>OZ026617.1:35291927-35786927 GCA_964020975.1 Hermodice carunculata
GCGATAAAGTCGACGAATGCGAAAACTTCTGCGCACATCAACGTAATTGTGCTGTTTACACCATGTACTGGACTGATTCTCCGAAGGTGGCATGGCGTGGCCAGTGTTATGGGAGAAGTACATTAAAAAATATTCAGATTGAACAACCTGGAGCAATTAGTGGCCATCAAGTATCATGCGTCACGGGTAAGTTATACGTCAACTATCCTTTTTTTCATTATTTATTTATTCGTCTTCTTTACCCAGGGACCCCTTCAGTGATGCAACACTTTTCTCCCAGGGTCCCTAAAAAATTAAAAGTACACATACACAAAAGAGACAACGACAATATATACACTATATACAATATTTAAAATATGTTACGTCATTTAAAAACAGTGTTTCAATTCACTGATATTTCTTCTTTTCAATATCCTTCATACAAAGTCTCTTGAAGACTACTTTTGTTGATGCCTGCCTGGTGGTGTCACTGAGACGAATCCACGTCTGGCAGGTATCAAAGTGAAACATTCGTTTGCCGAAATTTGACTTGACTTTGGGAAGCGTTAATCCATTTGAAGTGGCATGACAGGAGGGGTAACGATGATTTTGACGACTGAAGGTAAACTTTTCATAAAGGTAGCTAGGGGTTTTGGTATGAAGGACATTGGCACAGATTGACTTCAAACTTGGTAGCAATGTACCTTGGGTGGGTTTCTACCTAACTAAAGTCACTAGGTTTGAGTTTGTAGTATTTGATCAAATAGCCGAACAATAATCAAAATGAGGAAGAACCAAAGGGTTAAAAAGGAGTTTTGGGTGTTGAATGGATAGGTACTTGGAGATACTATTTGTCATATTCAGTTTAGAACTAATTTTTGCCGCAATTTTTTATATATGTGTATAGAAATCAGCTTGTTATCTAGCCAAAGGCCAATGTACTTGAAAATTTCAACTTGCTATATTTTATCGCCATCGTTTCGAGATCCAGTGGGCATGCATTTCGTAATTTGTAAGAACTTCCAAAGAGCAAGCACTTGGTTTTATCTATATTTAGAGTCAATTTATTTGTGAAGAGCTACTTCGATACTATGTCTAAATCATGATTTAGAACCTGCTTTGAGATGTCATGATTGCTCTACAACAAAGCTGTATCGTCTGCATACAGCACTGCTGTACAGCTTTGAGGGAAATCTGGTACATCATTCATGTAAAGAGTGAACAGTGGAGGGCCGAGTATCGAGCCTTGAGGGACGCCACAGCATATGGGCCAAATATCAGAGAAACAGCCATCAACATAAACTGCTTGCTTACGATCCAGAAATAAGACTTAAACCACATATGCTCGCTTCCCTGAACACCATACAGCTCTTGCTTCGCTGTTTGTACAATTCTGATCAACACATTTTGCATCAGCTGACAGACAGTTCTGGGTTGACATTATGCTCGGCTGTCAGTGTGGAGCCATCTTGCGCAACAGGGTATCATCAAAAGAACTCCCCTTGCGGCCCATTTGGGAAGTACATTTTTTTCTCAAACCTAACTAGATGGCATAATCAGTCTTCTGGAATCCAAATCAAATGTTCATTTACATGTACATGTCAGATTTCCCAAATCAAGACTTATGTGAAATTTTTGAGGTGCGGTTATCCCCCTCGCCACCTGATTTTAACTGTCCCAATGTCAACTGCGACTACAACAGAGCTGCTCCTACGAAAACACAAACACACACACACACACAAACACACACTCACAAGAGGACTATGATAGTCCTGTGCTCAGCTGACTAAGTCGCCCTATGACCTTTGAATGAGGTCAAGGTCAGTGACCTATTCTGAATCTAACTTTTATAGAGGGCCATCTCCATGTGCAAGATGAAAGTCACAGTACCAATAGTTCTCAGGTTATCAAGCGACCAGTAAAATTCATATTAGTGGCCCTGTGGCCTTGAGAATGAGACCATGGTCACTAACGTACGATCGCAATCCTTCCTAAATAGAGGACCACCAACAAGTTCAACGTCAAAGTCCTACCTTCCACACTTCTCAAGTAACAATGTGAAAAGTAAAATTCACGTAAGTATCTGGGCCCCAGTGACCTTGGGAATGAGGTTAACGTCTCCCATGTACTGTCTAAGACTGGCCTTTGTTCAGGAAAACCACCATGTTCAATATCAAGGTCCAAGCTCAAATAGCTCTCAAGTTGTCAGGTGAACAGTAAAATTTGAGCAAGTGGCCATATGACCTTGGGAATGAATTCAAAGTCACTCATCTACTGTCTAAGGGCGGCCCTAATTAAGGACAACTAGCATGTGCAATACGAATGTCCTAGGCTTAATAGATCTCAAGTTACCATACAAACAGTGAATTCCATGCACCTCGCCCTGTGACCTAGGAAATAAGGTCAAGGTCACTCATCTACGGTACATGTATCACCCCCATCACCAGAAGTGTCCCTATGCAATTTCAAAGCAGTTGGCTGAGTATATACAATGATAAAGACTTTTGAAGATTTGGCCAAAAAATAAACAAAAAAATCATTTAAAAATTCAAAATTCACTGGACTGTGACCATTTGAACAAACTTTTTTCGTACCTGTCCCACCTTCCGACCATTAAAGCTTGATCGGGTCATATATTTCCTATTCCACAACACCTTCACGCACCAAATTTTATGTGTGTACTTGTCGTTGCACAGGGGTGTCTGAATCGCAATTTTTTCTTGTCTGCAACTGAAAAAATCTCACGACCCCCCTTGACCTTGGTCAAGGTCGTTGCGTGTCGAACTTACCCAATTTTCTAATAGTATGCTTCTACAGTCCAGGTTTCATGACAGTAGCTCAATTTCTATTGTAAGAGTTATGTGGTCCGCAAGAGTAACAGACCGGCGGGGAGGGGGGGATAGATGTATTCCCGCATGCACAGACATGAAAACAATAAAAATCCCGCCGGCCAATAAAGCCAAGGGATCAAAAATCTGAGGCCCACTTGGTAGCGAAAATGTAAATTACATGACCCCAGCTGGCAGTGCATTCAATATCGAAGCAATGAGCCCAGTTCACGGTACTTCATGAGTAAATTTTTTTTTTTTTTTTTTTTTTTTTTTTTTTTTTTTAGCAAAAACGCGAAGCATTGTGAAATATAAATGGATTTTTGCATTATTGATGTCTGAAAGCTTGGTGCTTATGGTACCACCTTCACATTTACCAGTGCTGCACATGGTACCACATCGTGGTTGAACCATTGTGCCTCAACCAAACATGCTCGTGAGTCGTTACAAGAAATACCTGGGCTGTAATAGTATTTCTCATCCGATTATTTCCCTGCATCTTTTAAGTGTATGGTTGAAAAATTTCCAGTTTTAACTAATCAGATTAACGGTCTTACTCAGATATTAGGCTAGGATAGGGCATGGGGTAATAAACTGCAGAAGCATAAAATTCTTTGTCAAAAATTCGTATCTGAAATAAATTTATATACCTTCAGAAGTTGTGAAGTGCAAAGACATTATCTGTACAGATGTTTCACACAAGCCGCCTTAGATGCGTTAAGTCAGAAAGGTAAGTTTTGTACCGTGCTGGGATCGTAGCTACTGGTGTATGTGACAAAGGTAGCTACAAGCTTGTCCCGGGAGGGAATGAGCACGTGAAGGATCTCCATGGTTCTGCAGGGGACGCGCAACATGCCTGGGGGGACAAATAGACAACCTAGAAATGGTCCCGTCTATGCGATCATGCCCCAAAGGCGTGCCCAGGTTAAGTGTGTTCCTTGGAGGTGTAAGCTTAACGAAGATATCATGAGTGCAGATGCCCGGACACAAATTTACTTAAGGAGGCGTCCGTAATTGTCAACATTTTCATCTATGTCCAAAATGACCAAGGGGGGGGGAGTGGTCAGAGCCAGATGACCATAACTTTTATCCCTAACAAATGTTAATGTTCTACACCCAACATTTTCAGTTCTCCTGCAAAATTTCAACCTGCTACCAGGTGTTCCTTTGCATTTTAACCATTTCTGTCCCTCAATCACATCATCTGCTGATGGATTCATGACGGCAAGAAACTGACAAAAGATTTCCAAGGGATCAAGCAACATGTTTTCAAAATCTGTGACACTTAATTTGATACAACATACCATCTACTCAAACATCAGAGCTTCTCGGGTCACAAGCTACAGAGAGGAAGAGCCAAAAAATCATAAGCTGGTGAAAAAGAATTTTGAGTGAACTGTGCTTATATGTACTGGCGTATGGATTGGACATTCAGCATCACTTTCCCTGATTATTAAAAACATATTCTACAGAAATATAGTTATCGCTACAATCAATCAAATCTTCAAGGCAGGGGAGTTTGTAGAACAACGATATCTTTTATTCAAAATTATAAATGATATCAAAGTAAAGTTCACTTTGTTCGTCCCCTTTATTTGCTAAACATTTAAACAAGAATAAATGCACTTTATTAAGCGGAGACAAAGAAAACTGTATGCACTCTGTGTCCAAGCATTTTGGTCATATTATATGAGGTTGAGTGTCTGTATTTGCAGTAAGTCCGGATAAATGTTGATGATGTCCATAAACAGGAGGGGGGGGGGGGTTATGGTCAGTTTTGACATAGATGAAAATGTTGACAATTATGGAAGGCCCCTAACAAAGACACAGTCGCTTTTTGGAAGCCAGTATCAGCTATGAATAATAAAAAGGTCCCGTTGTCCTCCAGTGTTGGAGGCGCACTGGCTGTGCAGATACTGCTGATATATGGCATAAACACTTTGGTAACTTGCTGACTAGTAGATCATGTACTAAAAACAAGTGATCAGTATTTTAGGATGTGTCTAATGTTTTATTTTGCAATGGAATGCACGTTTACAGAGATGAAGGTTCGGACAAAATCAAACATCTCACGCCAGGTAAAGCTGCGAGACCGGATGACATCACAGCCGAGAATCTTAAATACGCCAGCGATTTAGAGTGTGATCTTCTCTCTGTCTTCTGGGTGCTGTTCTGGTACACAGTTATATACCATGTGATATTACTAAGGTTGTCCTGGTACCTCCTATAAAGAAGAAGGCCGGTGATCTTACTGATAAAGACAATCATAGACCAATAGCCCTTGCCATCGTACTCTCTAAGCTGTCTGAAAAAGTGTTGTTAAATCGCTGTGAATACTTTCTAGATGTAGCTGATAACCAGTTCGCCTTCACAAAAAGTCATAGCACTGACATGTGTATTTAGTACTTAAGGAAGTTATCAAGTCTTTCCTTTCCCAGGAAAGGCCAGTTTACGCTTGATTCATTGATGCTAAGAAACCATTTGACAGTGTAAATCACTGGACATTACTTCGAAAGATGCTGACTGGAAATGTACCTGTGTTCATTGTGAAATGTTTACTGGCCTGGCTCTCTACACAAGAGTTTTGCATCCAGTGGGGACCTGTGAGGTCTAACTGGTTAAATGTTTCTAATGGGGTCCGCCAAAGGGGATGGGGCGCTGATTTTATCCCGGCTCTTCAATGTGCACATGATTTTAATGTAACACTTAATGACAAAGGAGTTGGCTGTAACATTAGCGATGTTTTCATAAACAACTTCAGTTACGCCAATAACATGGTGCTAATTAGTCGGTCAGTTTAAGGTCCGAAGAATCTGGTCACGACATATAAAGCGTATACTCGTGAACATGACATCGCATATACCACATCAAGAAGACAGAGTGTATGTTCTTTAAGCCGTCAGTCTGTCTTCTTGGCTTTTGAGCCTGCTGTTTTTTTATGTGGAGAAAAACTTGTCTTTGTTAAACAATTAAAATACCTGGGGCACATACTCGTCGATAACCTTTCAGATGATATGGACATTCAACGTCAACACAGGTCCCTCTGCATCAGAGCTAACTTGCTTTGGATGAAATTTCACATGTGTTTTAAAGATACTAAGCTGACTTTGTTAAACTCATATTGCATGTCGCTCTACACAGCTCAGCTGTGATATCACAGCACTATAAATGAAATGAATAGACTGGTAGTCTGCTACAATAATTCATTTCGTTGGTTCTTACGTTATCCTAAACACTGTTCTGCTAGTACTATGTTTGTCTCCAGCACCGCAAAATCCTTTTCGCAGGTACAGAGGGCATTAGTTAACAGGGGTTGTTGTTGTTGTTGTTGTTGTTGTTGTTGTTGTTTTTTGTGCAGACTGACGAGATCCAAAATGTAACAATACAACAGGTGCTAAACAGTGATATCTGCTGGTGCTCCTCATTTTGGCAGACAGAGTCTGAAGCCTTATACATGCTGTCTGAACAGTTTGTTTTGTTTTGTTTTTGTCTGCCATATTTTCCTCCATGTTTTGTTTTGTTTTTTATCTGCCTTGCACAATGTATACTACTTATTTATCCATTTTATCATTCACTGTATGATTTTATATAAACGTGTAGAAAATGGACCAGCTTTTCAGTGTCTGAAATAAGGATAATCTTATCTTATCTTATATATATATATATATATATATATATATATATATATATATATATATATATATATATATATATATATATATATATATATATATATATATATATATATATGATATATAATATGTATAACACATGGGGAACGTATGTTTTGAATAAAAATGGCTTCCAAGAAGATAAATTATTGAATACTAGTATTATTTCACATGCAAAAAACAAAAACGTAGGAAAAAAACAGTAAAGGAAAGCCGAGTAAACAAAATGAAAATTGGAAAGCACCAACCCAGCACAAATTTTCTGAATATTCAGACACAAGAAAGAAAACCCATGCATCCCATCTTATCACTCACTGTTCCACTCGCAGACCCTTAGTAAACCAGCATTGACCTTCTAAACTGGAGGGCAGAAACAGGCAGGGCTCTGACATTCTAACCTAAGGTCGTGTAATGTGATTGCATCCTCCAGGAAGCTGTGCGAGACGCTATTCCTATTATGTCAATAAGACAAACAAAAGATTGATAGGCATTGCACCACAAGAAACTGGTTCTGTGGAAGGGGGAAATAGCTAGGTGCAGACCTGATAAAGAAATACACTCGCAGCGACTACTTCTATCATAGCTGCTACCCCAGCTGCCAGTTCTATCATAGCTGCTACCCCAGCTGCCAGTTCTATCGTAGCTGCCATGTCCGCCTGCCCAGCTACTAGTTCTTAGTCAGCTGCCAGCTTTACCATAGCTGTCATTTTCCCTGCCCAGCTGCAAGCTTTGTCCAGGTGTCAGTTATCTTCCGTCCGTCAGTTCTCCTAGCTGCTAGTTCTCTCCTTAGCTGCCATTGCTCTGCCCATCTTGGACTAGCAAAACTGGTAAGTTTCCTGGCCCAGATGTCCAGTGAGGAAAGAAAGACTGTTGTAGGTTTATAAATAACTGGATTTATTATACGTGTGACCCGCTACACACAAATAGGTCTCGTTCGAGCTTCGTTCTTAAGCAAAACTTCATGTACTTATTAACAGTCAACATCTATCCCGGGTATCACTGCTTATTCCTCGGCTATAACTTCTTTTGTTCAACATTTTAACAATTGATGGTCAAATAAGCAATTGTCTCCCGGCTACCACTTATGTCCAGCTGCTAGTTTTCCTCACAACTGACAAGGTCTTCCTTCCTACTTTTAGTGCGCCTCAAATTGTAATGATGCTGTGTCCGATACAGTTTCTTTAATTAACTGCTTAAAATCGTTTTACACGCTTATTTTATCCCACAAATACCGCAGATACCTGGGTCCTTTTGTTTAAATTGAGCGTCCAGGGACCCCGACTTTTTCTCAAAAGTCAATGCACTATCATCTTGTCATATTTGTATAATATTACGTGTTCCATTTTTGTCACATAATCCACATTTAGAAACTTGGAGCATGCTGAAAGTAATGAAAAACTTTTTTTTTTTTTTTTTTTTTAAAACGTTGGAATCCAAGAGAAAAGGCACAGTATAAACTTTGAAACAAGTGTACAATACGTGCAGCATGGTCAAGGTGTGACACGGTGCGAGCTATCAGTTTCGAGTGACCTGTGTTCGCAGTTCCCAGTTATGGACTAAAGACTAAATCATGCCCACTCCACCTATATAGAAATGACTATGTCCAAAGCTAAAACGTCAAATGTGAGACTCCCCCCCCTCCCACTCCGGGGTAATCAGCAGAAGAGTTTAAGCATACTCACACGTTTGCAGACCAGACCAATTTCGCGTCAGTAACGTGAAGTATGCAACTCTAATCCACAATTTGTGGATCTATTACTATGAACTAGATCTTTCATCGATAATAAAGCTCAATCAACATCATATTGTTTTTTCAAATTCGTAAACATTGGCACAAGCACAATCATATTTTGATCATAAGGTCGTATGTCCTTGAGAAATTTTGTGTACGAGGTATTGTCTACAATAGGAACAGTTTACATCAGTTAAGTGATGAATATAAAGTACACGTTCATTCATTTCCCGCTTTCACCACAAAAAAAAAAAAAAAAAGAAAAAAAAAAAAACCTGCAGAGTGAGTGGTTAGTTTATTTAACACCATAATTCATGTTGCCTGAAATTTCAGATAACATTACTCGCTTATCTGGGTGGGAAAACTGTGACATGCCAAAACATGATTATGTCCCTCTAATATAACGGTACTTTTGCAAATTTAAGCACTTAACTTAACTTGGCACGATGTATGGGCACACTCACTGAATGCACTAAATGAAAATGTGTCAAAATGGCTTTCCAGATGTACATAGACAGGAGCAACCATCGATATGTGCTACATTATAACGCAACAGAATGTTTAAATATAAGTAATTGCATTTGTGCTAAAGTGTACGTAAGTTTTCCAAAGACTACAGCATTATGTCTTTGTATATACTAAGCCAAGCTGATTAATGATTTACATGGTTACCACATATATAAAAACAAGCAGTGGGGCGCTTGGCACTCAGCCTTTTTCTGACCCTGAATTCATTGCCTCAGGGAAACCCCACTATCTGATGCAAAACCCGTATTCTGGGACCCACAACTGGTAACTGTTTATCGTTGTATTTACATTTTCAGGTAATGCTCACTCTGGAAAAGTCCCATTATATATTGAGCATTACATTCATTCGACAAATTAACTTTCCTTTTTATTTGTAATCACACATATATTTTGGATGCTATATCTTCAAAATATCCAATCGATTTCGCTGCCATTATGAAAATTGTCATTCTGCACCCAATGCCGATGGATTGTAATAGAGCATTGGGACGATCTTGCCAAGTGGGGGTGGGAAGAGGGTTATTATATATGAAGCCAAGAATATATTTTCTGCAAATATTTCAGAGCATCAATATGATTTGATAAATGCTGTGACCAGGATGCACTTTGATATTCAAATCAAATATATTTTTGTGATCCTGTCCTGCAACCATTGCATTAAATGCGCAATATTCAAAATGGCGCTCACCACCACAAGCGGTCATGTCGCATTTGGATTTGTAACAAACGTTGATAACCGCTTCAGACCCAACCGAGCGGGCAAATTAAAGTTCAGATAGTAAGTCATGTTTTAAAAGTACTTTAACGACCGCTTGCCTTGGTAACTCAGTGAACAGACACCTGGAAACGTGCTGAAAACACGTGGCCGCAATCCTCTGTGATCTTCATATCCACAATGCATTGTGCCATGTTTATAAATCACGCTTGCGCATGTGTATGCATGCCATGGTGGTATCGTGTTGCATTTGGATTTATAACTAACGCATGATAACTGCTTCAGACACAATTGAGTGGCCAAATTCAAGTTAAGATAGTAATAAAGTCATCTTTTAAAAATACGTTAACGACCGTTTCCCCTGGTTACTCAGCGATACTAGATACCGATACCGCACCACCGTGGCTATATGCAGCAGCCATGCTTTTTCCCAAGCCAAAGTTAACCGTCCAGACAAGAAATAAGATACTGTGTTTGAGTTAACTTTACTGCAAAGCAACGGCACCTTGGCCACCTTTTTTGTTAACTTGCAACTTGGTTACGGTTGTTGGAAGGACCACTTTTTTATGGATGGTCGTTTGTGTGGCGATTTTGCTGGTCGTTGGTGGCGTGTTGCAACTTGTAAAGGGCTGTCCAACTGGAGCATTAAAGCAAAATTTTGCATCACAGTTTTTGAAAAATGCTTTAGAATTTATCCAAAATAAGAAGTTGAAAATATGCTCCAGGGAATCTAAATTTGCTGTTACAGAGATTTCCAGTTGGACATCACTGTGGTCGTTCGCGTCAGGTCATTTAACATTGTAAAAACGCCTATACCAAGGAAAACAGGTCGTTTTGATCAGGTGGGGACGGAATTGGTAATTGCAGGTACTACTGTACCATGATTATACCATGTAGAACCTGCTATGATATATAAAAGAGAGTGGGTGTAAGAACATTTTCAAAAATAAGGTGAAATCATTCTTGGTGCATTACTGACATGAGATGGGAGTACTGGAAAGGGGCCGCCTTATATATTTGTAATTTCAGTATCTGAGTGTTATGAAAATTATGCCTTTGGTGCTAAAATTTATTTCTTTGTATATTGACTAATTGGAAATTTAGATCGATCTTTTAGTTCATAAAAGATTGAAGCATTTCAGCTCAAACCTGTGCAAAGCAACGTAATACTTTTCTGATTTCATACTTGCTATTTTCATGTGGTCCACCATGGAAATGAGCCAAGGCAAGATTCCCTAGACATTTGGTGCTCCCATTTCATAGTTTGGTGTGCTCTCAGCAATTAAATTGCACAGTGCTGGCATATGTGTGAATAAAATATTATCAATCAAAATTCAGTTATAAAAGTTAAATACGTCTAGGCCTAGTGATTATCTTAATGTATTTTTTCCTCTTGCTTTTGTAGAGAAAATACACAACTTATTAATTGCAGCATAATTTATCTGTTACATTTCCCCGAAGTAATAAACACAACACATGTATGTGTGCAAAAATTCCATAAAGCGTTACATGTATAAATACACAAGCTGTTTTTTTAAATTGATAACATGGGGATGGTCTTTTTTTACTACTTTTTGCTAATTTTCGTTCAGATTTTTTTTTTAAATCTCAGGGAAAATGGCCAAGTCAGTACAATAATGACTAAAATGTTGCGATTTCGTCAACCATGTCAAGGCAAGATTTTCCACTCGAAACTCCCCAGAATACACCATTTTTTGCATGCTCAAATTCGTAATTTTTCGGAGAAGTGTGTGTGCGGGGTGGGTGTGCCCCCAGACTCCCGTAGTATGCCTTCGGGCGCTTGCTTTGGCCTTTTGGGCCACATGTGCCTCATGTGGGCGACCGAAAAAAATTTTGAGTTTCTAGCACTGTCCTGGGTCGATCAATATTTATTAAGGATGGTGGCTTAAAAGTACATGTACTTTTTTTTTTTTTTTTTTTTTTTCTTTTTTTTTTTGTTTTTTTTGTTTTTTGTTTTTTGTTTTTTGTTTTATTTTTGTTTTTGTTTTTTGTTTTTTGTTTTTTGTTTTTGTTTCATTAAATTAAGGGTTGGGCCTTTTAGTGGGGTCTGTCAGGCTATCCGGAATCACATAAATTTTTGTTAGACCTTCTATAACTTGGCCATTTGTTGAAACACTTTAATTTGTTACTTGGACACACCCAGAGGCATTTGTTATACAGAAAAATGAGGCAGGCAAATATCTGCATTGACAAAATTATCACTTAACTAAAAGTAGTTAAAGAACTACTGACAGCTGGAATAGAATTGGCAACTGAAAAATACCTGGCAGCTGTAATAAATGGTAATAACCAGAAAATGCCATAGTGTGTCCCATCTTGCTCTAAAGTATAAGAGAATAACTCTGAAAATGTCAAGGAACATTAAACATCTCGGTCCCTTACTGCAGGCAAACTTGTCTAGGTCTTTACGTTTCAATTCTAATAGTACTAAAGCTATTAAATTGGTTGTAATTTTACGTAGGCTCTAGCATAAACTAAACAGACGTTCACTTGAGATTGTTTGTTTTCGTTCCTACGCCCAGTCTTGGGGTACGGAAACGTAGTATTCACTAAATGCTCCCAAGCCACTGAAACCGAACTGGAAAATGTGCAACTGGCAGCAGCCCGTGCAGTAACATGGACAAGGCGTTTTACTAGTCATAGTCAAATTTATAAGGAGACAGGATGGGGAACACTGGCTGCTGAAAGGGACAAACAGAAATTCGCATTAATGTACAAGATTTCCAATACGGTTCCTCTAATGTACCTGCATCATTTGCTTCCACAAACAGTAGAGAGTAGAACAAGATACAATGTCTGCATGCATTCTAAATTGTCCATTTCACACCCGTACATATCTGTTTATTAACTCTTTTTGTCCGTCAACCATAATGGTGTGGAACAATGTGCCGATTGAGGTCAATAGAAGTGAGTTTGTACAAGAATTGAAATTTAAACTGAATAAGTACAGACCAAAAGGCAACGATGTACATTATGTTGGAAAAAGAAAAGAAAGTATAACGCTTGGGCAGTCACGCATGGGGTCTAGTTCCCTCAATGCTGATTTGTTTAAAATAGGTGTAGTTTCAAAACCACAATATTACTGTGGCACAGGAAACGAAGATTTTTTTTCACTATTTTTTAAGTGTCCAAAGTATACTGTATAACAAAATCTTTACATAACACAATAATACCTCATGCCTGTTACACAGTTAAAACCGAGTTACGCGGACCAGAAAACTGCGACATGTCTACTAAACTCGAAATTTTCCATGCTGTTATTAGATACGTACAGGGAACATAACGATTTCCATAGCAATTGTTATATTTATATTTCCGTGGTAGGCATGACGAAACTCTTATGTGACTTTACTATCAGTGTTGTAAAATGTGATGTGAATTTTAAAGATGTCTGTTTTTGTTTATGTATTGTCCTGTAGCATCTCCAATATCTTTATATTTTTCTTTTTTTTTCATGAAAAGGGTTCATATAGGCATTCCCTTCACCCCACCCGTTTTTTTTACTGCAAGGAATGAAATAAGTTTAAACCGATAGAATTAGTTACTTGGCAGAGCCGTGGTAGCTGGCTGAGAACTTGCGACAGGATGCAGAACTAGTAGTTGGAGTAAAATTAGTAGGTAGCAAACAAGCAATTGCGAGGAAAACTTGAAGCTGGAACAGTATAAGCAGTTGTACTATCAATGGCCACTGAATAGAACTGGCAGCGCCGAAGATAACAGAAAGTTGGGATAGGAATCCTACCTTGGTGAAGAATTGCCAGCAGCTGAGCATGTAAAATGGCTGCTTTGATAAATCTGGCAGCTGAGTGGGACCTAGCAGCTAAGTGGGGAAGTAATGGCTGGACTAAAACTGGCAGCTGGCCAGGAAAAATTGCAGCTAGGAGGAACACTGACACCTGGGCTACAAATAGCAACTGGGCAGGGAAAATTGCAGCAACGAAAACAACTGGCCGCTTGTTGAGAACTTGCTGCTGGACGGAGAACTGACGGTTGGAAAGGAACTCGCAGCCAGAATGAGAACGGACAGTTGGACTACATTGGCAGTTGGGCATGGAAAATGGCAGCCATACTAGAACTGCCAGCTGGCTGAGAACAAGTAGCTAGAGTAAAACTGGTGATGGCACCAGTGATGAAACTGGCAGCTGGATGGAGAACTCGCAGTTGGACGTGGAAAATGACAACTATAATAGAACTGGCAGCTGACTGAGCACAGGGACCCTAGACCAAAACTGACTGCTGGGCAGATAAAAATGGCAGCTATGATGGCACGGGCAGCTGGCTGAAAACTGGCATCCGGACATGGATACTAAAGTTTAACTGAACAAGCAGCTAGAATAACACTGATGGCTGGGCATTGAGAGTGGCAGCAGTGATTAAACTGGCAGCTGGAAGGAGGACTGGCAGCTGGACTACACTGGAAGCTGGGCATGGGAAATGACAGCTTTATAGGACTGGCAGCTGACCGAGCACAGGCAGGAACACTAAAATTGGCAGCTGGGAAGCTATACTAGAATTTTTAATACAACTGGCCGCAGACTGAGAACAGGCAGGGACACTAAATTCGAAGTTGGGCATGGAAAATGGCAAGCATTCTAGACGTGGCAGATGGCTGAAACCAAGCAGCTAGAGTAAAACTGGTAACTGGGCATTGAGAGTGGCAGCAGTGATGGGACAGACATGGGAACAAAGAACAATAAGTTTTAATATGTAAATGTGCCACAATATGCATCAAATTAACTTGTATTATCACAAAAGATGTTATAAATGACTGATAATTGATAAATATATAGATATCAAAGATAGAAACAGGTTAAAGAAAATACCAACATGCACCTCCAACACAAGAGAGTACCGGATAATTTAGCATTTGGGGGGCGCATGTATGGATGAAAACTGGCTGCTGGGTGGAGAACTGGCAGCTGGACTACACTGCCAGCTGGGCATGGAAAATGACAATTATAATAGAATTGACAACTGGCTGAGAGCAGGCAACCTAGACCAAAACTGGCTGCTGGGCAGACAAAATGACAGCTATGATGGTACGGCAGCTGGCTGAAAACTGGCATCCGGACTTGGAAAATGACAGCTATAATAGAACTGGCAGCCAACTGAGAACAGGCAGGTGCACTAAAATTGGCAGCAGGGCATAGAATAAAGCTGCTATACTAGAATTTATAGCGTGCTGAGAACAGGCAGCTCGAGTAAAACTGGCAGCAGGTGGACTGAGAACTGGCAGTTGCATGGCATGGAAAATGGCTATAATAGTACCTGCAGCTGACTGAGAACAGGCAGGTTCACTAAAATTGGCAGCTTGGCATGGAAAATGGCAACAATACAAGAGCTGGAAGCCGGCTGAGAACAGGCAGCTAGAGTAAAACAGGCAGCTGGGCATGGAAAGTGGTGGCTATGATGGAAAGGGCAGCTGGATAAGAACTGGCAGCTGGATAAGAACTGGCAGCTGGATGGAGAACTTGCAGCTGGGCATAGAAAATAGCTGCTATAATAGAAATGGATTGACTCGATGTCATCTCGACCAACCATTATTATCAAACACGTTCTGGAATCGAAATTCGGAATCTGATGGATTTTGATACATACAAGACAAAATGATGTTTGGAACTAAATTTGTTTCATCTACCTGACTATAAGATGGTAGGCAGTCACCCCCAACCTCACCCACATGATAATTTGATGGGAGGAGGGTACCAGGAAGTCTGAGTACTCGCAAAGAGTCGACAGAAAACGTGGGAAAAGTAATGGTGGTAAATAATGACTGGTCCCTTTGGAATTGGCAACTACAACTACCAGCCAAGATAACAGAAGTAGTATGGTGGTTGATGTTTAAATAATTTAGTCTCCGTGTTCTTCATACTAGCTGCATAGATCATCAAAATGGGTTGCTATTTAATAGTTTTCATTGTAAAACATTATTGAGCTCTTTGTGTTTTAAGCTACATTTCTGCATGTGATTAAAGTGGATATCTTAATGTGTATCTGTCATGGGGCAAAATGTTATCTCAATTTTATGTATCATATCAACGTAGTTTGTACAACATTTATGATTTTTTATATGTTTAATGAAGTGAAAGAACGAAGTAAAGCAAAGTTGAGGTGCCTGTGCATTATCAAACTCGCGTCCAAATAGGACATCGTCTCTTTAATTCTACTGATAAAGCGTTTAACCTTATAGCTGATTATTTCGATCTGATTTTGTTTTATCGGAATTTTTGCGTTGAAACTCGTAGCATAAAATCAAAATATTTTATAAGATATTTCATTTTAACGAATGCACACACATGCAAATGCCAAAATACAGCTTACACCATGTGTGTTGTTCAGAATCCTGTCAGAAAAAGTGCAGTACATCATGAAAAAATAGCGAGATCGTGTCTTTTCAGCAGGTACATATAAATTTAAATGATGATCAATTAGTTTAATTCACTTTAATTCATTGTATCTGTGGGCGGTGTTGGTAACATGTATATTAAATAATACATCCTCAGTCAAATTGAAGCTTATATGAATGAACAGCTAGATATAGATAGACATAAAGATAGATGGACAGACAGACGGGTGGCAGACGGACGGACAGGCAGGCAGGCAGGCAGACAGACAGACAGGCAGACAGAAGGATGGATGGATGGAAAGATAGATAGATGGATGGATGGATGGATAGATAGATAGATAGATAGATAGATAGATAGATAGATAGATAGATAGATAGATAGATAGATAGATAGATAGATAGATAGATAGATAGATAGATAGATAGATAGATAGATAGATAGATAGATAGATAGATAGATAGATAGATAGATAGATAGATAGATAGATAGATAGATAGATAGATAGATAGATAGATAGATAGATAGATAGATAGATAGATAGATAGATAGATAGATAGATAGATAGATAGATAGATAGATAGATAGATAGATAGATAGATAGATAGATAGATAGATAGATAGATAGATAGATAGATAGATAGATAGATAGATAGATAGATCCGTCTCACTTTCCGACAATGAAAACTTGATCTGGTCATATAAACTCAACCAAAAAAATTAGTCTAGGCTTTTATAATTTGATATATGTTTCATATTTGGACAGTTTTCTGACAAGTATTTACATGTATGTGTAGAATAATCCCTAGGGTGCAACATGTGTGGAGACCAGCAAACTGAAAGTGCATGCTTGACTGTATATGTGCTAAATGTGAGACAAAGTCAGAAACCACACTTTGCAAAAAGGCTATTTTGAAAGAGGTGGTTTCAGTGAGGTATCCTGTCTTTGTTTGGGCACACTGGGTCATTGTTTTAGTGAACTTTACCTGTGTAATTTGGGCAGAAACTGGGCTAAGCATGGGTATAAAAGCATGGGGACCCAGGGTCGGGTATGGATTTGTCCATCTGTGGTCAAGACATCATGCCAAGGTTATCTGAAGTGGACAAGGCAATAGGGTGTATTGAAGCAGGAGAATGTTACAAGTCGGTGGCGCGGGCCATGGGTATAAACCACAAGACCATCAATAAGTTGCTACAAAAATTCCGACAAACTGATCCTGTTCGGGATCTGCCAAGATGAAGACGGCCTAAGGTGACCAGCATACAACAAGATCAGTTTGTCGTCAATTTGACATTAAGAAGCAGAACACGCACTGCTACAGAACTGCAGCAACAGCTGCATATAGCCTATCCTCATCAGAGGCGCATCTCTGCCCAGACGATACCCAACAGATTACATGCTACTGGCTTGAAGTCGAGGGCCATGGTCAAAAGAGCAGATGCTAACAACTCGCCATAAAGTAGCCAGATTAGAATGGGCAAGACAGCTCATCCGTACAACACAGGCAGGATGGGGCAACGTTTTGTTCATGGATTAATGTCGCTCCACCCTTCACAGGAATGATGGACGAATCCGGGCCTGGAGAAGACCAGAGGAGAGACATGCCACATGCTGTGTGCAGCCCACAGTTGCCTTTGGAGGTGGCAGCATCATGGCCTGGGCGGGGATCTCAGAGAAAATGGGAAGACAAGACCTTGTCATCCTGAATGGTACCATGACTGACAGACGTTTTGTCACAGAGATCCTACAACCGCATGTTGTGCATTATGCTGGTGCCATTGGCGAACATTTTATCCTCATTCAGGACAATGCAAGGCCTCATGTTGCGGCTGCAGTTAGTGAATTCTTGGCCAGGGAAGGTCTGGAGGCTATGGATTGGCCAGCTTGCTCCCCTGATCTTAATCCTATTGAACGCATGTGGAGCCATCTCAAGTGAAATGTATACCTGAGGATGGGTCCCAAGTCAAACTTTGGACACTTAAGACGCTATCTTTTGGCGGAGAGTTACAATATACCCCAGAGACTGATCAGGAAATTGATCCACAGCATGAGAAAGCGCTGCCAGCAGTGTGACAACAATCACGGTGGAAACACATCCTATTGACCGAAAGTCAGCCATATACAGTCATCAAGTCATCAGACATTCTACTGACCAGTTTAATTCTTTCCTTCCTGTAAAAATGTGACATTTTAAAACTTAAGCACAGTCTATGATACCCACTACAGTGCTCCATTTAGTTCACATTGAATACTATTGCCATATGGACAATCTTGCACACCTGTGATACAGACTTTGGTTGTTTTCAAGTGTTGTGCAGTGAAGCGTAGATTCTTTTGTTCTGCACTTGTGTCTGAAACCAAATCTAAGGCGTATACCGGATATAAAAAAAATGAAATATTACCGAAATATGTGTTTATTGGTTTTTTATGTGGACTTTTCTAAGTAGAGACTAATTGTTTTGGTTGAGTTTTTATTTCTATTCTTTACGCACCAATCTTAATATGGGTACTTTTCATAGCATATGGGTGTCTGAAGCACCCAAAATAGCACACTGCTACCTTATCCTTTTCCTTTGACCCCATAATTTATTAGCTTACTTGGGCTTTATTTCCCACACTGAAACATCTACTGCTACCAAGCTGGGTCTCTTGACATCTGATGGGTCACTAATGTGACACGCATGGCTAACCATATTCTTGGCCTTGACCTTACACAGTCTAAATTAATGTTCTGTTGAGGCATTTCAATGCTTACAATGCGCTTGTAAAATGCTGCTGTGGAATACAAATGTCAGATCTCGTGAAGGAGGGTGCATAAATTGTTCGCCTGGGAAAATACACAAATACAAGTAGGGTGACTTGTGGTGTAGAACAATGATTCTGATCAATAAGTGCTTGTTTGTCAACACGCACTTTTCTGTTTTTCTTAAAATTCTTTCTTTCACTTTTTTCTTTACCGGTGAATTTGTCCTACACTTTACTCTTACACTATTATACTTAGAACCTCCAATTTTGGCATGATAGTACCTCTATACAAGGAGTTTGGCCCTTTTATGCTGAGTAGATAGATGTCTAAAATTATGCAAAATATGGGTATTTGAAATTTCAGATCTTGAATATCTGAAAAAGTATTATAGATAGTCATTCCAACTGCCACGTTAGGGTTATTGACCATTGCACTTCTTAAGAATTTAAAGCTAAAGTTGGAGCAGTTTAACTTATGGAAATACGTTTTGCCTTTCAGAACAGTAAAAACAAGCTTCTACCCCCAAAATTTTCTGAAAACAGTTTCTCTGCGGATATTACCTCAATATGCTCTTGTTTGATACTTATAAGTTGGCAATTGTCCTTCTCTGGGAAAACAATAACCCTTTTCAGGGAAATACTATTGTCATAATTAGATATTTCTATTCCCAATCTGTCACGTCATAGAAAAGACAGTATCAAGTATTGCATTGCAGTATTGCATTGCAATACATAATCTCCCACCTAAAAACAGACAGTAAAATTGCTTTAAAGTTCTAGCTCAAGCAACAGGAGGGATTCATAATTTAAGTATGGATGAAACCTTGGTGTCAATGTACCCTTTCAATTATTAATGCATAGTCTGTGCAATGGAATGGGCATGGATAACGAAATTGAAGTTTTTGTTATATTATTTTTATTGTTTGCACCTATGTATTTTGGAGATGGATGGGTACAATCAACTTGGATCGTTTCAGGAATAACGAGTAGAGCAATATAAATACGAGTTTCTTTTGCTTTTCGGCGGGGGGGGGCGGTTTTCCTTTCTTTTCTTTTCTTTTCTTTTCTTTTCTTTTCTTTTCTTTTCTTTTCTTTTCTTTTCTTTTCTTTTTTCTCTTGGTGGTTTTGTTTAAGGGTTGGTTGGTTTTTCATCCATTTCAGTCGACTCACTCTGTGTAAAAAATGATCTGTGATCGATAGTAACTCATCTACCATCCAGAACGCAGAAAACAAAGATCATAATCTGTTATGCAGGCAATTTCAATAATTTGAAAAGTCCTTGTTCATTTTTTCGTATGTTGACCTCTGACTTGCGGAATAGGGAATCGACGTATAGAGCAGTATATCAACTTTGGTTACCCGGCAAAGGAAGCTATCATCCTTAAGCAACTCGACATGGTAAATTTGTCTACATTTAAGTTAATCAAACTTTAAAATAACATGTTCAAAAAATAAAAAGATTCGGCCTGATTTTCATATAAATGCAGGAAATAAGATCTTACCTCCAGTGTCAATTACTAAAAATCTGGGGGTAATTACCTGGAAGGAACATTACTAACATTTGCAACAAGATTACATGTATCATTGGTATTCTTTCAAAAGTTCGTCACTTACTTTCTTTTATTTTATTATGGCAATTACATTATGCATTTGTTCATCCACGTATATTGTGTAGTAAAGGGGCACAAAAGGGCTGTTCGTATACTGAATGTTACACCTCCTCAAAGTCATAATGAAAATTTGTTTAAATTTATAAAAATCCTACCTCTCTAAAAATTATATTTCTTGATTATTTGTCTCCTAGTTTATTCCAAATTAATTGGTACATCCACTTTAATATTTTTTGTTTTCAATATGGAGGCTTAACTCATAAATATGGTACGAGAAATGAACATCAATTAACTCAATTGCAACATCAAACTGATTACGTTTGTCAGAGTATTCTATATACTGGACCTAAATTTTATAATTACATAACCGAGAATATTAAAAGTGCCGTGCCGGTTATTTCCTTTAAGAGAAGGTTAATTATTTGGCCACAAGATAGACATATTGATATTTATTCTTTGATTTTCCTCAGATAGAAACAAGTACTAACTAGAAAAGATGATTTGCTGCTTAGCCAATCATTGTATGTGTCTTCAAAGCTTATTGGTGTGACAATGTAACACTATATTATCGGTACGACAATGTACAATGGGTACTTCAAGTTAAACAGTGTATGATCTGTACGACACTGTTATGACAGCGTACAATGGACACTTCAGTACTAAGTGTATGGTCGGTACGAGAATGGTATGACAGTGCACAATGGGTACTTCAGTACTACAGTGTATGATCGGCATGACAATATTACGACAGTATACAATGGGTACTTCAGTAGTACTGTGTATGTAACTATTATATTTTTTATGACAGGGTCAACCTTAATAATCTATTGCATTTTTACTTTCTCTCACCAGGTGTCACGACCCATCACAGAGCTGAACAAACCTGTCTAGTGTGCATACTTTTGAGGATATTCAACATTTGAAATTTCAAATGCCCTTAATTTGCATAATTGAAATTGGTGCAGCCATTGTTCCCAATTCATCAGATGCGTATTAGTCCATAACAAAGGAGTAGAAGTTGAAATGGCATCTCTATCTATAATAGTTTTGACGATATTCAAGATTTAAAATTTAAAATGCTGCTAATTAGCATAATTTTAATTCCTACAACTTTTGTTTTATATTCATTACATGCGCAATGGTCAGTAACCCTGTGGTAGAAGTAGGAATGACATCTCTATCTATTTTTCTTTTAAGATATTGAAGATTTAAAATTTTAAATGCCCCTAATTTGCATCATTTTAAATATCTTTATTTTTCTGCATTAAAAATCAAAATCCCTTGGATGGAGGTACAACCATACCAAGTTTGGATTTTCTATGTATAATAGTGTCAGAGAAAAGAGTCGGACAAATTCACTGGTTAAGAAGAAAGAAAGGAAGAAAGAAAGACAGAAGGCATAAAGGAAGGAAGGAGAGAAAGAAAGAAAGAAAGAAGGCATAAAGGAAGGAAGGAGAGAAAGAAAGAAAGGAAGAAAGAAGGAGAGAAAGAAAGAACACACACTTTAATGAATAATATATAAGTATTAGAGGAGGTTCGTGACTGCTAAGACATGCTATGGCTTTGTGCAGCTTGCAGGAAAATGACGCTACTTATTATTGATAGTTACGTTATATAGGAGTGAAGCATGTCCAGGGTGACGAAAAGTAAAGTTGTTTGACTTCGCTGTCAATTGGATGTCAAGATAGGATCATGTGATGTTTGGCGTGACGATAAACTATATAACAAGACTTTAGCAGTGGCATGTGTATTGAAGTTTTCAGGCAACTTTGGCCTTGTTGTGACAAGAAACTGTAAAACGATACTGCAGAACGAAACATCAGCAGTATTATGCGGAACGAAGTTTTCAAGAAACTTTGGCATTCCCCGGTAGACCCAAGATATAAAGGGTCGGCTGAAGCCAGCCCCAAAACATATACCAACCTGTGGGCACACTGGCGGGGGTGGGGGGTGGGGGTGGAGGGCAAGAAATTTGTCAGATGCACAGTGTGTTCTGTGGAATTTAGCAAATTGACATAAATTTGAATGCTTTACGATTAATTAATTAATTAATTAATATATTTATTTATTTATTTATTTATTTATTTATTTATTTATTTATTTATTTATTTATTTATCTATCTATTTATTTATTTATTTGAAAAACTACCCCGTTACAACAGGGGCACCAATAAAACGGGGTTATTTCTTGCATACATTTCCTTTAAATTCATTTGTAAAATATAAGTATGAACTATGAAAGTTAAAGTGTTCAGCAGATTAACTCCGTTAACAAACATAAATGATGTACATACATGCACAATATAATAACATAAACCTCATCTTGAAAAAACATAAATGTGAAATTCTGAAAAATCTCAAATTACTTCCCTCATTTCAAAAGAAATCTGCAGAACACCAAACCTGAAAAGATTGTGAGAAATGCAAGAGACAAAGAAAAGCAAAAACAAGATAAGGCAAACTCGAAAAGTTGAATAATTATGACAATTAAGTGTCATTTTTCTTTCCACTTTTCTTTTTCTTGTATTCGCATTTCTGTTATTCTTAAAATCTTCTTTTTTGTTTTCGTCTTCTTGTTTTCGCTTCCTACTTTTCGAGTATTCATCTTTTCGCGTTTCTACTTTTCGAGTATTCGACTTTTCGCGTTTTTGGTTTTCTTCTCTTCTAGATTTTCATCCGAATATTCGTGTTTTTGCGTTCTAGTTTTCTAGTTTTTGCTTCCTAGTTTTCTTGTTTTCTACTTTTCGCTGCATTTTCTGTGATTTTTTATGTCACTCTTATGCCACCATACTTTGCGTTTCCAGTTTTCTTGTTTTTAAGTTTTTTTCAGCCCCGTTATCACGTTCTGATTTTCCCGTTTTCGCTTCCTAGAATTCTCTTTTTCTACTTTTTGCGCCATTGTCTCTCACATATTTTTGATTGCACTAATATGCCACCATAGGAAGTCTATAAACGTTTCCCTTGACAACTCATTTTGCACAAGTACCCCATTCATTAAATGATTGTGTGTTCCTGAAACAGGTTTACCTGGATAGGTAAAGATACCATTGTCTGCATTCACTCTGACTGGCGTTATGGTCCAATGTATGGAAGGAACCCTTTGTTCTTTAGAAGTGATTGTTCATAGTAAGTGGAGAATACACAAAGTAGATTGACAATTGGCCACACTTTACGGAAACCATGATCGTGACCGAGAAAAAATGTTTCATATTATTACCTGTACCTCTCAGTTGTACGTTGCGCTAGTTACGTGGAGTAATTTATTAGACGTCTACTTGTTCGACCAGACGTATGTTCCATTTATTTCAACCATACTATTGTACTCGTCTATGCTGCCTTTGGTAGGTTTCAAAGTGAGCCTGTTCAACAACAAGAACAACCACACCAACATGGGTACCGTGATGGTAGCAATAAAAAATACCAGCAACTGGGGCACCGTGTGTGCTAATGTTTGGGATGACATGGCGGCAACCGTGGTCTGCAGGCAACTGGGCTACAAAATGGGCATTGTGAGTTCACTGTGATTTCATAATTTAAAATGTTCGGCTAAACCTATGCACTATTTATATTATATATGATAACAGTCGTAAGTAATGCTGCTGATAATGCAATTTTAACGGTAAAAAAAAGACTTTTTCACAGGGGTCCTACGTCAAGATGTTAACTAGCATATATTTTGTAAAATGTCCTCCTCAGATCATTCGGCGAAGTGCTGGACGGTTTATGTGCGTGTACACTAAATTTCACAAGCAAAATTATTTTAACTTTTTCTCGGAAATTTTGAGCCAGTTTTGTTACATGACTTATATGTGTTGATTCCTAGAGGTATATATTAACATTGTATCAAATCCAGTTGATCACTTTTTCCCTGTCAAAAAGTTTTCAGTATATGCATATAGATACAAAGATAGGAAAATAGACATGGTCACCAAAAAGGATACAATGTTATGCGTATATAAGTTTCGTGCCATATGTGTGGAATTTAATTCTCCACTAATTCACAAAACCCAGCGTTTCATGTACAAAACCCTGGATTTTGTTAGTAAAGGAAATAACACGCATGTAGAAAGTTTTCACCAATACTTGGTGAGGACTTTGTACATGAAACCCTGGGTTTGTGAATTATTGGAAAATGCAACTTCCATAAACATATAGAATTTAGCATAGTACATATATGTGAGGAAAATGTCCTGAAAGGACAGCAAAGACATATCAATGATATTTTGATCAAGGGTAATACTAAATTCCAATGGAAAAAAGTATATATAATTCTGACCATGTTTATGCACGACCTATTAATTTATCATATCCCAAATCAAATTCATCAAACGTGATTCAAATGCTACTTTGTGCCTTCGATGTCATTTTTGTGCAAATGCATCCAACAGTGACGAGTCAAAAGTGATAAATGAAAAGCGGTAGACAAACAAATAGAGACAGACAGCCACAGCTGGATAGAGAAAGAGAGAAAAGAGAGAGAAAAAACAGAACAGACCTTCCAGTTCCACCGATACAAGGCTACAATAAGAGAGAGAGAGAGAGTGAGAGAGAGAGAGAGGGGGAACAAACTTTTTAGATCCACTGATGCTAGGCTCAAGCAAGAGACAGACAGACAGAGAGAGCGAGAGAGGCAGACCTTTTAGATCCACCGATGTTAGGCTAAAACAGTAGACAGATCGAGAGCGAGAGAGAGAGAGAGAGAGAGGGAGAGAGAGAGAGAAACAGACAGACAGACAGACAGACAGAGCGAGAGAAAGAAAGAGAGAGAGAGAGAAAGGAATAGACCTTTTAGATCCTCCGATGCTAGGCTCAAACAGTAAACGGGGAGAGAATGAGACATACAGACAGAGATAGAGACAGAGACAGAGAGAAGCAGATTTTTCAGGTCATCTGAGGTTATACTCAAATAAAAGATAAACATAGAAACATACTTTTAAATCAACTGGGGCTTAGCCCATATAGCATATAAACTACTATTAAATTACTAGGCCTAAGGAAAATAATATGTTTTCAACTGTTTGATTCTTGATTCTTGAAGAGCCATTCCCAGCACAACGTGGGCTTACCTGCTACAAAGTTGCTCTATCTTCAGTAAATAAACACTTCAGGAAATATATTTTGACGAGACACAAAATCTTTGTCCACACATGGAGCCGTAAAACCTGTGGTATGCATGGAATACTTCACCATAGTGATCATTGAAATAAAACTGTGTATTCCGATACCCTGTCCAAAATTGTTGATATTTTGAGAGTGGGTCTTGCTACACCCAGTCATGAATTAAAAAAGTGAAGCCAATTTAATTGAATTAACTGAAATATTCTAGACACATCCGGGTGAAATTAGCCAAAACCTGTCAATATTTTTCTTACAACAGTTATTTAGTAATGAAGGGGAAAGTTCAGGACGACAGTTGAGAAAGTGTAAATCCTCTAGCTAATTTGGCTCAGGTGGTAAATTTTGTTTGCCAAATACTGTGATTATTAGCCTATGGCAAAATGGCTAATGGATTACATCAGCCCAGTCTTGCTTAAAAGGTGATGCCCATACCTTCTGCTGCCATGAACAAGCACCTTCTAACACAGGCGTAACATCGTGGGTACCAATTTTTTACGCCAATTTTTGCTCTTAATATATGGTGTAATTGGTATAATGATAGCATTGCCTGCTTTTACCGTGTATACCAAGTGCATGCAAAAAGGCTGTCGTGCGAGCTTGTACGAATTAAATTAAGTCCAGTGATTTGGAAACTATGTCACAAATATTAGTCTTTTTGCAAGCACCAATATGTTAACCTCTACAAATTCTTTGATAACCTTCCTGTTTCAGCATTTCATACCATACCACATAGAAGGCATTCCCTTTTTGATGATCAGATTTACAAAATAAAGTTTACCTTAAAAAGAAGCCAACTGAACTTCCAAACTTAAACCTCTTGGTCAATGTGAAGCTATACTCTTCTCCCATAGTTCTAAGACACAATGATCATCACTATGACGTTCATATACGTAATCAAAATAATACTCCAGTACCACTTGATCAAGTTTACTATGACACCTATCACGTTAATGGGTATTACCATCCCCTACATATTGACCCACTGTCCCATCACTTGAATGAAAACCATGGCTTTTCCAACATAAAACTTATCAGGATATCGTGATTGCATGAGCACCAAATCACCAATCCCTTAGTGACGGTCCTTTGTCCGTAACTGATTATGTTTGTATAACCAGCCTACTTCACCACAATTTAAACTCATGCCTAAAATATGTCCTGACATCAGAGCCCCAAATAATTCCCTTTCCTTGACGTATCTACATCTACTTCTACAATTACAAGCCCTTGATCCACCCCTTTTTTCATATGCCTCTTCCCTTTCACCAGCTTCATCTCTCTCTCTCCCTCCCTCTCTCTCTCTCTCTGCCTCTCTCTCTCTCTCTCTCTCTCTCTCTCTCTCTCTCTCTCTCTCTCTCTCTCTCTCTCTCTCTCTTTCTCTCTCAATTCTTAGCACTTCACCCAATTTTTGCTCCTTTTTACCTGTACCAAATTTACTAGCATTTGGCAGTAAGTAATCAAAAACACTCGACCTGAGCTCAAAAGACAAAATTGCATATTAAGTATCACTGGAATGTACAATTGACATCTTCCGAGACAGAAAGATTAAGGAACCTGGCAAATCTATTTCACCCTATAAACCACACTGTTTATAAAAGAGACAATAAAAATATATGATTGACCCTTCATGAATTTCATACGCCAGATAAACATGCTAGAAATTAAACTTCTTTTTCTGAAATAAATATTATCCATGCTAACCTTCAACGCAATCTCAAACAATGCAATTGTTCAATCTTTGCTTTCTCTCCCACACATTATCAGCTTTATCTTATCAAATATATTCTAGCCTTACATGCATAATTCTGTCTGTTCATATGTCTGTCTCTCTCCGTTTTTTTCTCCATGCTTCTTTCCTTCCTCCTCCCTTTGCTTCTTAAATGTTTCTACATGTCAAAGTATAACAGCAAACAGTCTTATTTGTATTGTACTGGGGTACGTGTATCCAGGTTCAACTTCAAAATTCTGTAGGTCTCAGCACACTTCACTGCACCTTTGCTAATCACCAGGGCCCGTATGCATAACGGAGGTGTAACTTACCCACGGTATAACTTAAACCAGTTTTAGTAACGCCTTAGCTCATGGTGTAAGAAAATTGGTATGCATAAAAGCTGGTGTAGTTATACCTGGAGTAACTAATCCATGGGGCAATTACACCACTGTTTAACTGGAGACCTTGGTTCAAGTTTTTACCCCCTTTCCTGACACCGGCCAGCTGACCTGTCCCAGGTGAGGATAGTGAGGACAGGCATGTGACTGCTGTCCCCATGACATGACAGATTGCATAAGGTGAAGAGGGGGTTCAAGGGGCTTCAGATCTATGTTTATCAAAATGAAAATGAGTGTATTCACAGTGGTCAATATTGGAAATATTACTGATTTTACATCTGTGTATGATAAACAATAAACTTATATGTGTGTATTTAATCCTCAAAATTTGTCTCTGTTGTTGATAATATGATGATGTATGTGATCATTAGAATTTCAGAGCAACATTAAAATTTCTCTCTGCCCCATATAACCCCCTTTTTCCAAGTCCAGCGACAACAACAACCATGGCTGCACAAGGCATGGACAGCAGAGCCAAAAAGAGGGTGGAAAATTGGCAAAATGAGGAGAAAGAACACTTATTTGACCTAGTGAAGCAGCATGCTGATGTTATAGAAAACAAAAAACAAAAACAAAAACTGATGCCGGGATAAACAGAAAAAAACCTGAGTCTTAGCATAAAGTACATGAATCATTTGCAGCAAAACATGGCACAAAACGGACTCTTCCGCAATTAAAACAGCAGTGGAAGCAGCTGAAGGTCCAGGCAAAGAAAGAAATATCAGACTTTCAGAGTGAAACAAGAAAAACAGGGGGAGGTCGACCACCCAAAGAACCAAAGGTGATAAGCTTGGCCATACGTGACCCTTCTGCCGGGAGAGTTCAGTGAACTACACAACCATATGATGATGACCATGAAGCGGGGCTGGAACATCGTGAAGATTCACAACCTCGTGACATGTAACCTTTTCATGAGTTCTACCAAAAGAATCTTGTTGTATTTAATTTTAATCCTGATTAAGGAAGATTCAACTGTCAATATACAGGCCAGCTTTTTCACTACATCATAACTGACGTTTCCTCACAAATAAGACTATTTGTTTAGTCCCAGTAGCAAAATTATCCTCATGAAAGCACTTTTGGCCAACAGATTTTAGAGTGTATACTTCATGTAACATGGCTAAGTCAACAGTTTTACTCAGCCCCTAAAACATTCCCACAATAGCTGTTAACTTGGGACACATAATAATGATAGATCTTTACTGTAACTGTCAGTTGTAACATTTTCTTTGAAATGTTCAAAATGAAGCTGGGTACATTCACTCATTCACAACCGGATTAACTCTTTTACTGCCAATTTCGACTAAAGTGACATTGATGGATCTGAATCAATACAATGATTTCAGATTCAAATTTATTATAAAAATACCTTTCATTCAAGTACCAGCATGACTTTGTTCCAAAGAAAACAACAGTCCAAGTCAACAGCTTTTCTCGCCACACTTTGGGTGAGATAAGCGCGGCGAAGAAAACTGTTGACTCACACTAAACTTGACGCTGAAACAGTTAAGTGCCAAAATTGCACCACCTGCCAATACACATTAGAACCTTCAAAAACACGTCTTTGTATCATGTTTAATGCCAAGATTATGCACCAATAAAACTTTTTCATTGCAAAAACAATCAAACTGTATTAATAATCTCTATGATCTCCATGTTCATACTGTCCACTGAAAAAAAAAAACAAAACCTAACCAGGCAAAATCACATTATTATTCCCCCATTCCACAATGCAATTTGGGGGGGGGGGGGCGGTATAGGTTTCTACTCCGGGCCATATTTCCTATACTGCAACACGTTCAAATATTAATGGGTGGATACTTCTTGGGATTCTGGTTTGTTGCTACCTTGACCATTGACTCTTGGCCTATTTCCAATACTATAATATCTATAGATACCAAAGTATTGGCGTCCTTTGACACTGTCATAGAAAAGGCTTGTAAAGGCCATATACCCCATACATAAACACTTTCGGATACCAAACTTGGTGTGCGGATACTTCTTGGGATTGGAGTGCATCACGTACCGAAAACATCATACCATGAGCATAGCTGACGTAGACCTTTACTTTTGAACTTATAATCCGGACTATACATGCATTGCTATGGTAGTATGACTTAAGCTCTTCATCTAGTTGAAAATTAACCATTGTCACAGAAAATGTAAACATGTTTCTGTATGAGATATGTCTATGTCCAACAGGGGCGCATGCAACAAGGCGATGCATCTCCTTCCGACTCGCTGCTCATTTTTTTTTTTTTATAGCCTTTTTGTTCTGTTGACTTTTCTTCAAATCATGGACGCATTTCCTACATTTTACGTCAGAAATGGCCCAAAATACACCATTTTACACATTAACTTTCAATTTTTTTACGAAACGACCCCAGAGTGCCTTCCTGACCTAACAAGTTATTATTCTCACCACTTGCACCCCTCCCCTTACAAATTCCAGGGCCACCCCTGTCCAAATCCATTATATCTGTTTTTTTCTCTCCCTCTCATCAATGATGGGGAAAGATCTGCTGAAAATGCAGCACCAATTGTAGAGGAAACAAGACCTGTGGCAAGGGCACCCGTTCTGTACAAGTGTAGAGGAAGGTAGATTTGTGACAAGAGCACCCATGCCGTCTCCAAATGCAGAGGAAGCTACATCTGTGGGAAGAGCATCCGTGTTGTCTCCAAGTGAATATTCAGCAGGACATCGCAAACAAGAGCAGAAACCACAAGTGTAGAGGAAGGTAGATTTGTGACAAGAGCACCCATGCCGTCTCCAAATGCAGAGGAAGCTACATCTGTGGGAAGAGCATCCGTGTTGTCTCCAAGTGAATATTCAGCAGGACATCGCAAACAAGAGCAGAAACCAATTGCAACCAATGCTGAGGTAACCAATGCTGAAACTCAGTTATTGTCTTATGCAAAAACAGAGCATGAAATGAAAATTAGACACCTTGAAGATGAGCACAGTGCAAGGATGGAAATTTTGAAGATTGAAAGAAAATTGGCAATAGCTAAGTTAAGACAGTTTGAGGCAAGCATGGCAAAAGCTATGATAATGATAAGGAAGAGCCATGTTATCAGCAGTTATATTAAATTAAAATAAAGGTATTTGCTGTCTTATACCTTAACGACATTTATATGCATATACTTTTAATATGTGATCATGTTTTATGATAAAGTGCCAAGTGGCATGTGATTGTTAGTATTCTGCTGGGCTGGCGGTAGCCATTAAACAATTAGCCATAGGCTAAAGGAATCAGGATTTCGCTAAAACAAATTTTTGTCTTTTCGCCAAATTTGTTAAAGGAATTTATAGATTTCTTCCAATGTTTTTTAAAAACTTTGAATTTTGTTTCATTTTAATGAAAATGATGGACATCAAAGGATATACAGTTTTGTTTTCAACTAATGGAAACCAATGTTGACTAAAATATTTCTGCAATTCTACACATGTTGGTTAAAACTTTATAATGCCTGGCGCTTGCCCAGCTCTGCGTCGTCTATTGTGTAGAAATGTTGCCTTGCGCCCTGAAAATACATTCCAGGCCTAGGAGGCTGCTAAGCAGACGGTGAAAATACATATCTGTATGTACATGTATACCTACATGTACCTCATTTGAAGATCACTTTCTCACATACCTACTAGTACTTGCATTTATCGGTGTGATGAAACAAACGGCATCACGTGGGTAATTAATTTATGCTTTAAGTGAAATCGTATAAATACGGTATGCATAAGAACAATCCTGTATTCCTGCATGTGGTAAAGTCTTTTTGACACTTATTGGTCAATTTTAGCTCAGCTGACATGTGAGGCAGATGAGCATATACAATGGGTCGGTGATCCGTCATCCATCCGTCTGTTAACAATTCACATTTTCCACTTTTTCTCCGAAACCACTGGCTACATTCACTTCAAGCATGGTGGTGTTGTGCCTTGGGTGGGTCTCTGCCAAGGTTTTTCAAAGGTTCATAATACAATGACTTCTTTTTGTAATTTTGGGGGGAAAACTTCAAAAATGTTTATCTCTGAAAATACTTAATCAATTGCTTTGAAAGTGCATGGGGACACTTCTCGGGATGAGGATCATACAGGGACAGTAGATAAGTGACCTTGACCTCATTTCCATGGTCACAGGACAAGTTATGTGAAACTCGCTGTTCATATGATAGCTTGATGACTATTTGACCTAGGACATTCATATTACACATTGAGATTGTACTCAATGAGGGCCATACTTAGACAGTATATGAGTAACCTTGACTCTAGTGCCAAGGTCATGGGACCAATTACTCAAATTTTTATTGTTTGCCTGATTACTTAACAGCTATTTGAACTGAACCCTTGATGTTGCACATGGTGGTTGTTTAAAGGTAAGGCCAGATGTACACAATACATGGTTGACCTAGACCTCATTCGAAAGGTCACAGGGCCACTTACAATAGGTACATATATAGGCAGACATAGATAGATAGATAGATAGATACATAGATAGGCAGACATATAAAGATAGATAGATGGATGGATGGATGGATGGATGGGTGGGTGGGTGGGTGGATAGATAGATATATAGATAGATAGATAGATAGATACATAGATACATAGATAGATAGATAGATTGATAGATAGATAGATAGATAGATAGATAGATAGATAGATAGATAGATAGATAGATAGATAGATAGATAGATAGATAGATAGATAGATAGATAGATAGATAGATAGATAGATAGATAGATAGATAGATAGATAGATAGATAGATAGATAGATAGATAGATAGATAGAAGACATGTCAAATTGTTGGCATAAATTACTACATGAATACATGCCCGGTAATCTGCTGCTATTACACAAACTTTAAAATGACAGCTAAAAAGCGTCAATTACCGCAAAAGAGTTCATATGTATGCACATTTAAAAGTTGAAGACGTTGGCTTTTCTCTAACATTTTTGGGCATTGAACCATATATTTTGACACCACATCCTGCTATAGAGTATGCTGTCTTAGCGCGAGGAATTTGGAGGAGGCCACATTCGGTCGAACTAATAATTCTATTGTGTGCATCATTTACATAAATTAACATGTCTGTCATATATTTAGGGCCATAACCATTCAAACTTTTCTACCCCATTAGGATCTCTCTATATCGAAAACGATACGTTACAAGCATAATACCGAGGGTTTGGAAGAAGGCAGCAGTGGGAACTATAGTCAGAATCTGTCATTAATCTGGTGAAGTGTATTTGCAGTTTAACAAGCTTCTAAATCTCACAACATCCATCCCATATTGTCCTGCAATATTTAAGATGTGGTAAAATGTAAGCATTATAAAATGATTGACGTACTAAGTCAGGTAAAAAAACACCTAATTCTCCTAAAAAGAGCAATATTGCCGCACACAGACTTGTACACCTTAGGACAATGGTATTTCCAAGTCAATGCTTGGTCTACATTCACTCCAAGTAACGTTTCACATATATATTGTCTACAGTCTGTCCATTCAGATTGCAGGCCAGGTTTGGTCTACGTAAATGTCTCCGTAGGAATGTCTACATTCCATGCTCTTTGTCTTACATGAATTTGACTGTTTACATGATAAGTTGAGAACAATTTGCACCATGACTTTCGTCTCATTAATAAAGGGTAGCTCAAGCCTTGTTACAGTGCATATTCAGTTGTGCTGTTCCAGCTACCCGTCAGCTGAGCACAAGGCCATCATGGTCCTCTTTTTCAATTTTCACTTAGTGTAACGTGACTTATGTAAAAGAAAAAGTTAAATGAGGAACTCATGTCTCAATTTATATTTACACGGACTGTCACACAAGGTGCAATAGATGATGTTATGTTTTGTTTTTGTTTTTGTTTTTTGTTTTTGTTTTTTTTGTTTTTGTTTTTGTTTTTCCATTTACAGGCCAGTGAAACTAACCTACTTGGCCTACCAACAGATACTTTCGCTCATAAATCCAGTAGAATTGCTAACTACGGTGAAATATGTGTGTACAGTGTTTGATTCTTTCATTGCTTCGCCAGGATTATGGCAGAGACTCACAACCATAGATTTGACCACTGCGGACCCTCTACACATAACTTGTGTGGAAAAACGACTCTGGTTTGCTACATCAGCACTTGATATTTCTGTAAGACTTGAGCAGCTATCATATTTAAATTTCCTCGTGAAATGGAAAAATCTGCAACGACTAGTCTTTATTGGCTTTGAAGTACAATGTTTTAGTTTGAGTGATCATTTAGTTAGAAATGTATGTGCATGTTGCCACTTACAAGGCTTACGTCTGAAAGGTGTGAAGGGAATCACTGATTCAGATCTTATAGTCTTTGCAAAAGCCTTGCCCGAATTGGTTAAATTTTGTTCAGAGTACATGAGTGAAATTTCAGCACGAACCATCAACAAATTTGTTGACATCCTTCCAAATGTAAGAGAAATTCTTGTCACACCAGATGCAGACATTGATGGATGGGCAAATCTCATAAATTTACACTTGGGGCGAGTCAGATTTGGTCATGATATCATTGATTCAGTTCCAAGAAGTATGCTTAAATTTCCTCGTCAACCTTATTCATGTTTATGGTAAGTTTCGTGAACTTGGTTGCACCATGACGGACATATTAGATGCAATCAGAGAACTACGCCAAATACAATATGTTGTGCAATGCAGACATCTGCGAAGGGAGCGTATTTTCAGGGATCGTGATAATCCTTTTGATTTGTATGGAGATAAGGAATTCAGGAAAAGGTTTCGCTTTGCTAAGCATAATGTGATATATATTGTTGACCTATTGGCTGATGAAATCAGGCACGACACAGGTAGAAATAGGGCACTACCTCCTCATCTGCAAGTTCCTCTTGCTTTAAGCTTTTATGGGACTGGAGCTTTTCAAATGACTGTGGGTGACCACTTTAAAATTGGCCAAGCAACAGTCAGCAGGGTGGTAAAGTCAGTCAGCATAGCTTTGGCAAACAGGAGAGCCCAATTCATGAAAATGCCACGCACTCAACGAGAGACCAATACTACACAGGAGGCATTTTATGCAATGCACCAATTTCCGAACGTCATATCGCTAATTGACTGTACGCACATCAGAGGAGAGGATGCTGCCCGTTTTCTCAATAGGAAAGGGTATCATTCCATAAACACACAGGTGACCTGCAATGCTAATTCTATGATAACAAACATAGTTGCCCGGTCGTATGGGAGTGCTCATCATTCCATAATATTCAATGAATCCCGCGTAAAGGCTGATTTTGAGGCAGGTCTAATTTCAGGTCACTTACTTGGTGACTCTGGTTATGCCTGCTTGAGATTTTTGATGACACCAATGAATAACCCTGTTACACAGGCACAGATAACCTCCAATAGGGCACAACGCCGCACAAGATCACTTGTCGAGAGGGTCTTTGGGATGTGGAAGCGAAAGTTTCCATGCCTCCACTATACTCTAAGGGTGAAATTGCAGACAACATTTGCAATCATAGTAGCTGTTGCAGTCTTGCACAGCATTGTTGTCATGGTGGGGGATCCTCATTTTGATGACAATGATGATATGCCAAATGATGACCCTCTAATTGATCCTGCAGCTACACTTGATGAGCAAGGAGTACTTGTCAGGGACAGACTGATAAGAGACCACTTTTAAAGTCACTGAGTTAGGGATGTTTCAACATTTTCACAGGAGTACCAGACATACGCTGGGGGAGGGCAGGGGTGCCAGTTGGAGTACATTTTAATTTTCAATAAAACAATCCTCTATTTTTCACAGGTTATATACTTAAAGCGAGAACTTAATGCATGTTGCTGATACAGTTTGACTTAAAATGATGCCAAACATAAGGCAATTGTTCCTGATTTTTGCTTGTTGTATAACCTTACCAGGTGGTCGTCATTTTTAATGTTGACAAGTACTCTTTATTGGGGAGGGATGGGGATAAAGAAACACATTAATCTCTGTACTCTCTTCAAAATGATGTAAATGTTCAACCATCCCTTAAAATTAGCAGAATGTTTTATACATACATGCCAAAAGAAGCCCACTAATTATGTAAGTTGTTACTGGAGTAACCTCTGATATTTGTACATGTATATTTAGTCTACTTGATAGATTGGCATTCTACAAGTGCATAATTCAGTCTGTTTTTTACCCCCTCAGCCCTTGCGACCGACGGGATATTGTCATCGTCATGTTCATGCGTCCGTTGCCCTTGTGGGTGCAATATATTCGGGATCTGAAGGGTATGGGTCATTACTTTTCACAATGGTGTTCTGCGAAACTTTTAAATTAGTGGCAGCCCTTGACAAAGTTAACATTACTACCTTTAGTATCTTGCTTTTTTAAGGGTCCATCCCATTGGGGACTTTTAATGCTTTGGGGTTGTGTGTCCCTCCTACTGTCCGTCCCAATGTGCACTATTCCTTGTTACCGTGATATCTGCAGTATTTTGTTCAAATTTTGCGGTATGACTCTAACATGGCTAGTTGCACTTATAATATTTGGGTGTCAGCATTACATAATTTAACGTTGTCTAGCTATGGCCCAGTGTTATAAGTGCGCTACCCCTTTGTTTGTTTTACACACATTTTATTTTACAATTGGGGAGCAGAGATTTGCCTGTATTAGCTTCATATTGTAAGAAGTATTTAAATGGACACATGCAATGTATACATTTTTAACAAGTCATGATCAGTAGATTGTGGAAAAGGTAAAATTTTGATCCTTTCATTACAATTATCACATAAACAATAGTTTGTTTGATCAGATACAATACAATTCTGTGAAAGACCTTTCATTAAATGTATACAATGCATATGTTTCTATGCCCACTTTTTAGCTCTGCTGACCAAAGGTCTCAGAGTTTATGCGACTGCTCATGTCTGCCTGTCTGTCCGTAAGCCAAAGGTAGAATGTTATGTAATATCAGTGACCCTGACCTATTTTTGTTATGTCACCATGTCTGTAAACTTGAAAAGGTGATTTTGTAATGGCCTTGTGTAGCATTGACCTCAATAGCAAAGAGAATTGAGTCTCCATATCAACATTGCACCAGAGTACATAATATATTAATCTGTACTTGGTGGCCTGTTTTGGGGTCACTGTGACCCAGTAATTATGGAGTTTGGTGCTTGTCAAAGTTTACTGTTTTTCATCGCTAACTCGAAAAGTTATTACCCGACTTGAACAGTGAGGTCACAATGCCTGTAGAGTTGAAACACGTGATTTTGTAATGACAGGGTGTAGCGTGCACTTCCGTGACAATGTTAGCACAGCACCAGGCGGGCCTATGGGCCTCTTGTATTACATAATCTGGGTGTCCTTGATCAAGTCTGTCCCAAGGTCACTGAGGACAAACAGTGAAGGATTCACTCATTGTTGCCTTAGCCCATGCAACAATACTTATCACAGGAGTTGCACAAATAAGCTATGATTACATGTGGAGCGAAGTGCCATCTGGTGGCCAATTTTTACGTTAAGCTTTATATGTTAAGAAGCCACTTGAGGACTCACAACTTTGAAATGAACAGTGCAATATAGCCACGATGTCGGCAGAGCATTAGGCCCATGGGCCTCTTGTTACTTATGGAGCCTGAAAAGAGACACTGCGCTTATTATACTGTGGAGTAACTAGACCACCTGAAGCAAATGACAGGTTCAGCTCTATGTTAAGGCAGACACTTCAGTCACTGTTTCCCATTGAAAATGTCTAGTTTCTCGTGTTGGTTGTTCAATGTGTAGACAGACTCTAGTGTTACAAATGTTTTTTTTTTTTTTCATTCTACGGCAAACATTCTAACATTCCTGCAAAAGATATGACGAAATGTCACGCCTTTTGCGATTACATCAGACGCATTGTTAAAGAAGGAAAAGTATGGTAACACTTAGAATATGTCAACGCAGGCAAGGTCATTTGACGGTTCAAGTATTTGAAATTAATTTTGCCAAACAGTTAGCCAAGATCATTTATATGAGGAAAAACATAACTGTGTTTTATATGTCGCCTGAACTGCATGCATAAATCGGGTAAACATATGATTGGCATAAGTGGTACTGTTACTTTGGTATTGTACCACAGAATATACGGTCGGTGGACATTGATTTCCTTGAACAAAAAGGATTTAGAACAGATGATAATTCAATTTGCTTTTAATATTTGTAAATTTTGTTAAATTATGTTCTACTTGTACTTTCATATGTTATGATATGTGATGATTTGTCCCCTACCAGGAACCGGAGGGGGTCTATTATTAGGTTTTGCGACCCGTCTGCTTATCTGTTCGTCCTTGCGCAGGGGCTAGACTGGGCCATATTTGCTATACCCTTGGGCCAACGGCGGCGTTGAGCTATTTCGTGAATTTTTTATCCCACATAACGTTTCACCTTGTCCTAGCCATGTCTCCTGTTCCATAACAACTGATTCTATCACATTTTGTGACTTCATAGCATAGGGGTGTGTCGCACAATCAAATTGGATTACTGTAACTTTGATCTTTAACCTGTTACATTGTTTTACTTTGTCCAGGCCATAGTTCATGTACGGAAACTTGTACACCTGCCATGGTGTTGACCATTCATAGGTTAGGGGGCGTTGTGTATCAAAGTTGGGCCAACTATATTACCAATTCCCCGGTGGGGAACTATATATAATTTTGCTATGTTATACTTAATTTTGTTTAAAGTGACCTATGCTGCAACATTGTATGGTCACTTTTGACATGAATTTACTGCTACTGTATCAAGGAATGTTGCATATTATTTACATATTTATACTTTTAGTTAAATTTGTTATGTTAAGCACAACATGGTGCTTAAAAGTTGAAAAGAAAAGTTTTGGCATTGAAATAAATTGAACTGTTGGTGAAACATGTGACTGGTTAGCTAACTTAACGGTGACATAATATTTATAAGATTTGTTAAACCAAGCTAAGTTAAATTTTAGTTTGATTTTTTTTCCAATTAAAGTAATTTTGTTATGAACATTAAAAAATAGTACCTGTATGTACATGTATGCCTTGATGAGTGCAAGAGAAGTTTTGTAATAAAATATTTAGTTGCAAGCAAACTGTCATTGTTTTTCATACTAGTAATGGATACAGCGTGGATTTCTGTAATTACAGTATTTTATGTGTAGATTTACAGTCGAGCAAACACATTTACTATTCAGAAAGTGCGCACATTTGCCCTGTTTGACTGATGTACAATTTTGTTTATCAAACGTAACAGTACCATGTATGTGAAATGGAGCTGATCGTTCGTACGGGTCACAGGTATCACTATCTGACATTTTACCATATATGAACATTCACTAAATGTACAGTGGTATGGTTATTTATTTAACATGCCACAACAGGTCCCTTGTATACAAGGAAATTGACTTCCACTGGGACTTACACCTCCGTTAAACTATCCCCATGGCAGGTTTAGAAATCTAGGGTAGTTTAAGGCCATTTACACCATGTATTAAGCTATACCTCCTTCTTGCATATCGATTCTTAAACCAGGTATAACTTTACACCAGGGGTAACTTTGCAACACCTTTATGCATACGGATTAGACTTTACACCATGGTTGTTCCCTGGAATAAGCTAAACCACAGCTAAACTACCTTCATGAAGGTGGTTAAATACACAATTATAAGTTTTTTGTTTTGTCATGCACAGATATAAAATCAGTAATATTTCCATATTTGACCACTGTGTGTACTCTCATTTTCATTTTGACAAACAAAAATCTGAAGCCCCTTGCCCCCCTCGTCATGTAATGCAATCTGTCAATAAAAGGGGACAGCAGTCACACCACTGTCCTCACTGTGCTCATCTGGGACAGGTCAGCTGGCCAGTGTCAAGAAAGGGGTTAAAACTTGTATCAAGGTCTGCCCCACGGATTAGTTACCCTGGTTTTAACTACACCAGCTTTTATGCATACCGATTTTCTTACACCATGAACTGAGGGGTAACTTAAACTTTTTAAGTTATACCATGGGTAAGTTACACTTCCTTTATGCATACGGGCCCTGGAGTACCAAATGACGGCCTACCTCTTACGTGAGCTTATGCACCCTAAATTTGCATCTCTTTTAAAAGTAACCGTTTTTATGTGGTCTATCAAGCGACCTCCAGAAATAGATATACATACAGCCGGACGGACGAACGGACGGACCAACCTGCAGGAAGATAGGTAAATGGGTGGGTGGGCGGGTTGGCGGGTAGGTAGGTAGGTAGGTACATAGGTAGGTAGATAGACAGATAGATGGATGGATGGATAGATAGATAGATAGATAGATAGATAGATAGATAGATAGATAGATAGATAGATAGATAGATAGATAGATAGATAGATAGATAGATAGATAGATAGATAGATAGATAGATAGATAGATAGATAGATAGATAGATAGATAGATAGATAGATAGATAGATAGATAGATAGATAGATAGATAGATAGATAGATAGATAGATAGATAGATAGATAGATAGATAGATAGATAGATAGATAGATAGATAGATAGATAGATAGGAATAAACCAGAATGTATATACATGTACGTACGAGCGTACTTGTCCTGTTAACCATGCCAGATATTTTTATGATTATTGTCGGTGCACCATAGCGGATTCATTTAGCATAATGGTTAAGACGCAAATGAAATGTGAACAACCATTCCTTAATCCATTTGTTGTCGGCATCAGAGCTAAAATTTAATTGATTTTTGAAAGTAAAGTGTATATTCCTGATTTTGCCGACATACCGAGTTTTTCATTGTTCTGTCTGCAACAGGGACATAAGTCTGCAGAATTTGGGCGTGGAAGCGGACTAATATTTCTGGATAAGGTCCAATGTCAGGGCACAGAAATCGGTTTGCATCAGTGCGATCATCAGCGATGGGGAGATCACAATTGTGATCACAGATTCGATGCAGGTGTAGAGTGCTTCAACACCACAGGTGGGTCCATTCGTAATACACTGTAAACACAAGAATCAAGGCGCTCGTGTTGTGCTGTATTCGAGCCAGAGATCATTTGTGACAAGGGAAAATTTTACCAACTTCTTCAGGAATATACATGAGTTGGGTGATTTAAACAATGATGGTACCATTTTATATGCCCATATAAATACAAGTTTATTCAGGTACGACACCCGGCAAGAGACGATCGGGTTTCTTTTGTTTGAAAAGAATATTATTCTTATAGATATGGGTCCGTCTATGCTTTATGGACAAGTTTTCTCCCATTCACAACAAAGCAAAATTTGGCTGTGCTTTAATGCAGAAGTTTATTTTTAATTGCATATTATATAGCAGACGGTGTGAAAACGAGGCTGCTCTGATACAACACTTTGTTTACCGTGATATAACATCTGATATATCACAATGACCCATCTTTTTTATGGACAAACCCCACTGAATTGCCACCTCATATGAGCACAATGTTTATATTTCAACATCATTAACAAATTACGTATAAGTGTATGTTTTTTTTTAGCTCATTTAATAAAGCAATTACAGCAAATGTTCACAAAATATATCTTTCACGAAAATACAATGCTTACTTTTGGTTCCGCGTTCCTATGATAGATATCATATTTGATAATACATGCGCGGTAATTCAAGTACATATGTACTCTCGATCCGCACTTGCCTCCAATGCTACGGCAAACAAATGTAGCAAAGTTACAAACCTTATCATGCCATTACTCCACAATTATAATCCCAATGACCGTCACATATGTAATGTTAACTCCATACAAGTGCATTCATAGACAAACCTGGTAAAGCATCCTCCAGATGACCGCAACCACTGAACCAGTGTCAAGACACTGTGCCATTGAGTAGTGGTAGGCCTACCAATGCCATGGCATTCCTCCGCTGACACCCTAAATGAACCTTGTGAAGTACTGTCATAATTGTTCCATGTAGTGGGGCGGATTTCAGTCAGATAACAGAAGAGTTGTTCACTTCGTGATAAAAGCATAAAAATTAGCAGGAGAGTAGGCAAGATCTTTAGAAATATTTTTGGATATAGAGATATGACCATTGTGCCACCTGGTGGCGAATATACGCCCCCAAGTGGCAGACGTTATTGGGTCCATTTCATTAAGTTGTTTTACCTAAACATTACTAGTATTGATATGCCAGATGATTGAATAATTTCATATTATCGTCACAGAATGTAATTATATAGAGAAAATGAATAAAGCTTGGTTTTAGGTGAAAAATAATGCTTTAATATATATATATATATATATATATATATATATATATATATATATATATATATATATATATATATATATATACAGTAGTCCTACCCTTGTAAGCCCCCCCCCCCCAAGAGAGGCCCCCCCCCTCTACAAAGGTCACTTCTCCATGCAGCAAGTACAGCATTTTCATTGTAAATTTCCCCTGAAGAGAGGCCACCCCTCTTATAAGACCACTTTTCAAGTGCATTTGGGGTGGCCTTATAAGATGAGACTACTCTATATGGTAACACGGAAAGTAAAAGTGGTTTTGGCTTGGGCAACTGACCATTTAGCAAAAGCAGTGATTGCCAATACTTTTAATTACAATGAGTCATTAGACAGAGGACAGGACATTCTGTTATAGATACTTAAAATATTGACCAAATTTGACCAGCAGATAAATTTCAAGCAAATTTAATGCCTTTTTTCCCCGGTAGTTTATACTGCAAAATGATTTTGGCAGTTGTATTTTACCAGATATAATAATTTTGTGCCATGATATTGGTGTTAAATGTCCACTTCCAAACCAATTTCGTGATCTGCCGAGAAACAGAAATTATAGTAAAAATGCTTGTAGTACAACAAAGTTACTGGTCAAATTATCTCGAAGATGGGAGTCTAAAGTAGCAATGGTCCAGTATAATAATATTTAATGCCTTCATTTAGTTTATATGTATAAAAATTATTCCACCTTCAAATTATTCAACATTAAAGCGCCATGTTCAATTAATTCATTGGCATTTTCATATCTTTTGATATGTTTTTTTTTTCGGGGGGGGGGTATTGTCCTTTTGATCCACACTAGTTTGCATGAAAAGTTTAAGCTCTTCACATACAGTACGAATTGCGCACTGAATGGTGTTTTCTATCTTTTTCAAAGGTTTATAATGACACAACACCCTTGAGTACATCATTATGGTGTTCTAGAATTCACTATATGTTATATAGTTTATGTTTCTCAGAGAGTAACACTCTCCTGTACACCTGCAAAGTGCCGTGTGGTAAATTTAAATTATGACACTTGCAGTTACCACAGCAACTGTCTTTACATCCACAGCGCTCAAGTTCTTGGCAAGACCTGGATACCTTTGGTACTGTTGACCACACTGGTTGCCAACAAGATTTCTCTGCTTTAAATTTCATGCCCCATGTTTTTGGAGATGGTAACTGGGGTGACTGTTTCAGTAACTGCCCCCAAATGTGTCCCCCTTGGTTGGTAGCTCTCTTAGTATGGTCCAAAAGTGCTGCCTGAGTTGGAGGGATTGCTGAAATTTGTCTACCTTTTTGGGTGAAGAGTTGACATCCTGCTCTGCACCAGTGCCACTATACATAAGGACTATACATCTTTCAATAATTGACATTGTGTGTTCATCTACTGAAAGTGGATGTGGAGAGAGGGCAGAAAATGCTGAAGTTTTATTGTCAAATACTTTACATGTATATCATGGTATTTTTCCCTCTACCATTAAAAAAGATAGCTTTAGTATCTCATCCTATGAAAGCATGGGATAATGGGAGAGCTTTTGCTTTAGTGGCACCAAGGGCATCAGTAATTTCATATGCAGTGATGTATTTGAAATTCTTGCATGTACCGAAACCCAACCAAAGTGCTTGTAGCTCTTAAAGCTAGGGCACTGTAGACATGTCCAACTTTTCTGTGACCTTGACTCACAGCATCTGATGTGTGAAGCAGCATTCTAGTATCTGCATCCTCGTGTGTGCATGGGGAAAGGACACAGTTGGTTTCCATGGGTTTATTACAGATTATGTCTTGACCAAATGTGGAGATTACTTCCTTTTCATTCTCAATATGCATTGTGTGCTTGGCAAAAGAATGTGACGAGCTCAGTATTATTCTCATCCGAGCAAAGGAATTGTTGCCAATTTCCTGGAAGTACAGTTTTTGCTCCAACATGCCTTCTTGGACCTTTTCCTCTCCTAGACCTTGCTGTGGCCTTCAGACAATTTGCGATATATTCATCCCAAACTGTGTCTATACTTTGACAATGCTCAAGCTGCTTTGTGATGTAAGGGATGAACACTGATTTCTGCATATTCCACAAATATCTTTGCTGTCCTTGGCTTATGTATATTAACAATGGCTGCCCCATCTAGGAAAATGACATCAATACTTGGTGTATCAGCATATGTTGGAAGAGACCCTTGAAGGCAGGAGATAAGATCTGCCTTAGTTCCAGACCTGATATTGCCAAGGTTAGATAGAGATGGGGGTGATGCCTGGTTCTCATGTTGAAAGAAGTCATCAAGGTTGTGATGTCAAGATTGCCAGGTGCTGTATTTGTGATGTCAAGATTGCCAGGTGCTGTATAATCTTGAAATGACCAAACAATCATTCTTGCAATTGTGACTTGAACAGTTTTTGATGGGGTGGTTTACTAAACAGAGGTAGATTGTTCCTTTTGATAGGATCAGCCACAGATTTTATTTAATATTGAAATCGTTGTACCACAGAGTTGTCATATTCTCTCTGGCCTATTTGCTCAATTTGTATTACTGTGTTTCCTACAGCAGGATGGGCAATATCTTTTGTGCCCAGTGCATACAAGTCAGTACTCTCATGCACAAATGGGCTAACCATGTCTTCAAGCACATCTGTGAGTGAACGCACATCTTTAGCAAATGCTTCTTGTATATTTTTCCCTTGTTTTTCAACGAGAAAATCAGAGGAGAAAGGAGAGGAGAGCAGAGCAGAGCAGAGCAGAGCAGAGAAGCCATTAACACCATGCTCACAACCTTATACTATTCAGGGCACACATTCAGTTTTATGATTTACTGAGGCCTACATAAGCACAAAAATGGGTTTCTCTAGGACATTTTAAATTTTAGTGTATATTTGCAGAGATTTTAACCGTCACCAGGGGGTGCTTTGTGTGTGTGTGTGTGTGTGTTTTTTTTTTTTTTTTTTTTTTTTGTTGAAAAAAATAGCATGTAAAGAGTACACAGTCTTCACAATCATGCAATACAACTTGTGCCACAAAAATAAAAATTGGTGTTAATTGTTTTATTCAAATCATTAGAAATTACATATTGGCCACCAGAGGGCGCTTGTAAACTATGAGACAATGTACATACAATGTCCACGTACAAAACAAACATGCCCTTTTTAGGGTAAAACCTATTTTTGCAAAAATTTACATACTTTTATCATTCACTGATCAATTATGGTAAAGCATTTATATATTTTTATAATCATTTCACTTTTTACAAATACAGGCACCTGGTGACCACCACGGGCGTGCTGAAGATGTCTCCATATCTAAAAATGTTTACTAGGGCAAGGTCCACTCCCAGCCAAATTTTATGCTTTTAACACAAAGTGAACAATTGTTGTGAAGATCCGCCCCACTAATGGGCCTTGCACTTAAGAAACCTTTGTCCCGTAAATATAGTGATTTGTCACATGACCTCATTCAGCCAATCACATTCGTTAGACATCGTTCGTCTGACGAGGCACTATGAGGTTTTCCACGTGGCAAAAAGCTATATCTACAGGATAGCCAAATGTTCTCCTAAAACATAATAAGGATCTACTTTCGTCTCTGTTTTTCATGATCAATATTTAGAGCCTAGCCCTTTTCGCAGGGCTGTAACATAGAGCAGTACAATCTTCACTACTATGGCCCCCCATCTACAAAACGGTAAATTATGCAGCGGACGGATTATGTAAGCAAAGGGGAGCGGCATAAGCAAAAGCAATGAAAACGGATGAAGGCCAGTTAAACCCTTTTTGGCGTCATATTTGGGGGTGGGTGTCAACTTGAAACCACCATATTATAATAGGAATTAAGTATGCCGTGGCATTGATTGTTGCCAATACATCACTCAAGAGGTGGTTAAACGACTCACAGGCGCTCGTAAAGTTCAGTCAGTCTTGCTTTCGTGCTAATATACGGGGGGGGGGGGGTAAAGAGGGTGGACCTTGAACATCTTTGCGTTAAATGACCCACATATGGCCAGATCTGCAATAAAATATTGTGTATGAATCTGTGCAATCAATTATTTGTGCCAATAAGGTACTGGTGGATGAGCCTAAAACCACAACGTCGTCACATGGAGCTCCTACATAGAAAGGTTTGAAACGAAGTTTACATTTGGACCACCATCGGGCTTCATGTTTGGCATGATTTCCCCGTTTCTGTACATACCAACAGGCTATAACTCACCAGTTTATTCCAAAACTTTTTTCTACAGGTATATCAAACAGATGATGCATTGAAATCCACATATATCCATAGCAACACGCCTATAATTGTCTCACAAAATTGTTTTCTGGCAAAAATTCCTGCGCCAAATGATATCCCATTCTGAATCGACATTAGCCGTATGACAACTGTTCTCAATTGTCAATCAGACCATATTCGTTAATCCACTCGTGTTTTCATCCTGTGTTCATTTCCACAAATGGTGAAACCCGACCAAACTTGATTCCATCAGTGTTTCTCCTATTCATCAAAGATGTTGTGCGGCCATACTTTTGACCGGAGACAAACTGGCAGCCCAGCTGCTCCCTGATTGGCTGAGACCCCGTGTAACCAATCAGAGAGCAGCTGGGTTACAAGCCTGTGGCCAGTCAAAAGTACGGCCACTAACAAGCTTCGATGCATTCGACAGTTGTCAAAATCGAAAAAGGTATCGCATTATAACTTGCAATGGCCTGCAACATTATACCCGTCATTGTAAAACATGCCTCTTGGAGATGCAAAGGGATCGATTTTAGGGGAACTGGTCAGTATTCTTTCATGCAGACTGGCTGCGTATGCGTGCCAATACAGATATTCTGCTTTTCTATGAATTTGTTATTTCTTCCTTTTCCTTTTTTCTCATTCTGTATATTTGTCCGACATTCTATTTGAAGACAAATACACATATTAAAATACCAAACTTGGCCTGATCAATCTTCTCGACATAGAGTCTGGTCTTTTTGTAAAGAAGGATGACTTATTTGAAAATTATGCAAATTAAGGCCATTTTGAAATTGAGATCTTGAATATCTACAAAACCCTAATAGGTAGACGAGCAATTCTAACTTCAATTTGTAGGTTTATGTAGTAGGCACATCCAATGAACCACAAAGCAAAAGTTGTAAAATTTTAATTATACGCTGATTAGGCACATTGCAAACGTTTGAATGTTGAATATCTTCAAAACTATAAACTCTGTTGTGTAGTGTAATGTAAGGTCAGCATGCCGGACCCTCCAGTTGACCCCAGTGGCGCACGTGGGGATGCCAGTGCCAGTGGCAGCAATGATGGCGGCGGAAGGGGGAATGCGAACACCGTCTCTGCACAGGACTTCAAGTTGTCCACTTCATGTATGATGCCTGTCAAGCCGCATTTATCTGTGGACACGGGGGGAGCATTAACGCTGTAGTAGTATAGATGGGAGGACTTTGTCCAACTTTCAAACTTCGAGAGCAAGTCTCCAGTCACGCAAATGGCATATTTGAGAACATGTCTCTGCCACAAAACGCTCAAAATAGTGATGGACCTCAACTTGCGAGACGGAAAAAAAGACGATACTGCGGAGGTTATAAAAGCATTGCATGTCCACGAGCACGGCCAGCGTAACGTGGTGATGGAGAGACGGAACTTTAACTTGAGAAGTCAACAAGTAAGTGAGGCACGTGATGACTTTTATACGGACATAAAAAAAAACCTGGCCAAAGCCTGCGAGTTTTGTGACAGATGCCAACCCAGCCTCATTCGTGATCGTATCGTCGTCGGTCTGCGCGACGCCGACACTGTAAAACACTTGTTGCCAGAAAAGAACGTCTCCCTGGATAAGGCTGTTGACATGTGCCGCTCGGAAGAGGCGGCAAAGAAGTACTGCGAGGAAATAAAAGGTGATGCCGCATGGGCATCTACCAACTCCATATCGCGTTACAAAAAGGGAAAACAAGGCTCATGGCCTAACACTCGGGGTCAGCCTCCAAGATGGACATGTTATTGTTGCAGCAGAGATGATGGAAAAGATGATGACTGCCCTACTACAGACAGTACGTGCACGGTATGCGGTAAGACAGGATACTTGGCCCAGTCTAAGAAGTGCCAAGCAGGCAAGAGCAGACGTGACCAATCAGGTAAAAAGAAGAAAAAGCCAAAATACAAATTTCTAGGTTGTGTTCTGGCACACATTGGTGATAAATGGCCCAAAGGTTGACTATTCAGTGGGCGGGAAAATTGATATAGGGCAACAGTAGCAGCCACAACAGAGAGTGGTGCTGAATGCATCGCGTGTAGAGTAGATACCCTAAGCATCTTAGGCTTAGATGTTGATAATTTACATTTGCCTTCAATGAAACAACGTGCTGCAGGTAACTGTGAGATCACGCAACTGGGTGAATTTGATGCAAGTATTGTGTGTGGCAGTCTCACTGTGCACAACACAATATACATTGTACACAGGACAGGAAAGGTTTCTTACTGTCATGGTATGTTGCACATGACCTGGGAATTTTACCTCGGGACTACCCGGTTCAGCAACTGAGTATGGCGAAAGTTGCACCTGTCAAAACGGAGGGCGCAGTGAGCAACTCGTCACCCAAGACGAAGGGCACATCGAGGAGCCAGCCATTCCAGGAAGCCCGAGGGACTAGTACAGGGACCGTAACAGCTAAGGACTTAATTAATGAATTTCCCCAACTCTTAAATGGGCAAGAAAGGGCAATGCCCGGGAAGAGTGTAGCATACAGCTAGTGCACGATGCAGTCCCATTTTGTGTTAAAGCACGATGTGTTATACTATATGCATATCAGGAGAAGGTACGGAAGGAATTAGAATGCATGGTGGCCAAGGGAATAATTCAGGCGGTGAAGGAGCCCACTGAATGGTGTGCACCAATTGTTGTAGCCCCTAAGAACAATTCAGAAGAAATACGTCTTTGCATAGACCTTTCAAAACTGAATAAGCTCATACATCGCGAGCGATATCAGTCACCCACCTGCAGTGAAGAGGTGGCTGACATAGCGGCCACAGAGGCCAATTTGTCTACCACTTTGGATGCCCTTGCCGGGTACCACCAGCCCCCCTAGCAGAGGAAAGCAGGCCTCTCACAACTTTTATTACACCCTTTGGTAGATACATGTTCATGAGAGCATCCTTTGATACTAGTTTCATATCGGAACATTACAATCTTTGTATGGACAAAGTGCTAAAGGACATCCCACAAATGCGCAAAATTGTTCATGATTGTTTGGCTTATGATGTAGACCCTGTGAGTAATGCGACACATGTTTGAAAATCTTCAAGCGCTGTGCTGAAAAGGGAAGATCTCTTAAGTGTGATAGTGAGTCCTTAAGGTTGTAAATCTAGAAACGTCATCTATTTAATTTCATGTCAAGAGTTTGGATTTCAGTACATTGGTGAGACTGGGTGACCATTGCATCAAAGAATCAATGCTCAACGTACTACTGTTCATAAGAAAGAAGGTATCTGTGGTAAACATTTTGCAAAAGAAGGCCACCATTTTCGCAATAAAATTATTGAATGCTGGTTTCCAGTTCAGGGTGAAACAATCACAGATTTCACAGTAAGTAGAGAAGAAAGAGAACTTTTTTGGCAGAAAGAACTCCGTACCATTTGGCCTTTTCTCCTAAATGATAGAATTAAAGGTGTTGGAAATGTATCAAAGAAATACTCAAAAATTGGTAATTCGCCCCAATTGATTAATACACTTACCTGCCCCAATAGGAGCCATGGACACTGTAAACATCACAATAAATCATTTCATGATTATGTTACTGTCGACCTCATTAGGGATACTTTTGGCAGAACTGATGGCTTTCATCTTTTATGCACTCTACTTTATTCTTTACCTCTTAATCTTCTCTCTTAGTTACAATAAGATAGTTCAGCTTTATACATTAGAAAGGAGATTATAAAATCTATATTTCGCATTGTGACTGATCTATCTAATCGTCGGCTTTTTAAGCCAGTTTCCAGTATTAATGATAGTAAGAAACGAACTTTCATTAAAATGCTATACAAAGACAGAGGAATTTATGAACTTAGAGATTTGATTTTAAAAGGTCCTAAATTTAGAGAGCAGAACAAAACATCATGGAAAAGGGATAAACAAATAGTGATGGAAGCCATAGAGAATTATGCTAAAACATTGACCAAAAGAGAGAAAATTGTTATGTTTCAGTTTCATCTGAGTGGATTAACGAGATTGGTAGTCTAGTGGATAGAAAAATTGATAAACTGGAGAAAAAAACGAAACAACCACCTGATCCTGTCTTTCATAAACCTTATGTTAAAGCAGGTCTACATGATTTACTTAAAGAGTATAGTATGTTTTTGCTCCGGCTGACAAAGCTGCCAATAATGTTATTATTATTTGTAAACAGTTCTATCGTCATACAATTGTCAAAGAATTACGGCACCTCGACTCTACAGTTACCTTTACTACCTATCAAAAGGTTTACTATTCTGTTGAACATTTAGTGGATGCTCACTTTGAACATGTAGAAAAGTTCAATTTAACTTTCAGTGATAAATTCCGTAACTTGCCAAGGATTTTTGCAATTCCAATATTACATAAAAACCCATATAGATTCCGTTTTATTGCTGGATATAAGTTCTGTGTTACTAAAGAATTGTCAGTTCTGCTAGCTAAAGGATTAGAAAAGGTACAGGAATTTTGGTTTAAGTACTGTAAAAGAATTGAATCAACGTCAGGAGTTAATATGTTTTGGATATTAAAGAATTCTGTAAATTTACTTGACACTTAACAAACAGATAATGTTTCACCTTACAGGCACATATCGTCTTGGGATTTTTCTACTCTCTATACTACAATACCTCATACAGATTTGAAACGTAGCATTCAAACATTGGTTTTTACAGTTTTTTGAGAAAAATAAATTTCAGAAAATTATAATTGGTCATAAACATGCTTTCATTGGTGATTCTGCTAAGAATGGTCAACATGCATTTGACTATGATGAGTTTATAAAACTGTTTGAATATTTGATAGATATTATTTACATACGTTTTGGTGATAGTGTCTTTAGACAGGTCATAGGAATTCACATGGGTACAAATTGTGCGCCACTTTGGGCTAATCTCTATTTATTTTATCACGAGTATAATTTTCTAATGAAAATGGCAAAAGATAAAAATTACCATGCCAGATCATTTGATTTAACTTTCAGATATATAGATGATTTATTAAGTGTCAGCAACAAACATTTAAAGGATTACATTACATCAATTTATCCTAGTGACCTGGAACTAAAAGAAACCACTGAATCGAACATAACATGCTCATTTTTAGATCTACTCTTATTCAGTGATGATGGTATATTAAAATCAAAAGTGTATGATTAAAGAGATGATTTCAAGTTTGATAGAGTGAATTATCCATATATAGGTAGTATTATTCCTATTAATCTGGTTTATGGTGTCTATGTCTCAAGACTAATTGCTTTCGCAAGAAACTGTACTGAAGTTAAAGATTTTGCTGATAGACATAAATCACTTTTTGGAAAACTTATTCAACAGGGATTTTAAAAAATAAGATTAAAAAAGGTTTTTCTTAACTTTAAAGATAAATATAAACATGTTCTACAGAAATATGTTGATTTCTATGAAAATATTAATGAGGAATTTTCTAAGTGTCAGTAAAATACATAGAAATATGTTTTGGTATTGCCATGTTGAGGCTGAGATTGTTTTTCCTTGAGCTTGATCAAACTTTCAATACTGGAGCATAAAATTTATTATCATTACTACAAATATAAAATGAAATAAGGACCATCTAAGTTCTCAGGCATCATGCTGAACAATACAGGCCTTCCATTTTCTCATCCTTTTGGATATATTGACACAATTTCAGGAATACTTACTCAGCTGATATGTCATATTTTTCATCACGACTTTTGGGTCTATTGTACTGTATTTTCAAGTGAGAAAGGAACATGGAAGAACTTGACCATGTTTCATAATAAATATAATATCAGTATCAAATTTAGTTGTCCTGTGTTCACGTGGAGACCTTGCTTTGGTGTTTAAATTCAAATTTTGACATGTTACGCGATTCTACTGTAAATATAGTAGCCCGACTTAAAATTTTTAATTATCCTGTCATTTTATAACTGTACATTAAAATTAAGGGCTAAATTTGTTTTAGGCCTACTTTAAATGAATGTGGGTGTTTGCCAAAGTGGGAGGATTGGGATCACGTAAAACTGGTTTAACCCACTGCCAATATGTTGGTAACCTGTTCAAAGTCAGGTAGAAGATACTCTCATTCATTTAAATTTCATTTAAATTTCATTACTCTTGGTCATGGATCCTTCCGACGATGAACACTAGCATGTCTTACTATTTCGTAAATGACCACCTTGCTTTGGATGATGGTTTTATTGTATGCGGATGTTCCGCAGTCATACCAAAATTGATGCGCAGGGAAATTTATGAAACTTTACATGATAGTCATCAAGACATGGAAAGAACCAAGAAGTGAGCTAGATTAACTGTATTCTGGCCTGGTATTGATGCAGATATTGAGCGCATGGTCCGCACATGTCAGGTTTGCAGCAAGGTGTTGCCGTCTCACGCGAACAAGCTGTTGAGATCACATACAAAACCCACTCATGTGTTTGAACACATGTGTACAGTCTTATTCAGTTTCGGAGGTGATAACTAATAACAGGTGTAAAGTCTGGATAGCCCACTACATTCAATCTTGGACGTAGTACTAGTAGTAAAGATGCGATTGGTGCTCTCCGCGAAGGGTTTCAAAACACAGCAGTTCCAACTATTCTGTATTCAGACAGGGGGGGGCGCATATACATCCCATTCTTGTAGGCGGTTCCTAGAGCAAAGGGGGGGGGGGGTAATAATGTCTCATACCCTCATTACCCTCAATCAAACAGTTGTGCTGAAGCAAGACTATTAAAGCTATGAAAAAGTCAGTACAGCAATGTTGGGATAAGCGCTTGCACACTGTCCACATGGACAAATGGGCAAAAGGCTTTCTTCAGTGGCAGAACACACCTCGGGCCAATGACTTATCCCCAGCACAAGTGTTGTTTGGACACCCTGCCAGTAACACTCTACCTGTGCACAAACGTGCATTCGCAAAAAAGAATGGCAGGTGTCTATTAAAGCTGCGGATATGAAAGCTGCGAACATTAAACAGAAACTGAAACAGTACAATTTTTGGCTTGTCTGCTGCCAGAACTGAAACTTGGTAATAAAGCAACTGTGCAAGACCATGTTACCAAAAAGTGGGACAGTTATGGTACCATAATTCACGTTGGAAGCCATAGAGACTATCTTGTGAAGCTCGCCAGTGGACGTGTATGGCGATGTTGTCGCGGTTTCATTCGGAAACAATACCAAATTAGTCCCGTGCCAGTTTCAGTACAGCAACTGGACACGGTTCACACTCAATTGGAAATGATGCAGACTCTGCCGTCCCTCCAGACACATGTCCGTTGGAAAAGCTAAAGCTATCATAAGCCAACTGGGCAACTTATTGAAGACATTCAAAATAGTGAACTTTCTGTCAAATAATGTGGACAATGATCAGCAAAAAGTCGGAGGGAGGTGCTGTGTAATGTAAGGTCTATTCCAGGCCTGGACTTGTGATCTGGCCACATGTTTATATGTGAACCCTGTGATGTCAGTCGTTGGTAGTCAAGGGTCACGAAAGAATGCAATGATGCCCAGCTTTATAACTTTAGTTTCCATTAAACTGTTTGGACACAAATGACGCCTGGTCTCGGCTCATCAATACACAACAATAGTTAGTGAATGTGCCATTCAAATCTGATTCATAAGTTTGTTGGAAAGTTACAGCCAGTAGATGACAAATAAAATATAGACAATTTGGAACAAAAATATTTCAGCCATCGTATTTGAAAGGCAGATGGTATTAAAGAAGTTCATGTGTTGACTTGCTTTCACTGCTGATGAATTAAAGACGTTTTTTCTTATATATATATATATATATATATATATATATATATATATATATATATATATATATATATATATATATATATATATATATATATATTAATTTCCCTTTCTTTCATTTTACTGTTGACTAGGCTAGACAATGATTGGCTGAATAATACAAAACAAAGGACCAGCTACAGAAGTGAAGCTGTCTTTCAATTTTCAAAGTCAGCTGTACATTCATTTCAGTGTTTCAAAAGCATACAGTTGAAAAAGTTATCGAGCAAAGATGTTTTTTTTTCTCTTTTAGCTCTGATGGCGTCGTAATCAATGACTTAAATACAAAGCAATAGATTCAATTGGGTCTAGATGTAAACGCTTGGAACTGATCATGCAAATAATAGATTTCGTCCCTTCAGTCATAATAAAAATATATGTATGGCCGTTTTCCCGCCTTAATGAAATAATTAATTAAAAAACAAGTGTAAAAGAGACCTTTAAGTAGAAATTACATTGTTTGGAATATTATATATATCCACATGGAGCACATAGGCAACTTATGAAGCCAAAGAGTTTTCAACTACATCTAAACAAAACTTCAGCATGCCAGATACGAACTTGTGACAATTATCCCCATTCCGCCCTATTCTTTACAATAAAGATATCAATTTCTGGTAAATTCACCAATCCCATAACGTAAATGAAACCAATACTCTGCCTTTTTAAAAATCCAACTTAATTATCTGTGATACCGTACATCTTTCGCTGACTCAACCGACACACACCCTCCCTATAAACATAAATAAAAGATTTAAAAAAAAAATAATATAATGTGCTGTCATGGTCCCAATAGTTGCCATTTTTATAAATCTCTGCGCAACTTCTGTCTACCTACTTAATACAAAACTCATAAAATTAAACTTTCAAATTCCCCACACTTCAAGCTGACTATTTGTGATAGAAAGGGACGTGGATCAACTGAAGACACAACAATAGCGCAAATTGATTAATACTAAAAACAGTAAAAAGTCTATAATTTCAAACATTTGACATTTGGAAAGTTGCTCTCCATTCATAAACACGTAAAAGTATGTGCAGCAAAATGTTTTTTGAGCAGAGTGCCCGCCACACAGCGTTCCATGATGCTATATGATGGAAACACCAACAGGCAAATGCAAGAATGATGCATTTTACATAAAAGACGTTGACTTTGTTAAATGTTAAAATCTGCATCAAAATTTAAATCAGTCAAGTTCAGGTGTATTTGTAACACCCTGTGCAACCAAGAGCATTAGACAAAAGGTAGAAAAAAACAAGAGTAGAAATCTAATATTTCAGAATAGGTGCAAAAACCCTTCCTTATAACCCCATGCAAAGTTTACCAAGTTCACCCCTGAGGCATTTCCGAAATTCAAGATGGCTACCGGAGCAACAACCAAAAATGTATATAATTAAAAATCATAATTACATCCCGCCCAGAGACTTTGAACCTTTCACTTTTGCCTCTAATTCCATGCTCAACTGTACACTGAATCAATTAAAGGGACAACAAATTAACGAGAGCGGAACTTATTTGCAAGAAACTTAACATGGCTATCACCATAATCTACCACAGACAGACTCTCTGTGTGTCAATTACAATTTCGCAAGTAAAGGGTCTATTGTATCATTTTAAATCTTGACATCTCATGGTAAATTAAGGATCTATTTTGGCTGTATGAGTGTCCATTTAATAGCCCGTCCCACAATTTACTCTGGGTAGCTTGCACGGCAAAGGGCACAAATTGGCAGTCACCTGCAAAAATGAATTGAAAGAGAAACTATTCTGGACAGAATGAGATTATTATATGAAGGCTGTGTAAGCATGTTTTTTCTTTGTGTGTTCCATTTAGTTTTACTAAAACTCCAAGATGACCATCAGCACATTTTCAAAGCGTACAAATGAAAGTAATGCAAAAACACCCCACCTTACATGTGAATAAGTAACAAACCTCAAGATCTAGGTCTGCAGGTAAATTTGTACTTGTCTGCACGTCTATGTCATGGAAAGTATGTTTCACAGAGCCGGAAACGTGCTTTATTGCAGTTTATTACACCATTGTTTTCGTGAAATACCACCCAATTTATGACATTTCCCACTTCACTCATTCTGCATGTCTTGTAGGCGAGCATTTGTACAAATATAATATCCGCAAACAGTACACAGACGAGAAGACTCCAAGCCAGATTGACATACCCATATGACTTTCCACATCCTACATTTCATCCACAAGACACCACGTGTAGTACTTTCATGGGAGCAACAGGCTTTTCACTTTCAGCTGGAACCAGTAGTCCTTCTCTGTGTTGCCAACCCCAATCTGTTGGGGACAGCTCATTTCCTTGCCATCGCTGCACCGTATGGTATGTACGGAAACTATGGAATCGTGCAGCTAAGGACGTGGGTGGGAGAGATTCTAACTTGAAAGTTGAAGATACGAAGATGTATAAATAGATCGGAAATACATTGTGTACGGTTGTTTGTCTAGGGATTTTGCTTGAGTAGCTCCATACAGTTTAAGGAGAAACAGGTCACTAGCACGTGCAATCTGATCATGTGTACAATTTGGCTGAGAGAAGGCATTTCAAGTTCAATCAGAAACTACTAAAAGACTCTAGCAGTACCAGTGTTATGCAGTATGTTACTTCTGTCAGACACGTAAATGTTCAGCTGTTTACTATAAAAAATTTCACTATAATCACATTCAACTCAACATTATTATGCTTAAGTTGCAGTAATATGTTAATGTTTATTATTTACTACTAAATTGCCACATTTAAACATTCAATCATAAATGCAAATATATGATTCAGTGCAAAGCAAAATAGTTTAACTTATGATTATGTACATCACTTAAATTATTTTTAGAGAAATGCATTCTGATGTGAATTCTATTTGTCACTTCCAAAGTTTCAATAGTAATTTCACATAAACTCTGTGTGAATAATATGTCTTCAATTCGGAACAGAAGTATTTTTAAAAATTAATCTCAAAATTGAAGCACATTGGTCCTTTGGTTACAATGTCAAAAGCACCCTTTTCTTTGGTTGGTTATATTTTAAATGTCCAAATTATATATATATATATATATATATATATATATATATATATATATATATATATATATATATATATATATATATATATATATATATATATATATATATATATACATATATATATATCACAACAAACAGCAGTAACAAGTTAACTGCTAATTGGAACTGAGAAAAATTCAAAACTAAATATTCTTTCATCTATACTTTCACAGGTAGACTCACGTTAAAAAATAGCCCAAATTATCGTTTCAGCGTAAGCAGCATCGGTAAAATTATTCACTATAACGTCATTTCACTTCAAACATAGCTTGAACATGCACGACACATGATCCAAGTGACACGTGAAAATTGACGGGCGACAATACGAGGAAATGACACTCATCATTGGTTTTGTATTCTTTTTGGCAAATTTTTCATACTGCTTTGCTCATATCCAGTAGTTTTGTTGTAGGGTTCTTTCTGAACCGGAAGTGGTTCCAAACATCGCTCCTTCCTTTCCCTGGATAATTATATGGCTTGTCCATTTCGGGTTCAGAAAGAACCCCACTGATGTCCAGATTTGCCACCATTATGTTTTGTGGAATGCATAGTAAATCTAAGTTCCGATTTGGAGCGACCAATAAGTATCATGAAGATACATCCATGTGTACGTGTTGCCATGACATCACTGTGAATGGAATAGAACAGGAGCTGCGACCTTGCCTGCTTACAAGGCTTGTATCTAGCGTAATTTTGTGATTATTCATTTCATTTCTTTTGAAAAAATAAAGATCGATCTTAATTTTCACTTAAACTTGGGCTCGATCATTGTCACTGGCAAAAAATAAACGAAGATTTCGAGAACTTTGGTCGACTTGTCCCATCACTGGCATGTGCAAATTGTAAGTGACGCTTTATGTCATGGAAAGCTGTCTGAATTTCAGCAATGTGGTACATTTGCAAGGGGTTCAAGCCAAAGAGTATATACCGATCTATTTCTAGGCTGGAGTGGGCCACAATCATGACCAATTAATCAGTCTTAGTGCCTACAACAACAACAGGTACCCATTCTATTCGAGCAGCGTGTATGCCATGTGAAGCGATCAGCCAGTCTGCATCTCCAAATTCTCTGCCTCATATTTACACCTTTGCTTTCAAATTTTTCAACCGTTTTGCCTATCAGACGGGCTTTGTTCTTGGAACTGGTCAGAAAAGCTTCACATTGGCTTTCATTTGCAAGTCAAATAGGATGTCAGCTGATGTTTTCTGTTGTGCACGCTGCTGTTGTTCAGCTGCGTATTTTGTGTTATTATTTCCATATCAGTCAAATACCACAGTAACCTCTTGTCAATAATGCTCAAATACATATGACACATGATGGTCACAAAAATTGTCTTATGTGGCATTAACAGGCCAGGGCAAAGTATGCAGGAGGTGGCCCCTATCAAGTATGAAATGAAAATTCACTTTTGACTTGAGGGTGGTTGCAAGAACACTCTTTGAGGTCTTCCACATGACACCTTTATCAAACAATGACAGGGGCTTCTTAGCAAATACATGACAGAGGTATGCTTCCATCTCGGAACAACCTTTGATCACACATGTTGCCCACATAAATACTTATGTGATATCCACATTCACTTCAACTCAATGCAAGGTTGTGCAATTTTTGTTACCACTGATACTGGTAACTAGGTCATTTTTCTCTCCTTCAACTTTACTTCACCACACTAACTAGTAAGTCTTATCAGTGATTTGATGAGCTTTTCCAGCTGACACCATTTTGCTTTACAAACCAGAGAATCCTGATCTTCATATGAAAATGGTGTGCCTCTAGCCAATAAAAAAATATCTGATAATTTTCTGCGTCATTCGCTGTGCTACTAGGATGCAAGTCTATGCGCTGCTCAGATTTGCGACTCTGGACCTTTGTGAAACTTTCAAGATCATCGCAAATAGGGACACAATACGATTACAATTCACACTACTGAGGCAACTGGATGTCTGGAGCAAAATTGACATGAAGGCAGCTGATGCCAATAGATGTGCATGCAATGCGCGAGCATAGCATATGCAAGGCCTGTCATCATGTCGATTACTGTATCGGAAGCATAAACTGTCTCCCACAATCCTCTAAGCCACTGTGTCCAATTGGCCCCACATATGTTATACGCTAGTGAAATGCCCCAAGCCTCACAACAATGTTCTTTAGCTCTGGATAAGATGATTGCACAACTTTAGCTGCCTCGATATAGAGGAGCTGGTCAAATATAACACGACAAATTGCAAGTCCAAACTTTTCAGCCAACTTCTGTGCAAACCACAAGGCGAAATAGGTGGTATCCAGTTGTGATGGATCTTGGTTAACAAATCTCAGAATCTCAATCCTACTGTTCTCACGATTGTCAATCCTGTCAGCACATTACATTAAGTCACGTCATGATGGGCACTGTGGCACAGGAATATCAAGAGAAAAACTTGCTCACCAGAGAGCATCCAAACATTTTGTCAATTTTAGGAGGGGTGGGTTTAGTTTTGGAGGGTACAAGGGGCTCAATTTTAATGGACTTGAAATTTACAGAGCTAGGGGTAGACTTTCTGTACAATTTGATCGGCACTTGAGTAAACTGACCAGCTTGAATAGCTCTGCTATTAGATCGTGGTAGGACAGCCTCGACAGCCTCATTACCATGTGGGGTAATACATGCAATACCACCAATAACATGCCAGGTACCATGTCCTGTTACGTTTCTGATATTGATATCAGCATTGTCAAATACGAAATTGACAAGGTCACCTTTCAGATCATACAGCTGTTTATTTGCTGGCAAGGCACCATAGAAATGCTAAACTTCCCGGTAATCATCTGCAAATGATAAACAATTCAGTGCTTCTACCAACTTACGAGAGTCGTACTTGCAATTGATGTAAATTGATATTGACAGTAGTATGGGGGTCACAAAAGATTGAGGTCAAAGAGTTGATATAATTATACTGTGAGCAATTGCCTTGCTGCACCGTTCACAGACTATTCAGTTGTCTGATTGTGATTTTGTAAAGCCACTTAATAGCTGATTAAAAGAATCTGGCGCCATTTTTTCACTATCATGTACGTTTTGCAGTGCTGGATACACAGAAGTATAATGTGTTTTAGCCCTGATGTCATCTCGTATGAATGCAGCAGCCAATTCTATGATCGATTCTTTGGTCATGGTTCCTAACTCTTAATTCTGTCTTAGAATATGGTTGCTTCCATGTAAGAAGGTGTCTACTGTTGGCTCCCCAATGAAAGAGGCTCTAACCATATCCCTGCCAAAATATTCCTCCAATTTCAGCCATATTCTTCTTGGATTATACCCTTCTGCTCCATCTGAATACTCAGACATTACTGAGACAAGCGCTGTGAGTGAATACTGGCATTCATTAATATCCAGTATGTTCTGGCACAACTTTTCAAGTGCACATTGTTTTGTGGCATCGACTGGTCTGCCTGGTTGCTTGCTATCACAAATATCTTTATTTTGGCATTGGTTTGCCAGAATAAAAAGATTACTTGACAGTTATGGTGTTACTTCACTCCAGCAGCAACAAGATCAATCTCATTTGATATACGCAATTTGACAGCATATCCCCAAATATCATTTCTCTCATTAGCCTTTATGCTTTTGAGACATATAGTTTTTATATCATCATTTGGCCACATTCTACGACCATCGTACATTCGTTTTTTTCTCACCAGTGTAGTCTATATTTTTTTTCATTGTAATACTGACAGTCCTCTTTTATATTAAACATAGGAAACCGAGAGCGCAAGTTAGGACAAAAAGACTCACTCTGCGATTCTTCTTCTTCTTTCTTCTCTTTCCCTTTGGCCGAGCATAATGCTAATTCTGTTGCCTCTAATGTACTCTGTGCAACATTTGCTATGGACCAATGTTGGCAACTGTGACCTTTTACTCTCAAACTGGGAGTGAAACTCATCTTCTCTTGAGAGGCTTACCTTTATAAGTCCCTCAATACCCTTTTCACGAACCTCTACATGATGTGATGTGATCTGGCCGCCACAGGTATGAATACTACAAATTTCTGCCATTGTATCGAGGGGACTTTCAACAAACTGTAATTTTTCAAGATGATGATATGAACACCAGTTTCAACAAGACTAATGGACTCAGTATGACTGTGGAATATCAAGTGATTATTTCACCACAACAGGTCGACTACTTACACACCTGAACCTTCCAAAGAAGAAACGACTTTTTGTTCAAACTGTGGCAGGCATCTAGCTATAAGGCTTCACCTAACGTTGTGACAGGTGTGGGGTTTGTTGAATGGGTGCACATGCTGATTGCCAAAAATGGGTGACCTATTTGCTTTACAAATTAAACACTGACACAACAAAAGATGAAATTTCCTTTGTGTAATATTTGCACCAAAGTTATTAAATGACGGAAAATAAACTGTTTTCACATTTCATTGAAGCCACTTGTCTGCCTATAACCAATACTGTCACACATACACATCCATGGTTTAATGCATGTGTCATCACACCAGGCACACCTGATCTTGTATTCGAAAGGTTGCATGGATGGACTCAGAAAAAAAGCTTTTTTATGATGACATTTGTCTAACAGCTTAAAGACTTCAGGTTTCAGATCATTGAAAACGTCTGCAGGCATGCAATATAGTATTGACGACATGGACTTAACATTAACTGAATGGAATATTTTGCTGCTTAATTTTAATGATAATGCCCACCCTAACCCCCACCCCCCAAAAAAATAACATAACCGAATTCCAAATGTTGGTTGAAAGGGACTATGACTGCAAAGCTAGAGTTATAAACGTATTTTTCCCCTTCATGATGAATGTTGATGGCTGCCATATTGTTCCAATGCTAATTAGCTAGCGTAACAATGATTTTTAAAGCTTCTTTAGACTCCACATATATCAAAGTACAAATTAACATAAAGAAATCAGTTATAATATCTGTATTTGACAAATTATCAAAACGTTCATGCATTTCCAAAGTTAGATGCGGCTGTGGGGGCCATCTGCATTTTCACAAATGCCTCACTTGGTTAAGTTTGCATGGGGGTTATCGTGATGGGTTTCTACAGCTATCCTGAAAAAAATCAGCTTTCTATTATTCTTTTTTCTAGGTACCTGCCTACTTTTGTCTAATGCACTAGTGGCTACCAGCTCGCGTCTGAAGAGGCCTGAGTATTGTTTTTATTCATGAGACCTAATACTATATATTTTTCTACTATATTAAACTCTTAGATGACCACATGAAAGGAAATGGTTCGTGTTTGTCCGTGGTCAGAACTTGTGCATGTTAAAGCTCATAATTCATTTATTGGTACAAACCTCTGGAAAGCACAACGGCATGCACATTTTGCGTATACAATGTAGAATAAATACAACCAGCATCGTCATTATCATAATATGTACAATTCATCTATGTGTATGTTAGTCCATACTTTGGAACGTTGACGCATGTGAAATGAAGATAATCTTTTGTGGAGAAGCTTTTGAGATTGTGTTGGGACACGAGGAGTTTTTGTGCGGTGAGACTGAGCGAAAACCGACAAATGACTTAGTCATTTTTTGTTTTGTTTTTGTTTTTTTCACATACCTATTTTTGCATACTTAATAACCAATGTGTATGGTGAAGTGACACAAGATTCTCCGACGACGCCATGTTGGCAGGCAGACTTTTATAAACATAAACATTTATTCCTGCGCCCAAACTGCAAAGAGGCTTTTCAGTCCGCGGTTTTTTTGAATGACAGTGGTCACGTGACTACTACAGTTTAAATACAAAACGTAGTAGCCAGAAAACATGATTTCCCGCCTGCATTACACAAACAACGCTGTCTCATACGGGGGAGAGCAATTGTTATGGCTGTGTAACAACATAAGGTACTGTGAGACTGAACTCTCTACCATATGGGTAAAAATCTTTAGGTCTGTGAGAAAGCAGGACCTAATGTTTTTCAATGGAGTAAAGCCCTTTTTTTCTCTGTTTGCCGTTATGATATGTCTTTTAGTATGTCTTTCCATTGTGCTTATGATATATGTTACTTGAATAATTTTCAGGTCAGGCTTGTCAGTCAGCTGAGCTAATGGATGGTCTTCATCCGTCGACTGTCGTCCATCTGTCAGTCCGTTGGTCAGCGTCCGCAATTACATTTTGGATTGCTTGTCCAAAACGTCAGTCAGATCCACTTCAAACTTGTTGGGAATATGTCTTTAATGAGATTCTACGAAGCTGCTTCTAATGGTCATGCTACAATGCCTTTGGATTTTTTATGGATTTTTATAAAATAATTATTTTTATGGAGGGGGGGGGGGGCAAATATATAAAAATTTCTCCGAAACAACTTTGTCAATTGTCTCGAAATTACATATGTACGCTTTTATATACCCATAGACCCACTTGTCTTCCATTGGTGGCCCTGTGAGTTTCTTTCACTGTTTGTTTAGTTTTGCCATTTCCGGTTCCTCCAAAATCGTTATGCAGATTGTGCTGAAACTTGGTGGAAATATACCGTGTGGAAGAGTCAAAGTTATTTATCCGGAGGTGATGCTGCGGATCCCTCCTTTTTAATGATTTTTTTTCCTAATGGGTACTTGTCGGCAATTGCATAAAGTCCAGTTGATTAGAGTGCAAGTCAATGGGGCGGCAGTGAAAATTCACATGTTCGACTTCCCCCAAACCGCCAGTCAGATTCGCTTCGAAGGTGGCGGAAATGTACTTTGTATGAGTTTCTACTTTGTGTGTCGATGTGGCATTTTGTAATAATATTTTGTTAATTTGTTGCGAAATTTTAAAAAAATCTCAAATAATTGACTGATTGCTTGGAGATTGCATAAATAATTGATCTCAATTTTTTCACCAGGTGGCACTGTATTTTTTAAATTATAAAAATTTTGTACGTTTTAGCTATTATTCGACTTCCCCAAAGCCGCCAACAGATTATGCTGAAACTTGGCGGAAATGTACCTTGGAAAACGGCGAAGCAAAATTCTTGACTACGTGCTGATCCTGTGGATCCCTGATTTTATAACATTTTTTTCAATTCGGGTATTGCTTCTTAAGACATGCATTCCTACTTGTAACTATGGAACTCAACTTTGTCTCCAAGCCCGCAAGCCAGATTTGCTTCAAACTTGGGAGAGATGTACCTTGGGTTGGGGTCTTCCAAATAGTAACGTTTGAGTGATTTTAAGACTTCTGTTATCTATCTATCTATCTATCTATCTATCTATCTATCTATCTATCTATCTATCTATCTATCTATCTATCTATCTATCTATCTATCTATCTATCTATCTATCTATCTATCTATCTATCTATCTATCTATCTATCTATCTATCTATCTATCTATCTATCTATCTATCTATCTATCTATCTATCTATCTATCTATCTATCTATCTATCTATCTATCTATCTATCTATCTATCTATCTATATATATATACACGAATGTATCGATCGATCGAACGATCGATCAATCCATCCATCCTTCCATCATCATGCTTATATACTGTGCCTCTGCAAAAATGGTAAGAAATCAAGAGCTAGAACCCATTTGGCTCTTCACTGCAAACTTTTAAGAAAAAATCAACAGATTGTCGTAATGGGGCAAGTACATAGGAAATAAAAGAAGTCATCTGTATCCTCGTCACATTGCTGAGAAATTCAGTTGGATAAACTTCTTAACGTAATTGAAAACTTACTTTAGGGAAACCAAAAGTTTTGCAAAAAAAAGGAGTAAAAAAAAGGAGCAGAATAAACGGGCACTCAAACTATGTATCTATACTCCCAGTCAATGCTTTTTATTACATCACATTCGCCTTTTACTCGGTGCGCTTTGGGCCTAATACGCCGAAAGCGCGCAGAGTGTTGCTGCTGATCCGGGCCAATAAATTATCTGGATCTGCAGGCTGCTACTTGAATGAAAGGTGCTTTCACAACGAATATAATTCTAGCATCCTCATAATTGAGATCAGTTCGTCTAAAGTTGTTCAACTTGAGTGGCAGTCGGCATTTGAAAGAGTTACAAGAATAACCTACCTGGTTCCTCCAAGTACAATCGCCAACATACTCGATCAACGTATAGCACGCTCGCAGGCTTGCCTCACTTTGAATGTTTTTACAATGAACAATTGTTATTAATGGAACCTCCTTTGATGGTTGTAATTTTGGAACAAAGGTTTAATGCCACGGCTATAAAAATAATATAATTTCCATAGGCTTAAAAAATGTCATATTTTGGAAGAGGGTGGTTCTGCTGCTTTATTATACCGTCCATCTGAAAGATGATCTTAGTCTGTCATTCCGGTTCGTCAAGAAAAGCAAATGGCCAGTTTTACAAGGCATAAGAGCACATACAGTCAGGTATAAAAACTAAACTGTGCCATAACAATGTCTGAATAACAGAACATCTAAAAAGGCGCCTGTAGGAATTATATATCTGCCATGTGTGTCTTGCACTCAATCTATGTGTGAGACTTTTTACATAGATTCTTATTGTGAAAAATATATTTTCCCCCGAATTTCCATTTCTTTCAAAAGGAACCTTTTTTCATTTTCCAGCACGCCTTGGTTGGCAGGGAGATCCGGGGTATGCATACGTTCTCATCAATACAACCACGTACCATGTGTGCGGAGACACAGTAACGGATACTGAGGCAAAAGTGCTGTGCAAGCAGGTAGGTTTGGATGATGGCCAAACGTTCAACAGCGTATTAGCATGGACTGAAGACCGAACATTTTATCGCCGTTACTTTATCAGTAAGGTACAGTGTACTGGGGAAGAGATGTCAGTCTTGGATTGCAACTACACCACGACGGTACCATGTGAGCGCAATGACTACGCCAAGATATTGTGCTTCAACAGACCTTTGATGGACGATGGAACAAGTGAGAATATATATATATATATATATATATATTATTTTTACAATATTTGTTTTTCTCGTGCTGGGCTGGTGGGCCTTATAATTGATAGTTACATTTACAATAAGATACAAATTAATCAGGTTTTGCAACTGACGCAAGTATATGTTTTGATGCATGCAGCTTATCCACGTTTATGTATGCTTGTTTCTATTTTCTGGGTACTAATTTAAGCTTGCACGACTGGTCCTTAAAAATCGACAGAGGTAGCGAGATACAAATCACCCGACGTTTCGGCCAAAAAAAAGTTTTTTGATCTTTGTATGGGTGAATATCTTATGTATCTGTCATGTAACAATTAAATTTCTGCTGAAATTGCAAAACAGAGAAAAGCGGGGGTATTTAGAAGGGCTTTTTGCTGAGCGTTCATAGTAACGCCGACCGTGTTTGTTGTTACTGTGCAGGGGTAGGCTTGAGAAAGTGGTCACATGACCGGCCGTGGCCACCGCTGTGTCTGCTCTGGGGATGACGCTGATGCATTAGCGCCGTGGTTCCCAAACCATATGGTCATACATTTTATGCATTATGTCGCTCTTGTTACATGTACTTTGTTTTTTTTCTTTATGCTATCTTGAGTTTTTAACTTAATCCGAAGAAAAGTGTTGAAGACAGGCCGTACAGTCAGCCGAGATCATGACATGACTGCACGTCCTAATCCTACTTCAAAGGCATTGCTGTTTCAACACCGTCTTTCATCACCGACGTGGCAGCGATTGTTTTCTCACCCAAGGAAACGAATATTTCTAATCAGATTTAATAATTCACGCACAAGTTCTCATTACATTTAAATTCAACAGAAAAATTAAAGCCTCTGTCTAAATTGTATTTGAAGTTCTTGCGAGCTCAGAACCCGCACTTGCGACTTGGTCATTGCATTGGTGGTCTTTTCTTAGTACGTTCGGCAGGAGTTGTATCGCTAAACTAGCACCATCAGTCTCAAAATACCTAAAGTTAGGAAGGCAAACCAGCGATGCAGCCAGCAACAGATGCTACGATCGACGCAAGAAGAGATTCTGGTGAACAGAATGACTGAGCTTGGGTAGGCTAAGTTACAATTCAATTTTAGTTTAAACATATTTATTTCAACTGGATCGCCCTATAGTACATCGAGATGTCACTAATCGGGGGGGGGGGGTCGCCAGAACATGGAGTGACACACAAAAAGTATATTACCAAACACACAGGACAAAACATGAACAACGTTACCCAATTAACAGAGAAGCTGTACACATGTTTCAGATTTGTACCCCGCATACAGGAATCAAAATAAAAACGTCACCAATATGAAAAACACAGAAGGATAGTTCACTACGGGTAGAATGCACACACATATATGTATACAATGTTCACAATAAAACGGACCAGCGGTAAAAAAAAAAGAAAAGAAAAAAGAAATGAAAATTCATAGGACACGTAAGAAGTAAATTTGTGTTAGTCAGCGACTAACGCAATTGACATGACTGCTTCTGCATAACAGAGATAAAATATGAAGCGTCTTGTGTCTACGATGTATCTGTGGAAAGCATCACAAATTTGTATGTTGAGGGGAATGGACAATTCGTCGCTACCAAAGAGAAGGATATGAGCTAGCCTGTCACTTGCTGTGTGTAAAATCAGATTCGGGTGGACGCCGGGAGCAATAATGGGGATGACGGAGTTGAGAAGTTCAGCTCTGTGAGTTGAATACTTTGGACAAAAGAACAGAAAATGTTGCAAGTCTTCAGTGCGGTAGGAACAGGAACATGTAGGTTGTGGGATGATGTTGACTTTAAAGAGATCAAAGTTAAGTCTCGAGAATCCAAGACGAAGTTGGGTATGACAAATGTTGGCGAATCTGTGTCGTTGGTATAGTGAACAGGAACATAGTCCACCGCTAGTAGAGTTGCTTTCAGTTTTGATTTAAATATTTGGAGGGAAATTGAGTCTTTTATGTCAAAAGGAAGATTGTTCCACAGCTTAATAGTGTCAGGAAGGAAGGATTTGTCTAACCGATTAGTTTTGCAATTAATGGGACGTATGGAGCTAACGTGGCGTTCAGATATTGTTGTGTGGTCCGACCCGCAAGCCCGGTCCCCAAACTGTCCATTAGCCTGGCTAATCGGGTGGCAATTGGATCAAATATACATTGTGATTCGATATCGTTGTATTTGTTATGGGTAAGTAAAGGTACAGCTTACTTCTTGCGACAAAACATCCCGTTTTATTTGATCCTTTGAAAGTAACATAATAGGTAGTAACATAATAGGTAGTAGGTAGTAACATAATAGGTAGTAGGAGCCTACCTAATGAAACGTTACCATGTTGAACAGTACACTTACATTGAGAACTTACAAAAACCCCATGGAGCCCCTCGTCATATAAAACACTTACCATGCTTTGAAGATAAGATGTGATCTTTTTTTTAACAAAGCCTTCAAAACTGCGGCAAGCAAGCTGTGATATCATGCTATTGAATGTAGCGCGCCATCGTCAAGCAGAGGCCACACGACGATGATTGGCATCTCGCGTCACCACGATTGGCCAATATAAAGGAAGCGTAGCAAAGCGGTACGCTTCTTCGATTCCTAAGCTATAGGATCAGAGCCCAAGTCTTCAAGGCCAAAAGTAAGCTCAAAGGGACTGGTATATACGCAAACGAAGACCTCACTATACGACGCAATAGACTTGCGTATCTTGCCAGACAATTGAAACAGCAAAATAAAATAGTAGACACTTGGACTTACGACGGCAGGATACTGGTTAAACATCGCTCATCCCCCGACAACCCTGTACTAAGAACATCTGAAATCCGCCAGGAAAGTGATCTTGAGAGGTTTTCTTGAAACTAACGCGTATGCTTCCTGCATCGAACCGTAACTACCCGACTCTACGGTAGATCTTCGACTAAATCATCAATTGTTTCCCAATTTTGGACTTAACTCTCTGTGGTCCATTGGTTGAACATTGCAGTTTTACGCTTATGGACATTTAGACAAGTTTACATGTGTAAAATTTAATGCCAATAATGGCATTTACACCATGGTGATTAATCTTTACTAAGATTTAATGCATTATATGGTCTATGTGTTTTGTTTCAGTAAAAATGTCAACGTTTCTGTCTTCATACTTAAGCCTGTTTATTGTTGTCACGTGTCCTGGTCAGATCACATGGTGCGCCTACTGTTAACAAACTTCTTGTCACATCATGTTTCCACAATTTTCAGTTTTTTTAGGTACAAAAGCACTAGTTACGCTGATCCCTTTTGCCAAGGAGATCAAATCATGTTTGGTAGTATTATTCTACTGGGCTTTAGGTATATCCTTTTGGTCATTCAAACTTGTGTGCCCAAACTCATGCACGCGAGGTTTGTTTTGTAACCCAATTTTGCCTCTTTCACTTGTATTGTCGTCCGTTCACCATGTATGCATTAGTTTACAATTGTTTTATTTCACAGCTTGCAGACATCTTGTATTGAAAACGAAATCCCTGCCAAGTAAGGGTATAGGATGACTGCTGTTCTAAAATATAGTGTGGCACTGCAATTACATACCAGCTGGAGTCACAAGCTGACACTTTTTTGTGTGTTATTTGCTTGTGTGGCAAAGAATGACGTTGTATCAAGTTATTGTGTATCTTCATACATGTTACCTCAGCCAATCAGCATAAAGTATTCTAAATGCAAGTTATCTGACCAGTTTACTTACACTTTCAACTTATTGGGCAGGATCAATACGACTTCCCATACGATTTATGTTATATCTTGTATCATATTGATTCTTACTGACCTGCTATTGGCATTATGTGGAGATGTTCATCCAAACCCAGGTCCTTCGGCCTCTAACTTTCTGAATGTTCTACATTTGAATGTTAACAGTGTGACCGCCAATAACAAACTTGATGAAATCCATAGTCTGAGCATTCATAATGACATCGATGTTATATGTCTTAATGAAACTAAACTTGATGTAGGTATTTCTAATGATGATATTTTGTTACCAGATTTTAAACCTCCGATAAGATGTGATCGAAATAGGCACGGAGGGGGAGTCTTAATATATGCTCGAGATTATTTAAGTGTCAAGCCTCGTGACAACCTTTGCAGTCCTGGGCTAGAGTCATTATGGATCCAGTTAAACGTTAAAAAACATAAAATTTTTGTAGCCACATTTTACAGGCCACCTAGTCAAGAACGGGACTCATTTAACGAGTTTCTAAGTTCTTTTCAAGAACAGATTGCTAAAGCTACAGTGGAATCCCCCCATGCTCTGATTGTAACGGGCGATTTTAATCTACCAGGCATTTCATGGGGTTCTGAAACCTGTAACAGTGCATTTGAAAGGGATTTTTTAGACATTTGTCTCAGTCTCAACTTAAGTCAACTAGTGAAGGAACCCACAAGAGGGCAATCTGTTCTTGACCTCGTATTTGTTATGAATGATACATTAAATAGTAAAATATCAAATCTTGCGACTATATCAACCTGTGATCATGAACCAATATTGTTATGTACGAACCTTTCCCTTGGGAATGTCAACGCCTATAAAAAAGTTGTGTGGAACTACTCTAAAGTTGACATGGCAAAAATGCATGAATTATTATCATCAGCTCCTTGGGATGCTTTATTCATTGATGATAACGTAGATGGTATTTGTTCAGGGCTAACCTCATTTCTTAAGGATGTTGCCGATGAGTGCATTCCCCATAAGGAAGTCACCATAAGACCTGAAGATAAACCTTTCATGACCAGTGCCTTGAGACACAGTATGAAAGTTAGAGATAGAGCCTACAAGAGGGCAAAGAAGGCCGATGCAACGAACGATATAAACAAAGATATTTACTGGGGGATATATCGTCAACTCAGAAACAATGTTGTCAACATGCTTAGAAAAGCCAAAAGAGAGTATTTTTCAAAAGTTTACAATATTCTATCAAATAAATCTACAGAAAATAAAAAATGGTGGTCAACTTTAAAAAAGGCATGCGGCTGGAGTCAGCACAAAAAGATACCTCCACTGATTGAAAACGGCTCAGTTCTCTTTGACCCTAAAGATAAAGCAAATGCACTAAATAATTTCTTCGCAGCACAGTGGGTAAAGGATGATGTGTCCGAAGTTACCCCTATTCTTCAAGATAAAACTGATCAAAAGTTGAGTAATGTTATCACATCTGAGAATGAGGTATTAAATATATTGCAAAAGCTACAAGTGTCAAAAACCGGTGGACCTGACAATCTTCCGAATAAAGTATTGAGACTTTTTGCTCCGTACATTGCCGGTGCCTTATCTAAACTATTTAATTTATCTTTGGAAAAGGCGACTTTTCCAACACTATGGAAAGAAGCTAACGTTTTGGGGTTGTTCAAAAAAGAGGAAGATTTTCTGACAAAAAATTATAGACATGTTTCCCTTTTATGTTCCTCCTCCAAGGTATTCGAAATTACCGTGTTTAACAGGTTGTATGATTTTCTGACAGCAAATAATCTTCTTACGGCATGTAATTCTGGATTAAAAAAACTTGATAGCACAGTTAACCAGTTAATAAATATCGTTCATATGATAAGCTCAGCTTTAGATAAGGGAAAAGATGTACGCATGGTGTTCTTAGATATATCCAAAGCATTTGATAGGGTTTGGCACAGAGGTCTTCTTGTTAAATTAAAACAGCTTGGCATAGGTGATCCCCTCCTGTCATGGATTCAGTCTTACTTGAGTAATCGCAAGCAAAGGGTTGTATTGGATGGACAATTTTCTGAATGGATATCAATAGAATCTGGAGTGCCCCAGGGTAGTGTTCTTGGCCCTCTACTGTTTCTTGTCTTCATCAATGACCTTGTAGATGACTTAACGTGTAAAGTTTACATCTTCGCAGATGACACTTCATTCCTTGAAATTGTGGAATCTCCGGAACAAACGGTGATGAGTTTAAACGATAATTTGAGCGTAGTACAAGAATGGGGTTACAAATGGAAAGTAGGTTTTAATCCTTCAAAGACTGAGGAAATGGTTATTTCACGTAAAGTAAAAAAGTGAACTATCCTCAATTAAAATTTAAGGACGAACCAGTTAAGAGGGTACAGGAACACAAACACCTGGGTCTTATTATTACACACAATTTATCATGGTACTCTCATATTAAGTCAGTTTGTACCAGAGCTTCAAGTCGCCTTGGTAAATTAAGAAAATGTATGTATATTTTACCTGTATCAGCTCTCGAGTCAATATATGTTTGTAGTATAGGGCCCATACTTGAATATGCTGCCCCAATCATTGACAATTGTTCCCAAAGGAGCAGTGGTATTTTAGAGTCGGTGCAGTATAGAGCGGCTTTAGCAGTTTCAGGCTGTATGAACACGTCCAGTAGAATTAAAGTTTTTAAAGTGCTTGGGGTGGCCGAGCCTTGCAGATAGAAGGAAATACTACAAATTATTAATTTATTTCAAAATGGTTAAAGGCTTTTGTCCACCTCACCTCAGTGCGTTACTCCCCATTCAAAACACGGAGAGGCATAATTATTTGTTACGCAATGACACTGAGAGGCAGATACCAGCTGCTCGTACGAATGTGTTTGCTCACAGTTTTGTTCCTTCTGCGTCTAAACTTTGGAACTCCCTACCCAATAACATTCGTAGTGTTCGTTCCGTTAATGTATTTAAAATTTATGTTAAACGGTTGCTTTTTCCTGCAAGACTCGACCATCTCCGTCACGGGCCCCGAAGGTTAAACATGGTTATGAATAGATTAAGGGTTGATTTTAGCACCCTAAAGGCCCATCTTTACACGCGTCATTTGTGTGATACCCAAGCATGCATGTGTGGTCATCACTCTGAAACAACTTCCCATTTTCTATTGCAGTGTCCCTTATTTGCAATTCCAAGACAAACTTTCTTGACAGGGATTACAGAAATTCTAGAAACCAGTGAGAATGCAATAATATTTGACAATTTATCAGTTCCTGACAAGGTATCAATATGTTTATATGGTCATAACAATCTCACTTGTATTTCCAATTGTAAAATTTTAGATGCTACTATGAAATTTATACAATTGAGTAACAGGTTCTCAAATATCTTGTCTAACGATTCTGATGACGACTTTCGTTAGTCGCTGACAATTCATGTGATTTTTTCTTCTTCATAATGATGTCTGTTTTATTCTGTTTATTTTACGTTACCTTAATTGTCATGTAATTCTTTTTTTTTCCGAGTTCATATGTCTCGTATTGTATTTTTTCTTTCTAACATCGATGTGTATTTAAGACAGACAGTATTGTATTTGGTTGTACACGAGGAGAGGACACTACATTAGCTATATTTAGCTACACGTCCGATCCTCTTTAAAGAAATAAAGTATATTACTACTACTACGCTTGAGAGGGAAACCATGTTTTGTGATCTAATCGCAAATAGCAAATAAACAACGCGATTAAGCTCTTCAGAAGTAAACAACATGAGTGACAGTTATCATGTTTGTTCAAACCTACTCTGAGCTTTGACTATGCAAAATTCCAGGAGTGTTTGAGTAAAATTGCGCGAGTTATTGTTCTCAGACCCGGTTCAAAGATGACGAGTGAACCTTTGATTGCCGTTCCTGAACAAAGATGAAAGGCCTTCTGCTCGAACTCGTAAATTTTATTTTGCAAAAACTTACAGGCGGATTTCCTTCAAATAAACGGGGCTGGAAAGGTAATTGTGTGGAGTTGAAAAGTGTCCTTTTATTTTTCTCTGCGCCTACTAGTTGGTTTTTAACCTACTATAGAATGTCATGATCAATGCATTCAGCTGATTACGTGATACCATCGTGTTTGAATGCCTGCACGTACGCAAATAAAATACATACAGCCAAATAAAAGGACAGTTTTGAGTTTTGATATATTGCCAATAAAATTGTATACCTGTCACAAGTTTGTTGTATACATTAAAAAAAGTTATTAGCCAAGAACGCAGGGGTCTGAGATAAAACACATTCTCTTCTTCATGGTTTGTTCATTCAATAATTACAATCAGTATTGTCCCGATTTTTCTCCTACATATAGTTTAGAGCTAGAAAAATCCAAAAAATGTATACTTTTACTATGTTCATGTGAACAGCTTAAAAGTTACAGGGCCGTAAAGTTGTCCATGCTGATTTGCACCACATTTGTATCTCGCTAACTAAAGCAACCCAGTCACGTTCTTGGAAAAGCATATCAAAAATTCCATTATGTTTTGTTTGTTATTGGCACTTTATTGTCTTCGTTACGTCACATACTTGTTCCTGGTTCAGTAAATGAAGATAAAAATTTGGCTTTGAAATAAGGGCCCACCTTTTTTCTGTAGGAAGCAAAGCTGTAGATTGCGTCTCATCTTGCCGAAAGACGCAATATGTTTTGAATGAGACAGAGGGACATTTGTTATTTTTGTGACAGTGATCACAGTCCAACAAATATATAAAATGAGTATTCAAAACAGCTTCTTATCGTCTAGTACGTAAAAACTTTATATGACTGAACAGCAGGATTGTACTGCACACTAGAATAAATCATATCCTTGTTGTGTGGACCTTGGAAGAACTCTAAATGATTATGATCACACTACTGAATTGGTGATGATGGTTGCGTGGTCACAAAATAACATTTGTTAAAAATATAGAAACTAACAAGCATTTATTTTTTAAATAACAGATATTTTAAGTCCTTATTTCAAGCAATTAAATGTTTATATCGAAAATGATTATCAGAAATGTAACAGATACCAGAAATTGACTGTTTTGATAGATATCCCGTGAGGACCCACAGTTACGTGTAAAGCTGCTTTAGTCTGTTTTTAAAATTACGCGTGGAATTTGATGTGAAGAAAAAATAAGGTTCTTTGGAAATTCTGAATTTATGTTAGAAACAGTCGGTGGTATGAATGGACGGACAAAGTTTAGAACTAGGATTTCTTGCATTGGTGATATGAAAGAATTTGCAATACTTTCGATTTTGAAGGATGAATTAATTATAGGTATGTGATGAACTAACTTACACACCGTTTGGTTTAAAATGTACATTCTTGAGGAATGGTGAAGATGTAACTTAAAATGATAATATATCCTTTGTTCTGCATCGTAGTATACATGTTATCAATCATAATACATTTGTCCTAAAGAATTCAAGGTCCGGATTGCTGGCAGTGGAAATAATACAAACTTTGGCTCGGTGCAAGTTCGCTACAAGACCGTGTGGATGGCTGTATGTCAGTATGGGGCAGACCGCAATTTTGTCAATGTTGTGTGCAGAAGTTTCGGATTTAAAGGAGGGGAAAAGTTTTCCCCTCAAAACGATTACAAACTGGTAAGCTGGTCTCCAAATATACGGTGTAATGGTACGGAAAAATCCTTGGACGACTGCGTTTTCAACCGTACACAACTTACCAACGTTATCACAGCATGCAGGTCCAGAGCCGATCTCCGTGTACTTTGTTACCGAGAAGGTAAGTGCGCATGTGTCGTGTGTCATTGTGTTTTAATAGTCTCCTTTTAGAGCTACAACCTGCTTTATTGTGTAGAGCAACAATAATTATAATCCAATAAGCAATGATTGGAATGTGTTGGATAAACAATCAATGATTCCTCAACATACATTTAATCCAAATATGGTATTGCCCGTATAGTTTCAGAGAGGGGCGTGAATTACAGCATATTCACTCCAAGTTGGCAATGCAATTGAATGTGCAGTCACAAGGCAAATGTGAATCGCTTTGTTTGCTTACGTTTATGACTGACACTGATGACTAATGCTGAAAGGGTTCCCTCCAATGAGAAAATAAAGTCTTACATGCCGTCTCTCGTGAAACTTGCTAAACTTGATCCAGTCTGTACTATTAATTAGCACACGATGACAGTCGCACTTGTCATTTTAATTAGATTTATTGGGACATCAAGTGATATTTAATCGTGAAATTTTGTTTAGTTTTCCAACTTTCTCTTGACAACTGTCAATTGCACATCTGCCCATACATGCTACATGGGCGTCGTTTCAAAAGGATTAAAATTACACAAGCACAATATGTACATGCTACACTTTGTAATTTTCATCCTTACGTGAATGCGAAACACACAATCTTCCCACGAGCCATAGGAGTGATTGGTTTAAACATATTTTATTCGTGGAAGACAACTGGGTAGGAGGGCAGAGCCTTGTATTAATCCCTCTTGTGAAAGAGGACGTAGGCACAGGACAAACGTTACACACAACCGGCTGCGCCGCCACACATCGAGTGCAAAAAGCACTCGAGGGGTAATGATGCAGAGCCACAACAAAGAGAGGCATGACACCACCAGTCCGAGAACACAGATAGAGGGGCTTGTGAAAAATATGCATGTCGTTAGGTTAATGATTCAACCTCAAAGCGTTCGCTTTGCTCAATAAACCCTTGCACCGAGAGAAATATTAAAACATTGTCTTCCAAACAAAGGGAGGAATCACCAAACAAATTGTTTTCAGACAGAACGATGCATGAACCGACTTAACTGATGTGTGAAGGCTATTACGTATAATAACATATCGTGGACAAGTGAGAAAATAATGCCAGACGCTTTTAGCAGCAGCAGCACAAGAACAGGCTGGTGACGCCTTGACGCCTATTTGGAACAGATGCTCGTTCAATTGTCTGCGACCTATGCGCAATCTGGAGAGTAAAATAGATATGTACTTCTTACCTATATTAAAAAGTTCGGGATATTTCAGCGGCAATTTCTTTGGGCAAGAAGTTTTCATTTTAAATTGATTCAAAGTTGGCAAATTACGCACGTCGAGTGGCAGAAGATTCCACAATTTAATGGCTGAAGGAAAGAAGGATTTATCAAACAACATTAATCTTGAATGGAACAAAGGCATTTCAGACCGTCTGTCAATATCAGACCGCCGCCTGGTGTTATAAGGGGGATTTTCGTTTGGTGCTGGGACGTAAGGGAGAGAAGCATACAAATAATTTGGAGTTAGCCTGTGGATAATTTTTTACATCATAATAAGTTTCGACCTCTCTCTTTGTTTGGAAAGGGTCTCCCAGCCAGTCTCCTCATACAACTTTACATTAGGGGTTGTGCGCATAGCTCCTGTAACGATGCAGGCTGCAGCCTGTTGCAGATCCTCTTACATTCTTTCATCGGCCTGTGCACAGCCATCCCAGACCACACTACCGTATTCTAAAATAGGTCGAATAAATGAAAAGTAAATAACTTCAAGTGTGTCGCGATCTAGGCGATATTGTAGAGTCTTCATGATATTCAATTGCTTTGAGGCTTTAGTGGCGATTTGTTTGATATGAGCATTCCATTTTAAATCAGATTTCAGGGGAATACCTAAATGTTTGTGTTCAGATACATTCTGTAGGTGGTGACCTTGGAATACAAGCGGCGGGTGATCTGATATTTGTTTTTTAAGAGAAATAAGCATAGTTTCAGTTTTTAAGGTGTTAAAAGAAATTAGCCACTCTTTGGACAAAGCGTCCAAAGAGGCAAGATCTTGATTAAGGATAGTAGCAGCATGACTGATGTCGTCCCAGTGCTATCCCGTCACGCAGAAAGTTGAAACTTGTCAATCAGCTGAGGTCATGTGGTGGTTAGGCATCCGTCGTCTGTCCGTCCCTCGTCCGTCTGTCTGCCGGCGTCCACAATCCACATTTTCGACCTCTGTGAAACCGTCAGCCAGATTCACTTCAAACTTGGTGCCAATGTACCTTGGGTGGATCTCCATCAGGTTTGCTCATTTGGTCATGCTCCAGTGATTTCTGGATTTTTTATGAATCTTATGGGTTGTTTTTTAGGCTTAATCTGAAAGAAGTCCTTTTCTCCGAAACCGCTTGGCCAATTGCTTTGAAATTTCTAGTGGAGACTTATGGGGACCCCAGACCTAAATTTGTTCAACAGATACACTGTGATTTTTCAAATATTTTTATTTAAAAAAACGTGTTTTCGCTATATTCTCCAAAACCATCACTCAGATCACGCAGAAACTTGGTGGAAATGCTCATTGTAGAAGGGCGACCAAGTTGTTCACAAGATGGCGTCACTGTGAAATTCCGATTTTTAGCTCTGCTGACTGACTGACTTGTCAGTCAGCAAAGCTTATAGAATCCGTTTGCGTCCGTCGTCCGTCTGTCCGTCTGTCCGTCCTTCCGTCCGTCCGTCCATCCGTCCTTCCGTCTGTCGTTAGACTTTTTATATTTTCTCAAAAACCGCTACATAGAATGTTTTTGATTTTGCACATGGATGATTCCAAGGTAGACCTCTACCAAGTCTGCGAAGGAGATGATGATGCAATAATTTTTCTATTTTTTTATGAATTTTTTAATTTATTTTTTGAAAAAAAATTAAAATTTCTTCATTTTAAGAACTACGAAGCCAATTGCTTTGATATTGCACATAATGTTATCTGGGGTCAATTAGTTCTTACTTTGGCCACCAGGTGGCGCTGTGATTTTTTCCTATTTTTTAATGAATTATTGCCTGTTAAGGCTATTTTCGACTTCTCCTCCAGAACGGATGAACAAAATTGCTTTAAATTTTATCAGGATATAGTTGAATATTAGGCAATGAAAGTTTGCGAAAATAATATGGATATGTTAATTTTAGGCAAAGTTATGGGATATCAAACTTCGCGACTGTAAGGAAGTGCTGCAGCTGTATATATGGCAATACAGTGCATATATTACACTATTGTATTTACCCTTTTGACTTCTTCTCAAAATCCGCTCTATGGAATGTTTTAATTTTGCACATGGATGTTGCCCAGGTGAACCTCTACCAAGTTTGCGAAGGAGATGATGATACAATATTTTTTCTATTTTTAATGAATTTTTTAATTTGTTTTTTTGAAAAGAAATAAAATTTCTGCATCTCAAGAACTACCTGGCCAATAGCTTTGATATTGCACATAGAGTCACCTGGGGTCCACTTGTTCTCATTTTGGCCACCAGGTGGCGCTGCGATTTTTTTCTTTTTCTTAATGAATTTTTGCGTGTTAAGGCTATTTTCGACTACTCCTCCAGAACAGATTGATAGAATTGCTTAAAATTTTATCAAAATATAGTTGGATATTAGACAATGAAAGTTTGCGAAAATAATGTGGATATGTTAACTTTTGACAAAGTTATGCGATTTCAGACTTTGTGACTGTAAGTGAGTGCTGCCACTGTACATCGGCAGCCATTGAAACAGCAAGGTATGTCAATTGATAATACATGTACTACCATGGGCAATTCAGTAGTGCATAGTTTAAGGTACCTGCAACAAGACAGAGCAAGTAAGCATAGAATAAGTTATAATGTTACTGTTCAAGAACAATTAGTAATGCATCTGGACTTAATGGTCTTATATGTTACTATTCAAGAACATTTAGTTATACACCTACACTTTCATAGTCTTTTTATTGAATAATATGTTATTAAACATTGATACCAAAGTGTCTGTGGAGTTTGTTAAGATATTAACAATTTTGACCTTAAGATCAAATCTGCATGTTGACTTGTATCTTCATTGGTAATGGATGATCCTACGCCCATGATCACTAGAAAGATCGAGAAAAACTCCTATGCGATATCTATTAGTAGTGTTGATTTTAAACTTAGGCGCCTTCAAAATTTATTTTAAGGACAAACTTTGCTACCACTCTACATACATGTATATAGCTGTACAAAGCTAGACTGCTGTCCATGTGTTCCAATACTGTAAAAGCAGATCCCAGTCAGCAGAGCAGAGGATCAACATGATCCTCTTGTTAATAATTTTTTTTCAATTCGGTAGCAGTCCTTTAATGCACACAGTCCTATTGATTACTTTGTAAGTGAATAGTGATTGCGAAGGTAATTCATGTTTTTGACTTCTCCAAAACCACTGACCAGATAATGATAAATAAAATAATGATGCTGGTGATGGTGATAACAGTAATATAAATTCTGAGTTGAATTGTATTTTTAGTGTTTCCACATATACAGTGAATACATTTACAAATATGACAAATATGGCGATGGAATCTCGTGAGAGCTTATGAATATCCGCTTGAACTACACTACACTGTTAAATCAAACAACAGATGGCAACCACTTGTATCATATGAATATAGCACACAATAACCATGGACTGGATCAAAAAGTTTGTTTAATATGGAGTAATCCATGAAAGGAGTTAGGTTTAAAAGAAGGTGGCGGGGAGGGAAATACATTACAAGTGTGCCAGGTTCATGTAATAAATGATCTCTCAGCTTCCTTTTCAATGCGTATAATGGGGACATACTTCGTACTGACAAGGATTTTTTTCCAAACAGCAGGAAAAAGCGAAAAAATAAAAAATAATAGATTTGCAAAATTTCGTGGGTACTTCATTTTTATCAACCAGCCAAAAAATGGCTATTATTTCATTAAGAATGAGAATCCAAAGGCAAAAACTATGTCCACGGTGCATTATTTTATCAGCGCCTGCTGAGACACTTTGGTATTCGGACGGACATGCCACCTGGTCTGAATAAAATATGATAATTGGCCACTTAATCACTGTACTTTTCGTAATTCAAACAGGCAGAATCGAACTATGTTCATTGAAATTAACTTGAAAGACTAGCATCAACATGTTCCCATTTTGGGTCAGCTGCCGCCGCCCGCAGACGGAACGGTGACTCCAAATGAACCTCTGTATGTCTGAACAGTACACCCCTGCTGTGACACACAGGGACGTTTGAGAGGCTTTATTGATCAAACAGACATAGGTAAGGCCCTCCAATTTTCTCTGCGAGGCAGTCTTTTGCCAACTTCCGCGATCGTTTATTTTCTAGTCAACAATTTTCAGGACTAGTGTTGTGCAGCCACGATGCCCGTTTGGCAGCCAAAACATCGTCATTGACCTGGCCTGGCCCATGTGGTGTACACACATTATCCGAAAACATCTTCCCATAACAGTGATGCACAACATCACATGTACTAATGAAAAACCTATATATCAATCTGTCTGATATCAGAAACAATGTAGGATTTAATAAATCAACACTTTCCTCTTTATCCGACGAGAGATCGCTCGTACTTGCAGCAGAAGTAAACACCGTTGTCTTAGGACTGGTTCCACACAAAGATGTAGGGCGAGGATGGACTAATAATACGCACGCGCGGAAAATTTCCCTCCAATTTTTGGCACACTAGGCATGTAGGCACACATTAACGATTGTTGTAAAGCGTTTGATGTGGGCTTCTATATTTAACAGCAGATATATTAAAATGTATTACTTAAAAAGCTCATGGACGTAATTACACCCTGTAGTAGCTAAAACAGTTGAAATATGTCGAAAATTAGTACACAGAGACTGTTTTCATATACGTTATCTTTACAAGTTTCACTTCTGGAAATTTATAAATCAAATTGTTAAATATAAATATGGAAGCAGTTTCAAGTTATCCCAAGTCTGGCTTTTAAGCTCAGCTGACTTGTCAGTCAGCTGAGTTTATGTGGGTTTTTAGGCATACGTGGTCCGTCAGTCGGTGTCCACAGTTCACGTTTTCGATATTTTGTTCTTGGGCAAACCTTACAAAAAAAAACTTCTACGAAACCGCTCTCCCAAGTGCTTTCCTTTCACACAGGAACACTGCTAAGGACTCCTAGTTCTTTATTTGTTTACCAGGTAGTGCTGGAATTTTTGTTTCTATTTTTTGTGATTTTTTGGTGTCTTTTCGCTATTTTTATTTTTTTTCCAGAACTGTCACTGAGAATAAGCTGAAAGATTTACTTCAAACTTCGTGCTAATGTAACTTAAGTGGGTCTGTACCAAGTTTGCTCAAATAGTCACGTTCCAGCCATTTAAGATTTGTTACGGATTTTGTTCACCAGGGGGCGCTGCAAGTTTATTTCTTATTTTTTAATGATATTTTGGGTGTTTTTTTTGCTTCTCTGGGCTTCTCCAGAACTGTCACTCAGACTAAGCTGTAACCTGGTGGATGTGTTCCTTGTAAAAAAAGTCAAACAGCGTTGTTCAGAGGTGACACTGCTATGGATTTCCGATTTAACTTTTTTTTTTTTTAGTTCGGGTGCTTGAAGGTAAATGTACCTTTCCTATTGATCACATTCTAATGCTAATTCACATTTTCGACTTATTCTCTGAAACCGTCATACAGATTCGCTTCAAACGTGATGGCAATGTACCTTTGAAAGGTCTATGCCAGGTTTGTCCAAATGGTAACGCTCCAGTGACTTTTTGATTTTATTTATTTATTTTTCGGGGGTGGGGGTTGGGGGGGGGGGGGGAGGGGCATTGGGGCAAAATTTATGAAACAAATTCTCCGAAGCCGCTCACCTAATTGCTTTGATATCACACAGGAACACTCCTAAGTACTCCTACTTCTTAATCGGTTCTTGATGCCCGATTTTTAAAACACTTTTGTGGACCCGTGGACCTTAATTTGTACTACAGATGGGGCTGCAGTTTGTAGCTCAGCTGACATGTCAGCAAGCTGAGCTTATAGACTGGTCACTCGTCCGTCCATCCGCCAGTCCGACCGCCGTTGGGGTCGGTTTAATTTTTCACATTTTTCGATTTTTTTTCAAAACCGTTGGCTAGATTCTGTTCAAGCTTGGTGGGGATGTACCTTGGGTGGGTCTGTTCTGTGCCAAGTTTATTCGACTGGTTATGCACCAATTATTTTAGATTGCTTATGACTTGTCTTATTCGTTTGATGGCAAAATCTTCTCTGAAAACGCTTGGCCAATTGCTTCGAAAATGCACACGCACACATCTACTTACCCATCGACCTTCATTTGTGCACTAGGTGCCACTGAGGTTCTATTTTAATAGATTTTTGTGGGGGGTTTTGGGGGGGTTTGTTTTGTTTTGTTTTGTTTTTTTTTTTGTTTTTGTTTTTTGTTTTGTTTTGTTTTTTTTTTGTTTTTGTTGCTATGTTCGACTTCCCCGAAACCCTTACTGAGATTGTTTTCAAACTTAGTGACAATTGTGCTTGTGGAAGGGTCAAACTAAATCATTTACTAGAGATGCTATGAGCCTTTTAATTTTATAGAAGTATCAATTCGGGCACTGTCGTTCAATGAAGGCATTGCTATTGAATACTGTGCAAAGTAATGGGGATTGCAATGCTAGCTCACATTTTCAAATTCCTTTCCCAAAACCACAACCCAAATTCACTTTAAACTTGCTGCTGTGGATATTACTTTGGTCAGTTTCTGGGTAGTTTGTTCAGATGGTCATGATTCAATGATTTTTGTATTTTTCATGAATTGATTTATTTATGTTTTGGCAAAATCTTCTTCAAACCCGTTTGGCCAATTGTTTCGAATTACACTCCCGGGACCCTACGACCTAACTGTGTTTAAGAGGTAGTGCTGCAATTTTTCTTGTAAAAATTTTTATATACCAAGGCTATTTTCTGCCTCTTCTCAAGAACTGACACTCAATTTGTGCTGAAAATTGGGTGAATGTACATTGCAGAAGGGTCAAATAAAGTTATTAACTGGGTGGTGACAATGAGGGACCCTCATTTTGAACGAATGTTTCAGTTTGGGCGGGGAGGGGGGTGTTGGTAAATCTTCAGCCAGATTCACTTCGGACGTAGGGTGGTATATTAGGTGGGTCTCTATTCAGTTCATTTAAATGGTCATGTTCCAGTGACTGTTCATTATGTTGTGAATTTATATGTTCAGATTTTAGTAAAAGCTGAAACAATGTTCTTCTCTAAAAAGTGTCTGAACAATTGTTTTAAATTGCACAGGGGCACACCGAAGGAAGGTCCCATATATCTCAATTAACTTGTTGGACGGGTGGTACTGTAACATGTTGGTATTTTTATCGTATTTTTCACAATTTAAGACTTACCTCAAAATGCAGGTTGTAGTTTCTCTGAACTAGGCTTGAATGTATATGGGCTCAGTCTGCACGATGTTTGTTCACTGCATGGTTCTGCTGGTATATCCTGGTTTTTAGCAAATTATTCAAATACAGATTGATTGGTAACAATACATGTACATGTGGCCATTGTTACTATAGGAATATCAGCATCTACGACCTATTGGCTTATGTCTGGGTGAATCCTAGACCCACGCTTACTGTTAAACACCAATAAGACAGTACCTGCAATGACTTTTCTGGTTTACTAAGTAATTGTCACCTTAAAATGTCAAATTGATATCTTAGCTTATTATATCTCGGAAATTGTGGATCCTTGGTCGAAGGTTGCTAGTGAACATCAGTAAGCAATCATATACTAGGGTTTCTTGTGGTATTGTTGATTTTGACATCGAGTGACCTTGAAAGGTCTAACAAACTTATTGGCTTCTATCTTGGTAACGGTGGACCCTGTCACTTTTCATCTCGAAAACGGTGATTTCAACGCTGTCAGTATGTGAAGACTTTGATTTGGCAAGAAGTATAAGAAATCTCCTTCTGCTATTTTCCACTTCTCCTCCCAAAGTACAATTTAGGTTCTTCTAAAATTTGGTTGAGGTGCAGCTTGAAGATGGATCTAACTAAATTGTTTACTAGGTGGTGATACTGTCGATCCCTGATTTATTACGAGTTTGTTTGTTTGTTTTCAGTTTGGGTGCTTGTCAGTGATATAAATATGCCTGTTGGATACAATGTAAATCAATTGGGATTGCAATAGTACTTCGCGTTTAAAGCATCTCCAAAACCCTCACCAAAAGTCACATAATATTTGTCCGAGATGGACCTTTCGTGGGTCTGTGTCAGGTTTTTCGAAGTAGTCACGCTCCAGTGATTTCTAGATTTTTAACGATTTTTCTGCTCCTTTTTGCTCAAGTCTTAACAAAGAGCTTTCCAATTTTGCCAATTACTGTGAAATTGCACAGACACTCTTTTGTGAATTTTAGACCCTAATTTGTTGAATAGGTAGTACTGTGGATTTGTTTGTCATTTTTGAAGATTTTTTGAGTAATTTTACCATTTACGATTTCTTCTCCAAAAATGCCATTCGGGTACTGCATGCATTCCTATTTATTGCCTAGTAAGTCAACAGGGATTTCAATAGTAGTTCAATAGGGACTTCTTCTCCAAAACAGTGAGCCATATTCCCCTCAAACTGGGTGTAGATGTACCTTGAGTAGGTCCCTACCACGGTTTCTAAACAGTCACAATCCAGTTATGATGATGATGATGATGATGATGATGATGATGATGATGATGATCATGATGATCATGATGATGATGATGATGATCATCATCATCATCATCATCATCATCATCATCATCATCATCATCATCATCATCATCATCATCATCATTATTATTTTTATTTTTATTTGCAGTTTTAATTATTTTTGTCCAGTTTTTGGCTAAATCTCTAAAATTCTTCAGCCAATTGCTCTGAAATGCTATATGGAAACGTCTCGGAACCACCAGACCTTTATTGTTCAACAGGTGGAACTGCATTTCTTTTCCATTTTGGGGGGGGGGGGTCTTTTCTATGTTTTGCACTTCTTCTCCCAGATTGCACACTGGATTGTCATAAAAGGTTGTGGGAATGTATCCGGAATTGATATCCAGCAACCTTTTTTTCACAACATGGCATGCTGTCATTTTCTGATTTGTAACATATTATCCACATTAAGGCATCTCAGGAAAGAACTACTGTAAAATAGAGAAGTAAGTAAGTAAGTAAGTAAGTAAGTAAGTAAGCTTTATTTCATGTCGGTCGTTTTTTACAGTAAACATTAGCTCTGAAGAGCCATTTTCCGACGTGAGTATAAGTTGTAAAATACATAGGTGACTAAAAACAACAGTGTTTATATACAAACAATAAATATGGGATGAAGTTAAAATATATCTTTCATGGTGATCAATAATCTTTACTAATAATAATATGTGTAAAACACTAGTCAGCAACTTTGGCGCAGATAAATGTCTGTGACATGCACTTCAGAGGCATCTATCTGCATGACATGCAGTTGCAGGTGTCACCATTCCAGTTGCTGACTAGTTTTTTAAATTGATTAAAGCTGGAGGCATTTCTAAAATAATCTGGTAGTTCATTCCACAATTTGGCTGCACCATACTGGAAAGATTTCAACCATACTTGGTTGTTCTAACCCTTGGTATAGTGGCAGTGTTGGTGTATCTAAAAGAGAATTTTGAGTCTTTTACCATCAGCAGGTCATATAAATACGAAGGGCCTTGTTTATTAAGAATTTTGTATGCCTCGATCGCCATGGTCTTCATCCTTCTAATGCGTAAGGATGGGAATATTGATTTTTCCAAAAGGTCTTCATATAGAGAATTTTGATCATCATAGATGAATCTGAGAGCTCGCTCCTGAATGCGTTCCATTTTCTTTGTACTGCTCTCACCACAAGAGTGCCAAACTAGGGGGCAGTATCCAAAATTTGAAAGAATGAAAGAATGGTAATTGAGAAGTTTACAACTTTTGTTGAGGTGATGGCCGATTCTTTTCAATACATTTATCTGTCTGGATGCCTTCTTACACATTTCGGCAATATGTTTTTCAAAACTAAGTCGAAAATCAATTGTGACGCCTAGCAGTTTTACTTTGTTCTGACAATGAATATCAAATTTGTCCAAATGAAAGGTGAGGTCTTTGCCTTGAGCCTTGTTACCAAAAAGAATTCCTTGCAACTTTTCAGGATTGGCTCTCATCATATTCATCACAAACCATATGATAAGTTGAATACAGCCTGCTTCCAAAGTTGGTTTCAGGGTTGGCAGTGACTCATGGGAAAAAGACAGAGTATTGTCGTCAGCATAATTGTACAATATTCCCTCTTGAACAAAGAAAAAGATGTCATTCATGAAGATGTTAAAAAGCAAAGGTCCCAAAATGGAACCCTGACGGACACCTTTCACAATTTTTTGCCATGAGCTAGTGACACTACCGATCTTTACATACTGCTTTCTGTCACTCAGGTAACTTCTCATAAGATCTAAAGCAGTGGCATCCAACCCATATGCCTCAAGTTTAGCTATAAGGAGATCATAGGGAAGACTGTCGAAGGCCTTGGATAGGTCCATTAACAAGGCGGCCACATATTTGTTTTCGTCCAAGGCTTTCTTCCAGTCCTCCACACAATTTGACATAATGGCTTATAGCACGTTAATTATGAATACTGGGCCCACAGTTACTATATAAACACTAATATTAAAGTACGCGTGGGGTTTCATTAATTGTGCGCTTGAATGACATTGGAAGGGCAACTGACAAAATGGCAAATATTTCAGCTATTCTGGATCACAGGGACGTGGTTACTATTAAACACTAATATTAAAGTCATCTTGTTGATGACTTGATTTAATTCTTTTTTTGGGGGGGGGGGCGGAGCAAAATGTTCTTAAACCTTGTTAAAATCATTGGGCCAATTACCTTAACTTTCATAGCACCACTTCTGCGAAACCTTAGATCATATCTAATTTGTTGAACAGGTAGTGCTGCGAGTTATTTCCTTTTTTTCATAAATTTGTGCTTGATTATGCCATTTTGGATTTAGTTTCCTAAACATTTATTCGAATTACGCTGAAAAGTAGTGGAAATATAGGTTATGGAATGGTAAAACAAAGATATTCACCAGGTGGGGATGCGCGGTGTCTGATTTGTAACATTTTAATGTTTCAATTGAATTGTCATTGTTGTATTCCTATTTCTACTGTGTAAGTCAATAAGAATTGGAATGGCAGTTGATTTTTTTCAATCCCTTGTTCAAAACCGTCATCCCGATTGATTTCAAACTGGGTTGAGATATACTTTGGCTGAGTCTGTAGGCTCCAGTGATGTTCGGAGTTGTTATGATCAAAAGAAAAGTATATATATATATATATATATATATATATATATATATATATATATATATATATATATATATATATATATATATATTATGTGTGTTTGTGTGTGTGTGTGTGTGTGTGCAACTATGTGGATCTTAGGCTAATGGTTACTGTTCAACTTTATTAGGGAAGTATGCATTGAAAGGCCTTACTGGCGCTGTAAAATATTAACTTGTATACTGTAACTGTTGATCTTAAGCCCAAGGTTACTATCAACACTGAATGGAAAGTGCATACGAGGTTTCTTTTGGTTTTGCTATTTTTGCCTTTTGTATTTTGAAAAGTCAAACGAACCTTGGTTTATCTCTTGGAAGTAGTTAATCTGGCTACTTTCCTTGTCCAGACGACACCAGAACTGTGGGATAAAAGACTCATAAGGCAAACAGCAAAGATACACTGAAAGAAGGTGACTCCAGAGACATCGAAGATATTGCAGTTTGTGTTGTAAGCGAGAACTTGGAGATATATATCATTATTTATTGAAATGCAGGGGATTAAAAGCTTTAAGACATAGACCACATGCCCAAATATTTTAGAGTCAACTGTAATATACATAAATATCTTTTATATGGCTTTTGGGATATGTAAATTATGTACATTTGCCTTTGGATTATTTACAGTACAGCTCTCGCATCATGGACCACCAAACCTCGCACAGTTTTATGCATGCTTGAGCATTGCGCCACGCATCCCGCATGCCGCCAATGAGATCATTATGCTTGCTACCGGCGTCGTCAAACGTGCACGCATTCCCTTTAAAGCATGCGTTTTAGTGCTCATTTTTTTGGCATCTGGTGACTGGCGTGCTACAAAATGCGTTGAGCCTTATGCACGATCTTCGATGCCTGTTTGGGGAGGTTAAATCAACTTTTCAAACTGTGCGCGAAACGTTAGCATTGCCTGTCAGTCATTCTTGTTATGAGGAGAACCCGCACGTCATATGGTTGCTTTGAACCAATCATAATTGACATGTTGACCTCAACCCACAAAAAGCATCATGGAGGAACACGAGGGAACCCGTGGTGTCGGGTCACAATAGAAAAAGGTTTCTATTTCTCACCTGCTCCCGCCAAGACCTCGTCTTAACCGTTTTATGTGAGATATGGACAGCGACAAACCAATCAAATCTTGTAAAAGTGTTCGTATGTCACGAGCTGTTCTCCCCTGATTAGAAGTCATAAGAACGTCGATCAATTTCAGACGCTGATCGGTTACTTACTGTCGCGCCCAGCAACAAGTTGTAAACTGATAGGAATTCTTCCTGTGTCTCGGTGATATTTCACCACCCTATTTAATGTAGTTAGTCCAAAAGTAACATGGTGCTGTTGAATCAATATCTTCCTGATTGGACTAAAACTATGCCCATCCTGCTTTTCCCGGGCTATATTCCATTCCATATCCTCACTGACACGCACCATCTTGCTTTGGTGGTAAACAAGACAACATGCCGTAAATCTTGGAAAAATCTTTTGCCGGGAAATTAACTGACGATACTCGCAATTTTTTGCCGCACATGCAAGACATGTACACTTAAGTATACGGACCAGTAATAGTATAGGTACATTTATACGCATTAAAGAACGGAACGTAAGATATGTTCAATGTTTATATAGTTCTGAGTGGGCAAATTTCGCTGTATGCCTCTTTACGACATTGCAATGCCCTGATTTTATTTTTTATTGTTTATGAAAATTTAAAATGCGAGCCATGAAAGACAACCCACTTTGTCAAATGCGCAAGGTGACTGCAAGTGCACCGGGCATGTCGCACGATGCGGTCGCCACTCGAACGATGCTCAATTGCAATTCGCAGGATGCTCGTCCGTTGGCACGTAGCCAGACGCATTGCTAGCCAATTGCGAAGAGGGACAAGCACGCATTCGCATGGTCTGAGCATCTTATTTGAGCATGCTACACAAGGCTGGATCTTTTTCTGTTTGCGCGCCAGCGTGGTCGACGGGCTAGCAATTTGGTCCATTTGGTCAGAGCTACATGTATACTGTATATGTGTAAACCAAGTGGTACTCCGCTGACCACCTCACGGCCTCGGGACATGCATACTGATATAATTGTAAATGTTCATGCAGAATGTATGTGGCATGCCTGCCTGCCTTAATTTATGTTAACATGTTTAAATGTATTTTGGTGGCCTATATGTTAGATGAGGTTTAGTTGGGAATAAAAAATATTGGAGACCTCGGTCCAAACATGCTGTAAGTGTGATTTACGCATTGCTGCGAAGGCAATTAGCCAAGTCGTTCTCCCAGTACAGTTGGGCACAGGCAGATAACGTCAGAAGTCATCCAATGCACAAAATGACTTTTCTCCCATGTAATTTGTTCAGTGGTAAACAGACGTAAACATGCCTTTCCCATCATCATGAGGGACAAGTTTCACAAACAAGTTAAGATTGAATAATATTAATCAATATATAGATAATGGTGAAAAGAAGCTCAAAATTAGTGAGCCAGGCTCTTGCTCAAAGTAGTTTTTTTGCACAGTTTATCTATCTATCTATCTATCTATCTATCTATCTATCTATCTATCTATCTATCTATCTATCTATCTATCTATCTATCTATCTGTCTTTCTGTCTGTCTGTCTGTCTGTCTGTCTATCTAGCTATCTATCGATTTATCTATCTATCCATCCATCCATCCATCCATCTATCTGTCTATCTATCTATCTATCTATCCATCTATCTATCTATCTATCTATCTATTTATTTACTTATTTATTTATTTACTTATTTATTATTTTTTTTAAATAATTTTTTCACTTTTTGCTAAAGTGGAACAAAGCTGCATTTATTAACCTGTCACCTTAATAATTTTATAATTATGCCTGACTGGGCACGTTCCATTAAAAGATGATATGCTTAATAAGGAACGCCTTTAGTATATATATATATATATATATATATATATATATATATATATATATATATATATATATATATATATATTCTGCATTAGTCTATTAGTAGCCAATCAGCTGTCTCTATTTGTACCACGTGCCTGCCCTGTAAATGTTATATTGGATCGTTATATTGGACAGCTCGAGGGAATCCCCATGCGCGCGTGACGTCACAACGCAAATGACGTTCACTGGGGCTTTTCCCTTGCGTCAGGCAAAATGTGTAGAATTTCAATGGGATATAAATTTTGTGATTTAACTATAGAGTGTTTCAGACTTCTTTATTTATACAAGGAAAATCATACAAATTGCAGAATATAACAGATGTTGGATGGCAGGTTGTCCAATAATGAAGTTTACGGGACTCTGAAACGTTAAATTGGGTTCGGCTTCGCCTCACCCAATATAACGTTTCATCGTCCCGCAAACTTCATATTGGACTCCCTGCCATCCAATATCTGTATAATATATAGCATACATTACATGGTCTAGAGAATTGGGCACATACGGTTGTGTGCATTTCAATTTCGTCTGGTCACACCTTTTCTGCAGAAAATGACCAGATGACTTATCAGCAAACACCTAGCAGCAAGACACACCTTGTGCATATAATATAATTGTTTTTGAAAGTTCCTTATGATTCCAAAGACCCTTCATCCTCGCATACAATAAATAGACATTTTACTCGTGGTTCAATCCAGAAATATTTGTCCCTGTAACATTTCGCGCATCCTGTGGGAGCGAGAAATGTCTGGGACTGCAGGGAGCATTTTTCTTTTTTTTTTGCAAAAGCAATCACTTGCCATGAGGTGCGAAGTTTTCTTTCGCCGGAAATGTTTAGCATGCTATGCACGTGCGGACCTTTGTATCAGTTTGATTAACATGTATGTATGTAAGTCTTCCGATACTGTTTCAAAACAAAGGGTTTTTTTTTTTTTTTTGGTATGCTTTTACAGGGATTCAACTGAAGCTACGATTGGATGATTCGAATCCTCGTCCATCTTGGGGTCGTGTAGATATCAAGTATGACGGAGTATGGGGGACAGTGTGCGACTCAAGCTGGAATCGGTATAATGCCAGAGTGGTGTGCAGACAACTTGGTTTTAAAGATGGAACGGCTCTTTCGTAAGCTATCATAATGTGAACTTGATATTTCATTAAATCGATAGCTTTTTGCGGCGTGCTCATTGCGCTTCAAATGCGCAGAAGCAAGCTGCTGACCTGAACAGTCTTTTGCTCAGTCCAATTATAGACATGCTAGTACTTGAATGAAACGTAGATTAACATGGAATATGAATATGGTGTCGTTATGTTCTTCGCAGGCATTCCAACAAAGTTATTTTAGGAAATACAGTGCGCGAGTTGGTAAAAAAGTTATTTGGTCGAGTGGATATGTGCGTTTCCATTTCAGCTAGGCGACTGGTGCCAAAGGTTGCAGGTTCGAGTCCCACTCGTTCCGAACATGAAATATACATTACCAAACGACCCATTAAAAAAAAAAGAAAGAAAGAAAGAAAAAGAAAAAAGAAAACAAAAAGAAAAAGAAAAGAAACTCGGGTTGTTGCACCATTGTAATCTAGAGGTGAAGAACAGTATACCTATGCAACTTCAAGAGTTTTGGCCACCACGTTTCATAATCAGTAATTTTTAACCAAAGTTTTCCGAATAAGGACACATACCATTTGGTTCAGCTCTACCTAAAGTTCCTTTCCACCATCAAAAGCGATACAGTCAGCGACTTGTAACAAGCCAGAAATGTAAAGAGGTTCATGCTGGTGACATCCCTTTAATACATCAGAACGTCGAGTGTGTATGTTATAAACAATCATTAACTTGAAATCAGTTATTTATCATAAATTGCCTACCAGGAGAGTCAAACTAATTATCGGCATCATTTGGGATAATTGCTCTCCTGATCAGATTTATTTGCATAAATGAAGTGAAGGGAACAAAATCAATCTGTTATGCACACCGTAGTAGTCAGGTGAAGAACAAGAGATAAGACATACACAATTCTGAAACCTACTGAAACTGTCTTTTTGACGGTCGGACGACGAAGCGAAGACGACAAAAAGATAGGTGAGCCGAATGCCGAATAATCTAGGCTAAATTGGATTATATAAAACTAAAAAGCAGATGATTGTGTCGGTTAGAATATATCTTATATTTATTATCAGAATGATTCTGGATAACAGATTTTTATTCAATTACCATCAAAGTCTGGCGCATGATGAAATTCCCACCGGGTGGCCCAACAGGTAATTTTCATGGAAACTCTGTATCCATCATTAAACATCATTGATTGTTAATAGAGGAGTGCAGAGTTCACACATGTAAGCTGGCTCAAACAGGCAAGCTCAGGGCAATGTCGGCCCACAAGTTAGCAATGACGCCATAGACCATAAGGTGTGTTGACACATAGTTTGACCTGCCTATGTGAGTTGGCCAAATGCTTTATAAGTACTTTCATGTGTGTATGGGGAAAGTCACAAACGTTGACCAGCACTCCAACGGACTCATTAATGTGTTACCATTTTGATCATTAAAAAGAAAAGACAAAAAAAAACAACAGCCCAAAATACAAAACAAAACAAAACAAAACAAAAAACAAAACAAAACAAAACAAAACAAAAAAACAAAAAAAAAAAAAACAAAAAACAAAAAACTAAAACACAAAAAAAGGGGGGGGGGCGTACATCAACTTAGAATATTATAACAGCCTGTATTCTTCATAGTTAAATCTGAATTAACTATTTAGTTTAGATGGGTCCTACGGACACTTTGAACACCTTCTGTTCGCCTATTTGCACAGGCAAAATCCAAACCCATGGGAATATTGTTGCCAATGTGTACATTACCTACCACCATGGACCCATGTAGGGCATGTGTATATTGTCTTTTAATAAACTGCAAAATGAGGAAAGATTATATTGTATTCAATAGGATATATCCCGAACAGCTTAACAATCTATCAATCAGTCATTCAATCAATCAATCAGACGTGTACAAAATGAGGAAAGATTATATTGTATTCAATAGGATATATCCCGAACAGCTTAACAGTCTATCAATCAGTCATTCAATCAATCAATCAGACGTGTACATTACCTACCACCATGAACCCATGTAGGGCATGTGTATATTGTCTTTTAATAAACTGCAAAATGAGGAAAGATTATATTATAGGATATATCCCAAATAGCTTAACAATCTATCAATCAGTCATTCAATCAATCAATCAGATGGATAGATACATAGACAGATCACAGACAGACGGACGGATGGAAGATGGGTGGGTGGGTGTATGGATGGATGGATGGATGGATGGATGGATGTATGGATAGATGTATAGATAGATAGATATATAGATAGATATATAGATAGATAGATAGATAGATAGATTGATTGATTGATTGATTGATTGATTGATTGATTGATTGATTGATTGATTGGTGGGTAGATGGATGGATAGATAGATGGAAAAGTAGGTAGGTGAGTAGATAGATAACAAATAATAAATACATATTGATAAATTTATAAATACATTCATGAATATATAACTTAAATAAATAAATAATAAACCCAAGTAACAAAAATGCTTTTATTGTTTGTCTTCATGCTTTCAACTTGAAAAAAAAACTCTGCTTTATATCTTTAGAAAAACAAATGCTAGATACGGTGGAGGAAGTGGTCCTTTCTGGCTGTCCGGCCTGGAGTGTGAGGGTACCGAGTCCAATATTTTACAGTGTCACAGCAAAGGATGGGGTGTGGCCTATCCCTGCTCATCGCACAAAGATGATGCTAGCCTGATATGTTACGAAAGTGGTAAATATTGGTAATCAGTGACTTCATTGCGTGTTATTTGTTATATTTTGATAGCATAAGCGGTTGGTACGGTAAGAGTACTGTAAGTTGAGCAGATATGAAATATCAAGTGGTCGACGATAGGCCTACTCACATTGTTTCAAGTCGTGCGAAAAACCTTGAAACTTTGATACGCTTTCAGGAAAAAAAAAACGCCCCGCACGTCTGCTTAACAACTCCATGTCCCAGGTTATTTTAGCGTATTCTCGCCAAAACGTTTTACCAGTTGCCACTTCAAATCGGACAAAAGTTTTCAGATTCCAAATTGCCCAGAGCCTGTTCTGCACAGACAAAAAAACAAAAACAAAAAACAAAGAAAAAAAAAACAGGACGGTGTACTTTTGGGACCTTGTAAGTCAACAGGAAACATAGGCACAGCGGCGGACAGGACAAAAAAGATTTGTGAAGTATTTTAAAGTTGTCATTATGAGTTAATGAACTGAGAAATATGTTTATTCAGAAACATATACAAATCGTCGCCGAACAGTTGGTTTATGGCGATTGGAAAAGAGAGCGTAGTCCTACATAAATTCCTCTCACGGGAAAAGGACGAGAAACATAGGTCCGTATGGGACGCAAGGAAACAATACATGAAGATAACAGGCACGGGACGAGATAGACAGAGCGGCATTTTATATCAGTGTTGGTCGGTGGATACATCGGCGGTAAAAATGCATCTGTAAATACCCACAAAATTGAAATTGGTGATTTCTAATAAATGTCTTGATCACTCGCCAGAAAAAGTTTACTGTACGACCAGCAGTTATAAGTTTGCATACAAATGGAGTCTAAAGTTTGTGCCACACGTCACTCACTGCTTTACACACGGACAAAGAACTTACTTTGAATTAGAGTAATGCAGGCTTGACTGTAAGTGACCCAAGTCACCCAATAGTTCATGGTTTAAAGCGTGCAATGTTGTCAATAAATTCATGAACTGCACGAAAGTGAACAACTTGAAGAGCCACAGAACTGTATGAGAAGTCGGGGGGGGGGGGGCGTATCGAGATATATCAGTTGTTGTTGTAATATACTTTATTTCTTTAAGGAGGATTAGGCAAATAGCCCGAGGCTAATACAGGTCTTCTCCTCATGTATACACGTACATATTTACAAAGTTTGTGACAATCACATTGAAAATTGGGAAGAAAAAGAAATTAAAAAAGAAAATTAATAAGAACATGGACATATACATTTAGATGTCTGCATTTACAATTGCAAGATACATGATATTCAAATAACAGGCGCTACTCATCAACAACATTATTATCATTGTTGTCTTCGTTGTCATCCTCTGACTGGTCTTTAACAAAACGCTTTGTATTATAAATGTAATCCTTAGTTGCATCAACAATACTGCAATTGCTGTCATGAGAAAGCTGGTCATGACCAAATAAACACAATTTACATTTGTCAACGCTAGAGAGGTCATGAAATGAAAGACCAGTTTGTGATGTCACAGTAATATCACTGACCCTCGCCAGAAAGTTGTCTGTGTAAAGTAAAGAGGGGGCACTGCAACAGAAAATGTAAGGTTGTTTCGGCATGGTAGCCACAAGCACATGCTTGGATGTCACATAAGCGTCTGGAATATAAATGTGCTTTCAAAGCACTGAAATCTACTCTAAAACGGTTTACCAGTACGTTTTGCCTGCGAGGGCCATGTTTCAAATGATCGTGTCTGGCAGGAAACAAAAGTTTCTTGATACGATTCATAAAGGCGGTCAGGGACTGCGCGGTGCGTACATTCAGAGGCAACGAATTCCACAACCGAGTTGCTGACGGAATAAATCCTTTTGAAAAAAACATTTGTCCGATATGGTACCACAGTTCTGTCAGTATTGTTCCGTAACATATAGTTATGTCTATCTGTATTTTGCAAAGGTAATAATTCACTCAGAAAAGCAGGGCAAAGTGATTTTACTAGTTTGAAATAAAGGACAAGTTTACAATACTTTCGTCTGTCTGCCAGACTCGGCCACCCAAGACAATCTTGAACTTTTACTTGACTTGAAGTCCTCATAGCACCTGATACAAATAATGCAGCCCTGTACTGTACGGATTCTAACATTGCACTACACTTCACTGAACAGCCGTCAATAACGGGAGCTGCATATTCAAGAATCGGTCTAATGGATAATACATAAGTACTTTCAAGTGCTTTTAGTGGTAACGTATACATACATTTCCTGATTCTCCCCAATCGTGTGGCGGTCTTGTTACACGCTGACCTTATGTGACTCTCCCAAGATAAATTATCAGTAAGGATGACGCCCAAGTGTTTGTGCTCATGAACTCTTTTAACAGTTTTACCTGCAAAATTTAGATCTGGATGATTAACTTTGATGGGTTTAGTGGATATAACCATTTCCTCTGTCTTGTCAGGGTTAAAATCGATTTTCCATTTTTTACCCCAATCTTGAACGACAAGTAAATTTTCATTTAAATTGATTGCTGTTAAATCAGGGTTTTCCACTAGTTCCATCAAAGAAGTGTCATCTGCAAATAAGTAAATTTTACATGTTATATCGTCAACCAAATCATTTATGAATACCAGGAACAATAGCGGCCCCAAGACACTTCCTTGGGGAACACCAGATTCTATGCTTACCCAGTTTGAAGATGCTCCATCCAGCACTCCTCTTTGTTTTCTGTTTGAGAGATAAGACTTGATCCAAGACAAGAGGGGATCACAAATACCATATTGTTTAAGCTTATGAATGAGGCCTCTGTGCCAAACCCTGTCAAAAGCCTTAGATACATCCAAAAAAACTAGACGTACCTCTTTTCCTTTATCTAAAGCTGAACTTGTTTCATGGACAATATGAATGAGTTGACTGACGGTGCCGCCCATCTTTTTAAAACCAGAATTACAGGCTGTAAGAAGATTATTGTCTGTAAGAAATTTATGGAGTCTTTTAAACACAACGATTTCGAATACTTTAGCCGTAGAGCAAAGAAGGGACACAGGTCTGCAGTTTTTAGTTAGAAACTCTTCGTCTTTTTTGTAAAGGCTGATAACATTTGCCTCTTTCCAGTTGTCAGGAAAACAGGAGCTCGATAATGACAAATTAAAGAGTTTCGTTAAGGGATACGCTATGTAGGGAGCTAGCAGCCGTAGTACCTTATTTGGAAGGTTGTCAGGACCACCCGACTTAGATACTTGAAATTTACGCAATATTGTTAAGACCCCCTGCTTCAATACGGCAATATCACCGAGTTTCAAATTTGTTTTAGACTCTAAGACAGGGACAACATCAGTCCCATCATCCTGGGTCCATTGTGAACTGAAGTAATTGTTTAACGCATAGGCTTTGTCCATGGGTTCAAATATAATCTGACCATTTTCACACAAAGGAGGTATCTTTTTATATGAAGACCACCCACAGGCACTCTTTAGGGTCGACCACCACTTTTTGGGTTCTGTGAACTTGTCTGCTAAAATATTGTACACTCGTTCATAATAGTTTCTCTTGGCCTCTCTTACCAGGTCAACAACACCATTTTGTAGCTGACGATAGATTGACCAATCCTGTTCATCGTCAGTCTTCTTTGCTTTCCTGTGTGCCCGATTTCTTTGTCTCATCTTAAGCCTTAATTCACCTGTCATGAACGGTTTGTCCCTTGGGCGAATCGTCACCTCTTTATGAGGAACGCATTCTGATACTACTTCTTTTAAAAACTGAGTAATAGCTAAACATATATCTGTTCCATTTTCCTCAACAAAAAATGCTTCCCATGGAGCCGAGATAAGCAAATTATGAAGTTTATCCATATCAACATTATGGTAATTCCAAATAAATTTTTTGAATGTATTTTTTCTCCCAAGGGACAAATTCGTACAGATTAAAATTGACTCGTGGTCAAATGTAGAGTTCGGTTCAAGGTTGGTGACTTTGCTATCCAATGTGTCATTTACAGTAAGAACAATGTCTAACAAAGACTGGCCTCTGGTTGTTTTTTTCACCAACTGAACAAGATTAAGCCCATTACATGCATTCATGAACTCCCACTCAAACAACGTGTTGCATTGTTTTGTTAAACATGATAAACCCGGCAAGTTAAAGTCTCCAGTCACAATGAATATCGACAGGAGGCGAAGAGACTGGGAATTCCGACTCCATAGGGGGCGTCGGTTTCCAATACCACCTTGTGTAAAGGCATCTGTCTTATGATCCTCTCCCTCCCTTCCACTAATCTGGCAGTGATGCCAAAAACAGCTTTAGGGAAAGCTTTCAAGATGGCCTCCATGTCCTTTACTTCCCCATGGAAACAATGCATATGTACCCTCTGTGATGCAGGCAAGGTGGCTTTCATGACATCCAGGCATCATTGCAAACTCTGGCCCTGCTCTTGACCGTCTCGGCAGTGTAGAACTGTGGGCAGATTATATTTCGCAGCCAAAGGGAGAACCTTCTCCAGGGCAAACTGCTGTCGTCTTGTGGACTGATTGACGTCACCCTGAACTGTCTGGTCGATGCCCACCTCTCCAATACCGACAACCCTTGGTTCTTTGAGCAATTCTTGCAACTTGTTACACATTCGAATAATCTGGTGTTCAGATTTCTCCCCGACGAACCTGGGGTGGATTCCTAAGGTCAAGAACACTCTGGGATCTTGTACCAAGTTAGCCATCCCACCAGGTGTTTTAAACTTATCTTCAAACACCTGGTTGGACACCACGGCTTCCAGTTGGAACTCCTCCTTATACTGCTGGCGTGGAATTACTGCATCCAAATTCTGTTGATGGGTCCGGTATAGTAATTCCCCCACATGACAGTGGGCATCAATCAACTTATACTGGGGACTTCCCCCCAGTATCATGTGGCACTGTTCTCCTTCCATACTGATGGTATGGACCATCCTGAGCTGGTGCCGAATCACTTGGATGCGATGACTTGGGAGGGTTCCAATGATAGCGGCTAATACATGCCAGTGAAGCATGGCAGGGATACATTTGGGTGGTGCTCCTATGATCTTTTCAGGCAGGGGACACAGCTTCTCCGTCACACGACGACTGTAATCTTTCAATAGCTGTAACTCCATGTCAGAGATGACAGCTCCCTCGTGGAACAGATGGTCCTTCTGAACTTTCTCTAGTAATGCTTGAACGTTATTACAGGACAGATCCTCAGCCAGAGTGATCAGCAAACCCGTCATCAGAGATGCCCAGGCCTGCATGTAATCGTCCTTGAACTCTCCCACACCGACCTGATGGTGCATCAAATGTTCCATGAGACCAGTTACTTGATTGCACTGAAAACCACACTCCCAGCAGGATGTAGTGGGTGATATGTACCACGGAAGGTGGTTTCCAAGAACATGCCTCTTTACATGGGGAATCTTTAGATGACAGATGGGGCAGGGGTGACACTTCTTCTTTCTAGGTGGTTGCACCAGCATCTCTATATTCCCATTGTCTTCCCTCAACGACCTTTGGTTAAGGTGGAAGACGGCTCCAACAGATGTGTTGGTAAAGCAGCTTCTGTACCTTGGGTTTCAGTTGTTGTAGCGGAAGCAGAACACGTCACCCTTAAACCTCCTGTAGCTGTTTCCATAACTTCCCTTCTATCCTCATTCTCCCCTGTGTCTGAATCAGTAATCTCCCCTTCCTCTGGCTCCCATACATCTAGCACGGTCCACTCTTCTGGCCAATCTTGCGCACAATCTGAATTATTGTCAGCCATCCTAATAAAAAGAAACCGTAGAAGACATTTTATGTAAGAATTTTGCATATATTAAGCATCCTTACTTGTCCTCCAGGCAAGTGTAGGGAATAGCTTGTTGTTGTGCACCATAGCCCAGATTACTCTGCAACATAAGGAACAGAAGGGCAAACTATAAATTTTTATCTGACCAATGAAATGGTTAGCAACCATGCCACCCATTTCAGTATATTGGCAATCAAGCCAAGTATTGACAATTTCATAAACTGGAATACTTAGTACCTTATCCAACTATTCCAGGCATTCACATGAAAATGCACATATTTACAATGACAAACCGGTAAATATCCAGCCCTTTTAGTTCTGGACATCCACATAAGCTGTTCTAAGCCCCTAATACGATCATGCCTTTTAAATAAGATCATACTGCTGCAGGCGAGAGGGAAGGCAGATTGCTCTCCCTCCCCTGGTCCTTCTAGGCACAGAAGGTATTGGACCAGCGACCGGTGCTTGTGTTATTTCTGGTTCTCTCGGCACTGGTGTAGCCATCACTTCGGGTTCTCTCTGTGCAGGTGTACTGGTTACAAAATCATCAGAATTAAATGAGAGGTCCACTAATGGCTCTTCAGAACCCACAGACAGTTCAGACTGAATGTGGGTCACCTCTTGATCCTTGCTCACTTCCATTGGTTGCGTTTCTGCAAACAACTCACGGAAAACATCAGCTAGCAAGGATTCTTCTTGTTCCCCCTCATCATAAGGTATGGTATCTTCTAGTTCTAAAAAATTGTGTCTCATTCTCCTCATCCACATTGGAATAAAGCGATCTTTACACGGTTTTAACCGATCGTGATGAGTTACTTGCTCCTTTCTGCACCCCTTAATCCTATAAAGAACAGCAGATAAGACCTGGGTCACTAGATAAGGACCACTCCACACCTTATTAAGCTTTTTGGATTGCCCGGGTTTGCTCGTGGTTTCCAACTTGTACACCAGATCACCTACCTCATAAGTTTTTTTACATAGCTTCAGGTCATAGTTTCTCTTTTGTCGATTCTGCGTGACCTTCAGATGGTCCCGTGCGATTTCATGAGTTTTGCAGAGTGAAGTCAGGAGTTGTTTCAGGTATTCTGAAGGTTCTTGCCCTTCATCCTCTTCTACCAATCCGAATAGGAGGTCCTTGGGGAAAAATACTTCCCTGCCCAACATCATAAGATTAGCAGAGAAACCTGTACTCCTGTTAGGCATAGCCCGTATTGCGGCTGCTAACTGTGGTAAGTACTTGTCCCAGTCTTTGTTGGCACCTTTCACACAGCACCTAATCATTTGCAGAAGAAGTCGATTATATCTCTCAACTTGTCCATTCGCCCTGGGATGATATGGAGTTGTCCTGGTTTTGGTCACTTCCAGTAAATCACAAATAGTGTGAATTAAATTTCCGTCCACGTTCTTCCCCTGGTCGGAATGGATCTGAATAGGGCAACCAAATCTGGAGATAAATTCATCCACGATCTTCTTCACAATTGACTCTGCAGTTTGGTCCGGTAGTGGGTAACACTCGAGCCACTTTGTAAATTGGTCTACGAGCATTAGAATATAAAGATTCCCACTTGAACTACGGGTGAATGGGCCTAGAATGTCAATATGAATTCTTTCCATTGGCGCACCAGCATGGTATTTCCCCAGACCAGCTTTTGGCCAAGTCTTGGGTTTCTTGTTTAGATTACATGTGGCACATGTTTCCACATATACCTTGCTATCTAAAGCCATGGTATGCCAAAAGAAACTTCGTCGTAGTAACTGAAGGGTTTTGGTCTGGCCCAGATGTCTGGCCAGCCTTACATCATGGCAGTGTTGTAAAACCTCTTCTTTTAGAGACTTGGGTACCACAAGACATTTCCGAGGTATTGCATCTTCCCACTTATAATACAGGACTCCTCTGTCCAGGACTAACTGCGACTTGCAGGACCAAAGATGTTTAACAGGGGGTCCTTGAAGATACAATACATCCAAGGCTGGAGTTTCCCCATTCTCTAACCAGGAGATGACTGGAGAAATATCTATATCCTTCAGTTGTCGATCACGCAATTCCTGGTAAGAGTACCTATCCAACCAATCAGATGTATCCTTACTATTCCCCACCTGAGGCTGATCAGGTGGAGCCACTGTCAATGTCCTGATTGTCAAAGGTACCACGTCATCAATTTCTTGCTCAAACCGGTTCCACTGATTACGGGCTCTCGTGCAGTATTTGCACCCGCCACATGGAAGTTGTTCCAATGAAACACCTGCCTGATAACAATTACAGAAAGCTTCACGATCAGGGATTCGGCTCAATGCATCGGCATTCAGGTGTCTTTTCCCAGCCCTATGGATTATATCCATATCATACTGACTCAACTCCTCAAGCCATCTGGCTAATTGTCCCTCTATGTACTTAAAGCGCATAAGCCAGGCTAGACTATTGTGATCACTACGAATCGCAAATTTCCTGCCCAGCAAATAATGCCTGTACTGTCGGGTGAATCTTATAATAGCCAGAAGTTCTTTTCTGGTGGTACAGTATTTTCTTTGAGCCGGGGTCAACGAAAAACTACCATATGATATTACTCGTAGTTTTCCATCCGGCACCTGTGATAATTCTGCAGCTACCGCCTTGTCTGAAGCATCGGTGTCCAAAACAATCCCCGCAGTAGAAAATTCATTGCACGCATGAAGGTAGCCGGAGCGTTACATAACCCGAAGGCCATTCGTCGATGTTCGAACAATCCCTGTTTTGTAATAAAGGCAGTCTTGTTTCGGTCCGATGGTTCTATGGGTATTTGCCAGTACGAGCTGGCCATATCGAGAGAAGAGTAAAAGACATTGCCCCCTAATGTGTCCAAACATTCTTCAATCAATGGCAAGGGGTAGGCATCCTTCACTGTCACCTTGTTCAAACCTCGATAATCGATACACCACCTCACTCCTCCATCCTTCTTCCTAACCAAGACTGGTGCAGCTGCCCAATCTGATGTTGAAGGTTGGATAACCCCGATATCGAGCATCTGTTGAACGTGCTTCTCTTCTTCCTTCTCAAAACCCAAAGGAACCCGTCTCATGTGTTGTTTGATTGGTTTTGCTCCCTGCGTGTCAATCTTGTGAGTCACAGCAGTGAAACAACCTAAGTCAAGATCGTTTTGGAGAAAATGTCGGAATATTCTTCCAGTAGCCTGGCTACATTTGGCTTTTCTTCCGTTGTTAAATTTTCTCCCGCTTGTTCCAGTAAAGCTTGCATGTGGTCTGGTAAACTTTTGGTACGACTGCTTGAATCAGTGGTACTGTTATCAAAATCAGATAAAGTATCCGACTTATGATCAGAACTCAAGCTTTTTATTGTGGGACATTCTACACCATCACTATCAGTCATATTAGACCGACATTGATCTGCAGAGCCAGAACTTGTGTATGAACACAGGTCTTCTGGAGGTGTTAATTCACTGTCAGGTATGACTGGGTCCAGGTTGGATAAGATTTTATCCAACTGCACAGCACTGCCAATCAATTGTCCAGGTTTCAGAGTTATATATCTATCACTCAAATTAACCAGTACCATGGGAGCCTTCCCTTGACCTTGAACAAGGACAGTTGGGGAAGCTAAGTCTGGTTTAATTTGGATGGGTGTGATGACATAGTCTCCAAACGGTACGTCTTCTATGATGACTGTACTATGTACTCGACTGTTTGGTGGGATGACAAGTCTTTTGTCCAGTAATACCTTCCTTACTGCGTGTTGCAACCCCCCGTTGCGGCAAAGTATGGCAGGAATCAAGTTGTCCCCAACTCGAACAGTGTTGTTTTTTAGATTCACAACACCATCATGCGCCAACAGGAAGTCTAATCCAAGAATAATCTGGTCTGTTATGGGAGCAATAAAAACATCACAAGAATAGTTTTTCTTCCCAATTGTGATCCGCACATCCCTTGAATGGTACGTGGACATATTGCTTCCCTTAGCTGCACCCTTTAGTGGAACTACCTCCAAATTCTTGAAGTCAAGATTGATACTTTTGGCAAAGTCCTCACTTAGTACGGTAACTTGGGCTGCAGTATCCACCACTGCGTGTGTCTCCACAAAATTTACAGCAGCTGGAATGACTATGTTGTACCCCTGAGTCTTCTTGAATATTACTTGTCTTAGAAATGAGCTATTTACATTATTTACAAAAGTATTTACATTCTGCCCCTGGCCCTCGATCTTGGATGGGGTTGATTGGTGGCCAGATCCTACAACCCTTCTTTGTTTAACCTCCTCCCAGGAGATATATCCTTGGAGGGGGATTTTGGAGAACCGGGAGACCTCCTGGGGCATTCTTTGGCAAAGTGGGACATACTGCCACACTTGAAACATTCACCCCTCCCTCTAGGGGGCGTTGATGGTTGTTCCGCTTTATTGGGTCTTACTGGACTTCCCGGTGAATGGGAACCTTTGTTTTGATTTGGAGGTGCACATCCTTTGTTCTGCGTAGAGTTAAAAAAACTCTTCAATAGGGCTGTCATGCCTTTCAGGCCTTCCTCTATAACAGAGGCAAGCTTATTTTCTTTGGCCTGCTTGGTCATGTCTTTCAAGCCTTCGTCTATGATAGAGGTAAGCTTATCTTCTTTGGATTTTTTCTCTTTTATATTAGCAGCTGTTGCCCTAACAAGGAATTCTTCAACGTCTTCATTGAATGACACACTTTTCACAGCCTTCTTCCCAAACATTATTTCATGATTTTGTTCATGAATCTTCATCTGGTGCAAGGCGGATTCTAAATCTTCAGGTTCCTTGTTGAAAACCTGGAGGGCAGCATGTTGGTGTAAACATCCCTTTAGGAATGCCTCCAACGCCATATTGCCTAAAATTCCAGCAGCCGCTTCATTAGCATCAGGATAACTGTCCTTTGCCAATTTTTGTGGTCTTTCGGCAAATTCCTCTAACGACTCATCCGCTTTTTGTTTGAGTGTGGATAGCTGACGTCTGATACTAGATGGAGGATCCTTCCTGCCAAATCTGCGATCCATCTTTTCAGATAGGCGTCTATAGTTGTCTCTCACCTGTTGATCCATACTGCCAAAGAAATCTAAAGCTTTCCCACGAAGACTATCTGTCAATCGGTCCAGTTTTTCCATGTTGTTCCACCCATACCTATCTGCTCGCCTTTCAAATTGCAAAATAAAGGGTCGTCAATCCTGTTTCCCATCGTAAGTGGCCATCTTGGGTGCTGGTGGCTCCCTTCTGGCCTGCTGCTCTCTCCTGGGAAAAGGTTGGGGAGCTCAAACTTGGGGTGTAACTTCCCTATCTTGGAAGTAATGATGTTCAGGCGGTGGAGCATTCCACTGTATGGGTGGAGATCGTGATTGGGGCAAGTATTGACCCTGTTGTGGTTCAGGATACTGGGGCAAATGTGGAGCCAATGGCAGCCCTACATGCCCATAATGATGTAAAGCCAATGAGGGCCCTACATCCTGATACCTTTGATGCGGTTGGTCTAAAGATGATACACCTTGACATTCGGGGTGATGTTGAGCCAATGGTGGCCCTACATCCTGGTACATCCGTTGACTTTGAGCCACTGCCTCTTGATGTTGTCCCTGTGGCATATATTGAAGTTGTGGTGCCCATAAGTGTGGCACCATTTGTGGCACATAGGAAGGTACCTGCGTTCCCACCTGTGGTGCATTCAGGTGTGAAATTTGCTGTGCTGCTATGGGCGATTTATCTTGTCCAGCTGTGGGCATAGTCAACCCAAGGTACTGTGGCACCTCAGTCATCTGAGCAGGAGCAGTGAACTCCTCATACTTACCCACCTGTGCAGTAGCCAACTGCACATTTTGGTACTACAGGGTGGATGTTTGTTGTTTGGATGCACCCATTCCGGTAAAAACAGCTTGCGGTCTTGATGTAGGCCTGTTACCTGTTAATTGACCATGACAACCCAGTCTGTCTGTGCCCATCCCTTCCGGGTATCCCGGTGGGGGAACACTAAACCCTTGTGGTGGAAATGCAACACCAGGTGGCACTGGTGGCAAAGAAAAATTCCACGCTGCTGGTTGTGTCTCCGTCCCTGCCACTGGTTGTTGCATTGTAATCTGCTGCCCCCCACGCTGGGCTCTGGACCTTGGGGCGTAATTCTTGAAAACCCAGGTGGTGGATTTATAACAGTTCACTGTGGAACTGACTGATCCCTGGTAGAAGGTACTGGGGAAGCCACTTGTTGATAAGTTGTTCGCCCAGTTGTGACCCTCCTTACCTGCGGTGGATCTGGCAGTTGCATGTCTGCATGACTGCTTGTAGCATGCATGACTGGGACTAGGCTAGCAGGGGTGACATTGGCTATGTTACCCACTCTTTTCCCTCTGGGTCTTGCTGCAGTTTGGGTTGGTGTAGAGGTTTGCACAGCAGAAGGGGAATGGATCGACCTATTTTGTATTGACCTGTCTCCTAAGTCATCCACTCTTTGGCTGATGAGCATAACTGAATGGTTCACTTGCTGTATTCCCTGCTGAAGCTGTTGGGAGAAACGTTACTCCATTGTATGCAGCATATGTTGCATCATTTCATTGAATTGTTGAGCTGTTGGCGGAGCTGGTTGTGCTGCGGCTGACCCTGTTGCTATGGTCTGCTGCTGCTCTGCTGCAGGCAGGAGTGGTGTTGTCTGTTGATATGGTGTTGTAGGTATAGTAGATACAGCTTCTTGCTGTGATACAGTACCTGGCACTACTGCCTGTGGTATTGCTGCACCCCGGTCTTGCTGTCCATACAACAATGCAACACCTTCTTCATAACCTGGTTGCAATATCATACCATCCTCTGGGTAAGGTGCTGCCCCCTCTACTTCAGGGTAGTACCCTTCTTCCCCCTCTTCAGTTCTCCCAAAGTAGATTGTACCTCTCTCTATCAGTCTGTCCCAATTTGCTTTGGGTAGAATATCTGCAGCAATCAATTGGTCATAGGTTAAACCTACTCCATGAGGATGTGTTTGTGCATGTTGTTCCCTTAAAGCAATTATTTGCTTAGCCTTAGCTGTGCCTATTCCAGGCAGAAGTGTTAAAGTTTTGGCTGAAGCTGTTGATATGTTCAACGCCATTTTGTTTGTTTATTTCAATCTCAAACAGAATAAATTCTGCAAATGAAACTGAAAGTATTCCAAAATGTAGGATTCCAGAATTTAAAAAATTCTAGATATGTTTTGGGAATTTATGCCCAGCTGACTTGAAGAATGCATTCAAAAAAATACTTTTTTCTCTCTCTCCTCTATAGCTTACCTTGCTAGCTGAAAGGCAACACGTGTAGATTAGCTTGTATGCAGGACAAATGTGCAGGTATGCAATATTTGTAGACCGGGGAGTAATGTGTAACACGGGGCTGACACCATGTAGTTGTGTACACTAAATCTTCCACGCCGTTCTCAGTCTTCCTTTGAAAATTCCAAGTTATGTAATTTAGAATTGTTAACACAGTTATAGGTTCATAAAGTCTCACCATGTGTTAATGTCTTCCAACAATTTTCATGCAATTTTCCTAAAAATTTCAAGAAGAATTTCCCAGCCAAATATGACACAAATGTCAGTGAGTGCAATTAAAAATTTTGCACAACAGGTGTTGTAAAAATTGAGACCATTTCTTAATAATGATGGGATAAATTGAATAGCAAACAATGAACCACTGTGTCCAATGACTTTTGTGACCTTAATTCACTCAAGCGTAAAAATGGTCAGCATATGGAAACTCTCATTCAAATTTTTGCTTTTCCAGCAAATTTAGACAGCTACAGAAACCGTCCAAATATGAATATTGTATGTTCACGCACACAGGTAAAGATATTTTTCATATACAGTTGGGACAAATATCCCTACTGCAAATGTCAATCATTCAGCACATTCTCAGACATCGCAAATGGCATATATCATTCAACATCCAATGCAAAGTTCACAAAAAATATACATATGCAAAGTGGCAGTTTGATATTATCATTCAGACACAAGTTAAATGTATCTGAGACAAATAATTATTTCATAATCCACATTAACAATTATTCAAAAATTCATTTCAAATTGCAAATTTAAATACTGTCGGCGAAGATAATTATCCTACCAACAAAATTTAGGTACCATGTCAAAAATTTAGTCTGAGATAAGTATCCCGACTGAATTTAGCTGAATTTTGACTTGGTGGCACGTGGTGACAAACGGCGCAAACTTCAAAAAAAATTTTGCTGTATGTCTGCACTTGAGTCCCGAGTGGCAACAACTTCAAATAAATTTGACGTTCCCTCCACGTGGGTGACCTGTTTTTCTGGTACCAAATGAAGTACTATGTTTGACAGCACTCCAAAGTGACAATTACATGAACACATACAACATGTCATAGGCGAATACACGTACTTTGAAGTAGCAAGGCCTTCGGAACTCTGTCCAACGACGATAACACAACTCACAGCAATGGCAGCAATGGAACACTATCAATAAGAATATATATCAGTCAATGACAAGGTGTGGTCTTGAAGAGACAGCTAGAAGTTGTGGTAAGAGCTCCTCTCCACGTGGTTGCCTTGTTTTGTTCAACCAAGAACTACGTCACCAAACTTCCGGCCTGGCTTGCCGACACAACCCTTCCGGTAATCCTGAGGGGAGAAGTCCTTATTTCCCGACTGCACTACACTGTTTCGATCAAGTCGAACAGGAGGCTTGAACCCAGGTAATAAAATATCAGCATCTGGAACATGTGAATTCAACTTTGTTTCATTCAGACAGATCAAATCAACTTCATGGTGTAAGCATAAACTTTCAATTTCGTCAATCTTATTATTTGCTGTCAGGCTATTTACATTCATATGGATGATATTAAGAAACTTTGTATTTACTGGCCCAGGATTAGGATGCATATCTCCACACAAAGCCAATAGCATGTCTGTTACGAAAAATACAGTGGTAAAATATACAATCAGGTGAAAAAAACCCGCACAAATTCGCCATATCACCACGTAAGCACGTTGGATGGTTTTACTAGGCATGAACCTGGTATGCTTAAGACGTAAGGATAACGGTTTTGTCATTTTAAAATTGCTGTATAATGAACCAGTATCATGAATACTACAAGTAAACAATAGCAGATATAAAATGACACGACAATACCAACCGCTTCTTAAAAGCAACGTACAGTTACTTTGCAGTGCCACCGTTCGTTTCTTAGTTTTCATCCTTTACCTTTCTTTGGCAGGGGTCTCATTATGCTAATTGTGATTACCACACACACTATGAAGTTATTATTGTGTTGTTTTATACATCTTAATACTGGGGGCCTGCTTTGATTATATAAAATTGTCGATGGTGTTCTAACACACGGCAAAATAATGCAGAAAAAGATTATAATTAAAGCAAGCAATTGAAAAAATGCATATATCAAAAAAGTACAACACACTACAAACATGTAATGAACAGTTGACAACTCGTATTGAACAGTAGCCTGGCGATATGAATTTCTTACAAGACGCTGACGCAAAGTACAAGTGCAATGCCTTAACTCCAGGTCACGTGGTGTAATAGAAAAATGACAACAATAGTAGGCAGTTGTCAGAGGACCCGCGAAAAACAATGTGGCACACGTACACAAAAGTGCAAGTGTAAAGCACAAGGTCCTGGATCAAGATATATCAGTGTGTTGTTTCGAACGCGGAAACGTGCGTAGGCGGAAATAGAAAAAAAAGGTAGTGTCACGCATCTTCGGCAGCAAAGCCACATGAGCAATTCGCGGTATCCTTCACACCAATCTTGAACATAAAGGAGAATTTCACTTGACTTGCTCCTAAAAAACAGACGTGTGTGCTGAACTGTTGTGTTAATCGGTTGCCAAAATTATCGCGTCAGAGAATTTCACAGGGCTTAGATATATTGGAATTGAAAACTGAAATTGAAAGAGAATCATAGATATGTAAAGGTATTTCATTCGACAGTCAGGATGTGAAAGGAAAAAAAGATTGGCCATATAGTTCAGTGCGAGCCCTGTAATGTGGGAGGTCATACGTTTGACAAGTTTTGTATATTATTACATTTAAAACGAATAAGGGTACATCTGGATTGCCATGGCTAAGTGGCTATAGCGATGGGTACTAAGACGCATCTTTCGCATGATTTTGCGGGTTCATATCCCTTATCGGTGTGTTTACTTTTTGTTTGTGTGTCATATGTCATTCTTTTTCATTGGATCTTTCTAGCTGTCTGCCTTCCTTTGGTGCGTCAAAGTTGGTGAATACAAGCCGTACAGCCCACATAAATCTCTCTCTCTCTCTCTCTCTCTCTCTCTCTCTCTCTCTCTCTCTCTCTCTCTCTCTCTCTCTCTCTCTCTCTCTCTCTCTCTCTCTCTCTCTCTTTATTTGTCTGCCTGTATGTCTCTCTATTCAACACATTAGTCTTTCTTATGAAAAGTGCATAATTAGTTGATGCATTTCTAGGTCAAGTGAATGTGATGATAATGGTAAGGGGATTAAGAAAAATGACACCCTTGAATTTGCTTTAATATTTCGAAGAAAAAACCCCCTGAAAATATATTGTATGCTGATGATCTAGTTTATCATCGATAGACATGAAGTTTGACAGCATGATTTGTTGGTCTCGTATCAGGCCTACACTATCAGCACCATCCGGATTTGCAGTCTAGAATTCATGACAAAGAAGGCTAATATTGTGTATAGTATAGCTCTATGGAACACCAGAAATGGATCAAATCACACCACTAGTACCTATACCTCACAGAAATTTAATAATGCAGTTGGGAATATGTGTAATAACCTGACCAATATACCATGTTTATGAAATTTAATATAGCAAATCATCCCAAGTTCTGCTGTCTTTTTTTGTTTGTTTGTTTGTTTTTGTTTTGTTTTTTGTTTTTTGTTTTTTTTTTTGTTTTTTTTTTTTTTGTTTTGTTTTGTTTCTGTTTTTGTTTTTTGTTCTTTTTTTCTGATGTTGTAAAGCAGATGTATAAAGCAACATGAATTATGTATGGGTTTACCTACACTTACACTACACAGGGACTTGGCAGCTTAACTGTTGATGTTATTATTATTAAAATATAATAATAATAATAATAATAATAATAATAATAATAATAATAATAACGATAACGATAACGATAATAACAATAATAATAATAATAATAATAATAATAATAATAATAATAATAATAATAATAATAATAATAATAATAATTATTATTATTATTATTATTATTATTATTATTATTATTATTATTACATTGATACAAGCAGGTCTCTTACTTTATGGCAGGCGATTAATTACAGCATTTTTGTGCATGTTTATTTTTCACTCATTTATTATCTCCAGCATTTCTCTGAATATATCCAATTATTTAAGCGTCTCATTTTAGAGGATTTGGTGGCCCTGAAAAGGACCATGGGGAGGCACAATAATTTTTCCTTTCCATGTGCATTTTCAAAAAAAATTCGTCATAGCTATTGCTGTCTGAATTGTCACTGCTATCATCCCATAATCGGATAACCCATGGATCCACCTTGACTTCTAGGGTAAGATGACGACACCATGTAATTATCTTCTCTCCCGATAACCATTTGTACTGCCTGGAGGAAAAGGTCACTTGTTTCCATGTGGAATCCTTGTTTGGTCGGTTCCTTCTGGCTTTTCAGTTTAAATGTATTCTTAAGTGCCAAAGACCCCTTTACTATATCCCATATAATCTCAATGGGGTTAAGTTCAGAATGGCGTGGAGACAATGTCAAAATTACATGCCCATGAAGACCGGCTATGATTTCAGACAATTTATTTTAGGCTTGTGCGACTTCACCAAGATGCACACCTTTGGTTTGCTGATCTCATGAGCCACTCCCTTGTCTTGCAGCCACCACATCATATCTCCTTTGTCGTCACCTACGCGTACGTCCGTCTGTCTGTCCTTCTGTCCTGGCCGAGGGGTTTTGCGGTCACTGATCAGTGTCTAGTCCTGGATTTGTCTGGAATAGTGTCTAACTCTCTGCTGGGCATGTGCAATGGAAAAAGTAGCACCATTGCACATCAAGTTGCCATATTTAGAAAGCATACAACAGTCAATCTTTTTATGCCTCGAGATGAGACAGTTGTTACTGTTGAAGTTGTACCCAACATCTCGGGAGACAGAAATATTAATGCTTTAAACCAATCTCACACACTGGAGATGGGTCATGCACGCCATACTTGTTAACTACATTTTGTGTCATCTTTTGCTGTCTCAAAAACAAGTGACTTTCACTCATGCACATCAATACGTTTATACAAACAACAAAGACAGGAAAATGAATGTGCATATCTTTAATAAGACAATGTGTGTTTAAACATGTCTTTTACACCAGCATATGCTCACTAGCATTAACAGTCACAAAGCTCCACACATGAGCCCCCTAGTGCCAAACTGTCCGGTAACTCTCTAATGCTAGAGGTAGGAAAACCACACAAATATTCACTTCCGGGAACAAAGAACAACAGCTTCGCACAAGTAAATGTGCCTCAATACACATCAAATGTAACTTGTATTGTAACAAAAGATGTGATAAATGAATTACAATTGATAAATTTATAGATATCAAGGTTAGAAACAGATTTTAAAAAATACCAACATGCACCTTCAACACAAGAGAGCACCGGACAATTTAGCAATAGGAGGCGCATATGTGCTCCACATCTTTATCAGAGGGAACCTGGTAATGGACCATTCTCTCAGATTAGGACAGCATCATCTATGAGTCTATAAAAGGCTTCAGGAAGACTTCTGACTTCTTCCTTGAATTGTTTTATCAGTTCAGCTTCCAGCAACCTGGAAATTAGTGCCACAGATACTAAGTCGGGCTCAGAAGTCACATCTTTGCTAAAAACAGACATAACTTTCTTCAAAGCACCAACCAACTGTGAGAACATGACACAGCAGATTTTGACTTGAGCAGAATATTTGTCCACACTGTCTTTCCATTCTGGGAAGCAGCCACCTTTCCATATGGTCACATTGTCAACACATTTCACAGGTTTCACAATTTCTTCTCTCAGGCTTAGTGCGTCTTTCTTGAGATAGTACAAGGAGAGTCAGCTGATCAAATCAGTTTGAGATGGTAGTGGTATTTTTTCACTATACTCTATCCGCCAATGACCCAGGTATCCAGTCTTTATGCTTGGCTTGAAGTCCATCGATATACATTTCTTACATGCTTCCCTTGAAAACAAATATTAATTATCCCCATGGTCTTCTTTCCTTACTGTACGATCAGCAGATGTCCAATGGTACAGTAACTAGGTAGAAGATTTCCTACATTTTTTCTTTTGGCCTCAGCTTCTTCCACATCTTTGTTGTGAGGTCTTCTCAAGATTTCAGATTCTTTCTCTGTTAATTGGTCCATTCTACAGTTGATGCCACAAAAGTTCCTCACCAGGTCAGTATATTTTTGCGAGTGCAAATTTGATCCCTACACCTCGGACTCTCTGACCCCTGGCATTCATACTTTGCATCCCCACATAATATTTGTCTTTGAATCTGGACACTGCCAGCAGTACACTTCGATTTGATTGCAGACTGATCTCCCTGTCATCCCCTTCTTTCACCATGGTTAGCACTTGTGGGACGAAGGTTGCTAGGGTCTGCCATACTGCAGCTGAAAGGAAGACCCATCGAGCAGAATTCCACCGGAATCTTACCAGAGCTATGTGTGGTTTGCCAAAATGACCTGCACTCACCTCTACCAAAGTCTTCTTACTCAGTTGGATCTTACTAGCCTTCTTCGGGCGCTGCTTTTGCATCTTGTAGGTGGAAATCTGTTCTCTTATATAGTGTTGGAACAACTGATAACCACCTCCAAATCAACCCTCTTTTATATAATATCTATGTAAAAAGTCATGCAACCACCTGTTGGGTTATTTATTTTTAGATAATTGAGGTTCATCTCACCTGTGGGTTTTCTATTATTAGACACCAATTCACCCCTATAAATGGTAACAAGAGGTGTTACGTCATTGCCCTCGTAGACTACTTCCCACTCACTATTCATATAGCTGGCGAAAAAACCTACTCTATAATCCGAGAATGATTTTAGTTATTGTTGGACTTCAATATTATTCATTAGCTGATTAGCGGCCCAGTATATTGTAAACGTATTATGACTTGCCTGATATTACGATTAAAACCTCTGTATAATGATATGCTAACATGGAATAAAAATCAGACACAATGAATTTTTGTTGTTGTTATTAACCTTATCATGTGACACATTTTAACGCTAAAACTTTTCCTTTGCAGATATAGGAAAATAGTTTGACCAATATCGTTATCACATACAAACAGATATACGGATGGAATGACATACAAAGTCCCTGTAATTGTTCTTAATCATTTTCAATTATGGTCCCTCAGCGCCATTCCTTGCTTGTCGAGGACTTCAAAGAAAAGAAAGAAAGAGAGAGAGAGAGAGAGAGAGAGAGAGAGAGAGAGAGAGAGAGAGAGAGCAAGGAAAAAGGGAAAGACAGGAAAGAAAGAAAGACAACTGTAAGACACACGAGGGAACGTATCAGTTGAATGCATCGCTATAACCACTCGGCCATCTAATCTCGCTGTAGAACTATTCATTTCAAAGGTAAATGTAGACCAACTTCCTTCTGTATTGTCCATATTCCTGCCTCAATTTTTGAACTAATGCCATCACACTGCTGTGTTATTGTTTCTGAGAACACTCGCGGTCACTAACAAATAGTGTCAAACTTAAAATACTTCACAAATCACCTTTGTATAGCCCGCCGCTGTGCATTTGGTCCCAGCTGATTCCCGCAGTTCAGAAAATACAATGTCCCAGTTTATGATGGATCTGTGCGGGACTGCCTGTGTACAATTTTGAGTCTGAAAAAAAACTGTTGTCAGATTAATAGTAGTAATGGGCACAACGTTTTTGCGAGAATGTCGTAGAATAAGTTGGAACATTGGATCGAAAATCAAGTGCAGGGGTCGATTTTTCCCCAAGTGCGAGGCTTATTGCGCAATTCTCAACAATACGAGCTGGCTTTCAGGATGCAGATCCACTAGAAACATCATATAAGTGTCTTCAGCTACGGAAAAGGGTACAAGATTAGCTTGCATCATTACAAACTTTCGAAATTTGGTACTTGGTTAAGACCGTAGAGTTTTATTTGCATAAAGTGCATAATAGGATTGTATGCATGTATAATCACATGTACTTTTACAAAGTTGAACAGAAATATTCAAAATAAGCTTGCCATATTTGTCGCAAAATTTACAACTTACCAGAAACATTCACTAATTGATTATTGACAAAAAGTTCAATCAACCTCTAAGAGGTCCAAAAATTCTTCAGTCACAAAGGTATATTGAATTCACATTATATTAGTGATATTAATGCAAAACGCCGGCCTTCATCCAAACTTGTTTGATACTTTCTAACTTTTATGTTTTTTCACATCAAGATGTACGTGTCGCGATAAAATAAATTAATAACCATGAACAAATGACTTTAAAAGCAAAATCTAGAAACCGTTTCGCTGATTGATTTTTTTCATGCAGATTTGGTCATGGTTTCTTGTCCCCCGATGCATATGAGAATTTGCCATCATCACTTATCGTATTCTTTACCCTTTACCATTCGCCCCCCCCCCCACACACACATAGTATGTATACCCACATACATACATACATACATACATACATACATACATACATACATACATACATACAGACAAACATGGTCTATTTATTTATATATTCAGTTCGCTTAGTTGGAGGCAACAATATATATGGTCGTGTAGAAGTTCGTCGATACGGAGAATGGGCCGGGGTCTGTGGAACAGGCTGGGACGACAGTGATGCCAACGTTACATGTCGTGAGTTGGGGTTTGCCACCGGGACTGCGGCGAAGATAATTGTAGGAAAAACTTTTTGGTACCGGGTGAGCATGAATCGAGTGGCATGCAAAGGTACCGAGTTGGAACTGTTACAGTGTCCGCATTCAACATCTTCATATTGCAGTCCCAGGTTTTCAAATTATGCTGCAGTCATCTGCTTGAATAAAACAAATCTTACAACAGGTACGGAAATACTGTAGCATTCGCTTCTTCTCTGCTCTACTAATTACCTCTACCGTATGATAAGGACCTTTATTTTATCTTCACTATAGGAAAATTAGAGTTAAATTTGTATTCAGATTTAACCATACTGTCTTCAACAAAATAAACCTATATGCTTGAGCCTATATATTGTAACACTGAATCAAGAAGACGAAATCTTGCTGTACTCTCTTGAATTGCTTCACGGCAGGAGGGGTATGTAAGAGCGACACTAGATTATCTCGGGTTAATTTGGCATGACGTATCCTTAGTGGTAAAATAATGAAGCACAGGGAAAATGGATTTGCTTTTGTTTTTTTAATATATTATGTAGTTTGGACCCACTGGAAGGCGGATTTGACATAGCGAAAGTTTTTATGGCTATCAGAAAATCTGCACAGTCATTTTCTACTTAATGTTCCACTGTTTCAACAACTCTAACATCCCCCATGATGGGTTCCTGTCTTCGGTTCACTCTATAAAAAATAAAGGATAATCTGATATTGGAAATGCGACTTAATAGTAAACACAGCGAGCTGTTAAGTAAGATACAAATTTGAAAGTACATCCCTTGACAAACATGGGACATATTACTTACAAGAGCAAGAAAGACTTTTTTTTTAAATCTCCTATATATTTTTTTTGTTTACAGAATTTAACAGTGCAGGCATGACTGAAAAGCGCCTCAGAGGTTATTGCGTAGACACTGTTTAACATACACAGACAAATGTAACTCAACAAAAAAGCTGACATCTTTTTAAACATGTCGTGCATTATTAGCACCCTTCTACCGGAATCTCTCAATTCTTATGCTTGTCAAAATCTAATAAATATTAAATAAACAACCGCTTCGCCACAATTTTAGACATATTATTATAACTAATATCAAGCTCATCATGTTGGTGAACTGAGCGCATAGAATGGTCTTTCGCCCATCCGTCATTCACATTTCGACTTTTCCATAAGCGTTTGCCAGATCCACTTCAAACTTTATGGGTACCTACCTTGCGTGAGTTTTCACCTCAACTGTTCCAACGGCCAGTTTAGTCCTTGGGTTTTTGCTAAATATTTGTGCTCATTTCTTGGCAAATCTTACGAAATATCTTGTCAAAAAGCCCATAAACAATGGCTTTGAAATTGCAATGGGACACTTCCAGGGATCACGAGACCTTTTAAGAGTATACCTAGGCTACAAGTGACTTTCACATTTTTTTATAGAACACTTGAATCACATATAGAGTGGGATAAAGTATATATTTTCTATACATTAAACAACTGAAGGCTCTGTTAATTACAATTTTATAATTACAATTACACAGATCATCGTAATTTGCCGCAAATATTGATTAAGCTCCTTCAATTGTGAAGGTGGGGACCTAGGGTCTCCAGTTCACCACAGTTTATGACATGAATCGAAAGAGCGTGTTTTAGATTTTTTAATTGGGTGCCATTTATCATCAAACAAAAGTAACTTTCCTTTGATGTGTCGTCATTCTAACTTCAAACATCTCTATCTCAGGAACAACAAAAATATTTAGAATTTGAGATACTGTTTTTCATATGCAGTGTGCTATACATGTGGTGCAGAGTTATATGGAAATATACAAGCTAAATCGAAAACTTAAATTAAAGATTGACAGTCTCTTATCTATACTTTTATAACTATTGTGCAAACACTGCTGACAAGAAACATTACCTAAGTTCCACAACATGTTTCTGTATTTTCTGTGCTCTCTAAAACTGTATTATTCTTTATTGCACTTTCACGTGCTCGCATAGCGTTATAATGAAAAAAATGAAATCAGGAAGCACTGAGATCACTGATGACCGAATGTATAACCTTAATTTGTTCAACAGGTAGCGCTGAAATACGTTTTTTTCAGTTCATGATTAATTTCTGTGTGTTTGTGCCACTTTTGACATCTGCAATAGCGTCAATCAAATTGTTTTAAAGCGTGCGAAAAATGTAGCATGTGGAAGGTTTAAAGAAAGCCGATCACTACGTGGTGATATTGTTGATCCACGATTCTAAAGGATTATTTTTTTTTTCAATTTGGGTATAGGTATGTTGATGCATATAACTTCTTGGTTTCATTGTTGGTCAATGTGCATTGCAAAATTAATTTCCGTTTTCAAATCTCTCTCTGGCACCGTTGACCAGGTTCACTCTCAACTTAATAGGAATGTAGCTTGGATGAGTAGTTATTAATTCTGAAGACCCTTTAATTTATTTGGGCTGATACAGCCTATGTCAAAATTTTACAGAGGAACGTGGGCAATATGGACAATAGTTATTCCATATATATATATATATATATATATATATATACAGGTTAGACAGGGACAGGTTAGCTTATGGAGAGTAAAGAGTTCGAACTGCGGAATAGGATATTGACTACTAGGAAGTGGTTCTGGGCAAAAAGACACAAATACAACTAATTCTATTCAAATAGTCATGCTCCAGTATTCTTTTTATTACTATTTGAAAAGGTTTAGTCAATGTTTAGAAATTTTTTTTGAAAGAATGTTGTTGTCCAAATCTGTTTGACCAATGGCTTTGAAATTGCATGGGGAGATTTATTTGTAAACCGTGGACCTAAATCTGTCCACCAGGTGGTGCTGCAAATCTTTAATTTTTACAATTCCTTGTTCATTTTTGTTTTCATGACTTCTCCCAAAATCTGTAAATGGACGATCTTCATACTGCTACAGTATGGAATATGCCCAGACGCAATATCGACCAAATGTCTTCATTTCATAGTGGTGTTGTCAGTAAATGATGTTATTTTTGACCTTCAGTGACATTGAAAGGTCACTACGACATGTTGGGTTTAGTTCTCATTTCATAGTGGTGTTGTCAGTAAATGCTGTTATTTTTTAACCTTCAGTGACATTGAAAGGTCACAAAGACATGTTGGTTTTAGTTCTTGGTAACAATTAATTAGTTCACTTTGGATTTAAATATTGACTGGTCAACTACAGGAATTCAGACTGATATTGCAAACATTGATGATGGTGTTACTTAAAGCTGAATTTGATATTATTCTGAAGTTTACAAGAAATCTTTAGATTGTGCATGCGAGGTTAGCTGAACACAAGGCTGTCACACTCTCCTACCTTTTTGATCTGTTTTTATTTTTGATTGTTTTGGTAGTTTGTTTGTTTGTCTGTTTTTTGTGGGTTTTTTGTTTGTGTTTTGTTTTGTTTGTTTGTTTTTTGTTCTTTTTGTTTTTTGTTTTTTCTTTGTTTGTTTGTTTTGTGTGTATTTTTTCGTTTAGAAATATATAATGCCAGTAGTAAAGTATTCTTCTGCTCTGTACTTTTTCAGCATATTATTTATTGCCAACATTCGATCGACACTATATCCAGAAGCTGACAGTTACTATTTCCGGCTGCCGTATGAACTTAATCCTTTGGCTTTTCAGGTCACAAATACGAAGTATTCCTAGAAGGAGCAGTGAGTAGTGCTGTGAGAGCGTATACTGGCAGGGTACGTTTGGTTGGCCGTACCGTGATGGGTGGAATATGCCCTGACTCTTGGGATGATACAGAAGCCAATGTCATCTGTAAGCAGCTAAATTTCCGTGGGGGTGTGGCTTATCGGTATAGGTCCAAGGGTGTTGGACCATATTTGATCAGCATGGTTCGCTGCAAGGGATCTGAAACAAACTTGAATGAATGCAAAATTTTGCAGGGGACTTCCTGCAGCATATCTGGAGCTGCAGGAGTATTATGTTACCAAACAGGTAAGAAATAAGCATATTTGAATGTGTGGCCAAAAAGCTGAATACGTATAGGGACTGAAGATTCCATTATGGCCGGATGAATACATCTAATGCTTATATGCTACCACTACTATTTAATGGGGTATTGATATGACCAGGAACGTCTTCCAGAGGTCTGAACAGTAGGTTTCTGATAATGCACGCCACGGCTTATCACAAGTAATGTCACTAGACTGCTAATTTGATCCAATTCTAAAATATTTTGCTAGTCCTGATGCAGTTTATTACCTGAAACTGGTGAATTTGCAACAAAAATTTTCCATTCACATAGCAGCTTTTCTGATGAGTGATATCAAATTGCCATTAATAATACACTATCTTCCGCCTTTCTTCCCTAGTTGTTCTTTCTTTTCTCTCTCTCTCTCTCTCTCTCTCATATACACTCGTGTTCATACTTCCTTGTTCATCCCTTCTCCACCTACTTTGAGCATTTAAGAAAGGATAATAACACGATCGTGGCTTTGGTCACCAAATATAATTTTTCCTCAAAGGCATTAGTATCAAACTCATCACGTACATACGGAGTGACCTTCAGACACTTCATGATTCCCTTGTAGATCATTCAAACACATAGCAACATTGCACTTGCAAGCACACGGAGACTAGTGGCACAAATAAGTGAATAACTTCTCTTAAGCTTTTTACCTTCTCAGGGTTGTTTATTCTGTTCGAGAAAAAAATTTGGCACTGTTAAGTGCATGAATCTGCACTCCTTCCGGTTAAGTTCCCTGTTGTAGGAAAGGGTCTTTACGGGGCCTTACTCAATATGAATAATTGTAGCAAACAGGTCAGTGATCCACTTGCAACCTGTGTTATGTTCCCTCCGCTTTATGCATAATATTCGTTAAAGTAGGTTAAAGGCACACAGTATGGCTCCTGACGTAGACTGATTCGTGGCAAGTTATTGAAATTTGGAATTAATGATAAAGGTAGATAATTATGTCAGTATTATTATTGTTATAGAAAAAGCCAAGGTGACATGTAGGCCAACATGGTGTTAACGGAGATTATTAATAAACACAATGAGCGACTACCAATGGGGTTTCTTTTGTGTGTTGGTGACTTCAACCTTGAGTTAACGTGAAAGGTCAAACCGACTTATTGGCTCATATCTTGGGAATGGTGGGTCTCATGCCTGTTCTTACCATTAAATGCTTATGAGTAACACTGTGTAATAGACCTATATTTCAATGATGCATCATTTAACTTTTCAATTCTGAACAAATTCATCTGCCAAAAATTGCAAATATAGCAGTTTTGCACATGACATGCAGTGTCGTACTTGTTTATCGAATATTTGCTTTGTATAAAATATTTAAAAAAGCTCGGATAAGTTGTTTTTAACTGTATCTTTTATCATAATGGTTGATAGGGAAATTATAGTCCCTTTGATTCTTTACATATTGCTTTTTATGTCTGCGTGAAGCCCCAGCAGTCAATATGTTGCCCCCATTCTTGTGATATAATTATCCCTGGTTGTGCTTGGAATTTATGTTGGTTTTTGTGTTTGGTTTTTAAAGATGCATAATACCATGTAATGTAGTATCATCTCCATAATGTTCAAAAAGAACCATAAACAATTTTCCATAAATGTGATCTTTAAGTATCAACTGAGCATAAAACTGTCACAGTCCTCTCATTTTGTCTAGTTTATAATTAATTTGTTTTCATTAATTTATGGGGAAAGCTTTACAAAACACAAACAAAAACTGCTCTAAGGCTAATTTCTTTGAAATTTTAGGCAACAATTCTGCTAAATCTTTACCGGCATAAGGCGTCTTTTGGGTTGCATGTCAACATTCGGTGAGGTCGGGTTCTTCACACAGCCCTAATGTTTGTGTTTTGAATGCAAACATTTGCCAGTCAACATGCGATAAACAGTTACATATCTATTTGTGTTAAGAAGTTTAAGTATGACGGCATTGTGTAACTCGTCTTTGGAACCTTTTGTCCTCTGGCACATTTTTTTTCTCAAAAAACTAAGCTTGGTCATTCTATATGTTCTCTCAGTGCAATTTTGTCAACACGTAATAGGAGTAAGAGAATATCTTGTACCGACCGCGTTCAGGAGCGAATTTGTGATACCAGTTGAATACTTTTCAGGTTTTGCCCGTATACCACCAGAAATATAATTTTACACTGAAATACGCCTTTTGCGAGCCAGGTGCAGCCATTTTATTATGATATTTGAGAAAGGGACGCTGTATTTTTCCTACCAACGTATGTGGAAAATCAAGCTGTTAACTATGTCAAAGAGGCATAAGACCAAAATAAGTTTTGAACTCAAATCATTTCAGATGTTTGAGAAAATTTTGTTAGGAAGTTTAACGCCATTCTTATCACAATTTCAATTAGAAAGCTCTTTCATGTTGAAGGATTGAAGGCCTGTGTGGTCCATTTTTTCGTCAAGTAGGTGGATCTGTACAACTGATGATAGTTAGCTACTTGAATAGGGTTGACATGTGTAGTAAATATTAAGTAACTTGTTGCAGAGCTGTCAATTCGTCTTGTGTCTGGTGGCCTGGGTTATGGTGTTATTGAGATAACGCGCGATGGACAACGTGGGTATGTTTGCGACTCGGATTGGAGCTCAACTGATGCAGAAGTCGTCTGTAAAAGTCTTGGTTATGCTGGAGGAACAAGTTACTAGTACGTTTTTTTTTTTAAATTCTTATTCTCGGTATTCTTGTCCCTCTTCCCATTCTCGCATTCGTCCATACTTCATTTCCATCATTCACTTGTTTGGTTAATCATTGATTTTATGGTTTGGGTTGAAAGAAAAGTCCCACGAAGTGATGACAACTCTGTACAATGCATGCTCATGGACAATTGGTGTCCTTTTATTATCATAAAACTTCCCGAAGTTAATATTATGAAACAATGGGTAATGTGCTCCATGTATATATGCATGCGTGTATGTATGTATGTATGTATGTATGTATGTATGTATGTATGTATGTATGTATGATTGTATGTATGTATGTATGTATGCATGTATGTAAATTTGAATGTCTGTATGTATATGTGTATGTATGTATGTATGTATGTATGTATGTATGTATGTATGTATGTATGTATGTATGTATGTATGTATTGTATTTGTGTCTTTTTGCCCAGAACCACTACCTAGTAGTCAATATCCTATTCCGCAGTTCGAATTCTTTACTCTCCATAAGCTAACCTGCCCCTGTCTAACCTGTATACATATGGAATTACTATTGTCTATATTGCACACGTTCCTCTGTAAAATTTTGACATAGGCTGTATCAGCCCAAATGAATTAAAGGGTCTTCAGCGGGTAACTACTCAACATGTTTCGGAGCCTTTTACCCGTACATGTCTCTCTGAGTAGCGGCTCCTTGTCTAAGCTAAATATTCAGCAAAGACAACCCACATAATAAAGAATAAATAAGAACGTGGCAAATGATGAATTAGCTAGATACGTGAAGTTTTGCTTATAAATACAGAGCTTCATTATGAAAGAAGAACCCCTGTCAAACACACCATAATTACTAAATTTGTATAGTACAGGTTCAGATAAGAACAAATTGACTTACCCCTGAACCAATATGTACCCTTTCTGGCTGGACAGCTTATCCTAGTTAAACCACCCGCCAGTGTATAACTGAAGTGGAAACAAGCTGGGCCTTATATTCAGTCCCAGTGATAGTAAAATAAACAGTTGCAACTAGACCACCTGTACAAACCAAGGGAAATCCCAACAAGGACTGCAACAATGGACATCCTGCACCAGAAATGTAAAACAAACTCTGTGATGACACCTACCCCCTCCAAACAATTAAGCTCTATTTAACTGCCAACTCTGTGTCAATGTATCAACTTAATGTGTCAGGTTTGTGACATTTGAAAAAATACTGTCAATTTTGAGTAAATGTGCATTTAGGCATGTCAGAAAAGAATGAAAGTCATTAGCATTTATGTCAAAAAACATGTTATCAAAACAATTTTTCTCAACAGGATTTTGAGTACAATTAGGCAAGCTTGTAACTGTCGTCAGTAGCTGCTTGCTACCTATAGCCCCTGGGGGTTAGACCTAACAGAAAACAAGCAAGCCTATGTATGTATGTATGTATGTATGTATGTATGTATGTATGTATGTGTGTGTATGTATGTATGTATCTGTGTATGTATGTATGTATGTATGTATGTATGTATGTATGTATGTATGTATGCATGCATGTATGTATGTATGTATGCATGAATTTGCCCCAGATGTAAGAAAAAAGTTTGCCCCCTAAAAGCATATGAAACGTCTACGACCTACATCAGGTAGGTTAATCCCGTCATGTTAATGCCATATTAATTTCTTTGTGTTGCATAGCCTGGATGACCAGTGCTGCATGCCATTGCTACCTGCGGAAATTATTATTGTGTGGATGGACTCAGCTGAAAATAATTGAATGAATAGTCAGACAAACTTGCGCGGTAAGGGGCAAAGATAAGGATACAAAAGAATAAAAATGTCATTTACCCTTGGTATATTTCATTTGTTAATAGTAGATATAAGTCTTCATCTACACCTTTTGTGCTCTACCCATCTTGTCGTGGTGGAGAAACAACACTTTGGCAGTGCAGTAACTCGGGTTGGAAGACCTCATGTGGCCATTACGACCGACTCCGCCAAAGAGCGGTGAGATGTTATAAGAATGGTAAGTTTATGAACAACAAAACCGACAAAGCCCATGTCTAAACACGGCTAAGAATCCCTTTGTATGTATATATATATATATATATATATATATATATATATATATATATATATATATATATATATATATATATATATATATATATATATATATATATATATATATATTTATATATATATATATATTATATGTATATATGGAGAGAGAGAGAGAGATTTTTTTTTACCAACTTCCTTATAAAGCAGGTATAATCTGCCAACAGTTCTTGCGAAAAACATATACTTTTTTGTTACCTGCAAACTTCACATGCATGGCAAATGAATATTAACTGTACAAAAGACTTATTTTGACTGCTGAACAGAAGTAGGCTGTATCGCAGTGGGACCGATTGGGTATTTTGTCCTGTCTTTTCGCAGCCCATCTGAAATGTTTTGCAATTTGAACTTATATAAAAGGGTAATCAGTCGGCCCACTGCCATTGTTGGACAAGGATGACTCCTGACAAAGACTGTCAGCTGGATCCTGTTCAGACGTGGTGGGGATATACTTTGGCGTTTGACTGAGTACAGTCAAATGACCATGCTCCAGTGAACAGGTTATGAAGTCTATCGTTCAACTTGTTTGAAAATTTTGACAAACATCTCGGAAACTACTTGTTCAGTTGATTCGAAGTTTCATGGGTACATTTCAATAACCTGGGTTGCTCTGCTATCATCTGACTTTTGACTACTTTTCGAAATGACTTAATAATGGGCAAAAAGGTATATATTGCGGTAAGGTTAATGCAGGAATACCAATGAACGTGCTTGGCTATGTAGCTTTCCTCTAAACCGAAAGGTTCTTCTAAAATATTACTGAGTTGTATTTTCGGTAGTTCTATGTGCAGGTGTTGTTCCAGTGATTTCAAAATTTTACAAGAATATTTTTCTGAATTGTGAAAGAAATATTACTATATTTACCTTTTCTCTAAACCATCCATATAAAATCATGGGCATTATGATGTAATTCTAACTCACGAATAAGTAGCGCTGTGATCTGTTGTATTTGTAACGGAAATTTGTGTGCGTCTTGTAATTTGGAGCCTCTTTCTGCGAAATCCGTGTTGGATTCCATTCAAGCGTGTCAACAATATACCTTGATTCGGTTTCCTTTGAAAGTAGTCACTAAGCTCCAGTGCCCTTTTTTTCTCATTTTTCTTAAATTTGTCAGGTAATCTTCATTAAGTGTGTATAGTTATATGGGTAATGCAGAGATTATATGTATATCTTTATTCGATACACATATTGGGTACACATAAATGAATATGCAATGGTCACAGAAAAACAGTTTCCGCAGAAGAGGAAGACACTAACGCTGGAGCATGCAAAAATATGTATGCAGTCCCATATTAAACATATATTCTGAGGAGTGCTGTGAAATTGGAATTTGGGCATCCCCTTTAATCGAGCCTCGTCGTATATCCATTATCAAGAGCGTCTTGTTATATCTTTAATGATCATTCTTAGTGTCGGACATCTGCGCTATAGCTTTGAAAATGCAGACAAAGAATTCCTGGTACTTCTGGACAGAGTTAAGCCTTTTTTATGATAATAGGCGTGTTCCCACAATTCTCTTGTTTCCTCTTGTCTTGCTTAAAGCACTTCCATCATCTTTATCTATTCAGGTTTTCTTCTTTTTTATTGTCACAAGGCCACAGAAATGGGAATAAAATACCTATTACATCGTAACCTTTTATAGAGCACATATTATGCATGGACTTGGTGGGATGCATTGAAAGAATAGTATAAATATCTCTAATTTTCGTACATAAGTATGTGATGATTCATTGTCATCTTAACAGTTATGGAGTAGCGTAAAGCCTGAGTAACAAATAAGGCACTGCCACACTATAGTGTGGGTTTTGAACTTACTATCATGTTAGAGATAAAAAAATTCCAGGAAGGATAAAATCTGAAATACCAATTAAACCAGTCATGTTTACATTCCAATAGTGCGCCTGCAACTGGGAAACACAGGCTCCAGCAGCACAAATACGAAACTAACTGTGTATGGCAGAGTAGATGTGTATGTTCAGAACACCTGGAGCTTGGTTTGTGCAGATGGATTTCACCACAAGGATGCCATAGTCTTCTGTCGTCAGATTGGTTACAAGTATGCCAAGATTTTGGGACCAGGTCGTTATGGGCACAGCAGCTTTAGTAAATGGATCAATCCAGTTCGGTGTAATGGATCAGAGTCGTCTATTCAACAATGCCCATACAGCTTTGACATATGTTCTCGGAACTTTGGGGGAAACTCCATATTCGAAGAATATAATTATGCAACAGCCCTCTGTTCACAGAGTCCCCTTGCTGAAGGTTTGTCAGGTCCTACATTTTTTTGACAAGGATGTTTTATATCTTTCAATATATTTTGATTCTTAATTTGCGTCAAACAATAAGTGGGGCCACTAGTGGCACATATAACCAAGATTTGAACCTCTTCGACAATGCAAAAAAAAAAATCACAGATTAAGAGTCATGGTATCATAGCGTGATACAAAATGCCTTTTTTCCTTCTGACTATAGATGATATGTTGATCAGCTTCCACTTTGTACATAAAATATTTGACAAAGGATCAGAATGATACTTTTTCTTGTATACACTGTAAAAAAAATTAAGTATTTTAGCGTGGAGAATGCAGTTGTTCAGGACATAATCTTTCTTACCAATATACAAAAACTTATGTGAAAATCAGTCACGTCTATCTGATTATTCGAATTACCAAAAAATTTCAGCAGTTCAGAAGAGGTTCCCTAAAATGACGACCATCGTTACATGTCCAAAATCTATGTACAAGAGTATCCTTTTCCCCACAAGAGTGACAATGATCTGAATCACAGCTTTAAAGTGTACAATTATGCATGGTGAGCTACAAGTTGGTGTAAGAAAGGAAACTGGAAAATTCGAAATCTTGTTTGAAAAATACACTTAAAGGATAAGCTACGAAACAATGACCTAATGTTGTCAGATATATCGAAAGTCTAGGTCCAGCATAACCAAGCGGCAGGTTTAACATCATTTTCAATATGCTGGCATACCAGCACCTAATAAAACTCCCGACATTGAACAGAGCATACTTCATGTAAATTCCCGTGAATGCTTAATACCGGTTTTTTAACAATATCTCTCTGATGTCTTGCATGTAATAACTGTTTCTGTTTAGCTGGAAAAGCCAACCGTATGGATTGATATTTAAGGAAGCTAGTTTCCAAACCATGTTTTTCAAGTATATTTTGTTAAGATAAAAGGTGTTCATTTGCAACAAACATATGGCAATACATTTTATACCAGCTCTGTGCCAACGTCTTTCAAACATACATGAGGTGTTTTGTCTCTCGGGATGAAGTCATTGTAACATAAAAAAAAAAAAAAACATTTCGAACTTCAGCTCCATTATTTGGTACATTTCTTCTGATGAACAGAATCCAGACATTCAGGAGATTTTTGTAAAATAAAGGCACCTGCCATGAGCCATGAATGCAACATTTGGTCAAAACAAAAACTTTAATAACAATCAAAGGGCAGAATTCGAATGACTGAAGTGCATGTCTCCACTTTGCATCATTCTCCGAAAACAAACGCTTTACCCAAGGTTGGATTAATAACTTCACATGCGACTTACAAAAAAGTATCTTGAGTTCTCTGCCAGGTATTTTCTGATAAATAATTACATTTTTGCTTTAGGTGTAGAACAATTACATATTAATTGATGTGTACACCCCTGAAGAACATCAGAGTCTTTTTCATCACCAAAAATAGAAGATGCACAATACAGTAGTTTGGATGCTGGTAAACCTTTTAGAACTTCATTTCTCCCAATAAATGACCATTTTCTAACTATTCGTTCATTCTTGAAGGACTGTAACTTGAAGTAAAATTGAGGGAGCTCATCAATTGTTCATTGTCACTAAAAGTAATACCAAGTATGGGAAAGATTCTATACACCATCTAACAGGCAAAACTTAATCAGGAGAACACTACACTCTTCCAATAAGTGCTGCAAATAGTTAAAACCCATACCCTTTACATGGATTGCGAAACAGACCAAGCTTATATTAATCACTCTCGATAGCACAGATGGTGGCGTAACTTCCCTACCTACTTGTCTGGTGGAGGAAACCAAAGAACTTGGAGAACACCACCATGCAAAGTCAGAATGGTAGGAACTCTTTCCCCTTGTTTTCGCGGCCGCAAATGTAAAATGCGAGCATGTTGCAGCTCCGCCAACTGTGCACCCGTGTTGTAATTGTTTTCCTAAGTTACGTTTAAAACACGACCTCAAAGCGATGTATTTTAACTCCTGTAACAGAATATGAGCTGATGTTACATCAGCTAAGGCGCAAGTAGTACCATCAGCTAACTGACTAATTTTAGTTACAGTGTCATAGTATATGTACCTTTTGCTTCATTATTAGATCCGATGGCAAAAGCAAGAATTTTCACAGCTAAAACAAACAAAAGAAGGGGCAAGGGGCATCCTTGCCTGACTCTGTGACTTAATGAAAAGAACTGGGATGCGTACCCATTATTCACTACAAAACTAGGCATGTCAGTGTGCATTACAGACATCAATTTATAAAAGTTAGGACCACAAGTGAAGCATTTTAACACGCGATTGGGTTATAACCATTCAACCGTATCAAACACTTTCTCAAATTTAACCAATAATATTAGACAAGGCAGTTTTTTTCTAAAGATTACTGTATTGTATAACATCTGAAATTAGTCACATTTTTCGGCTGTCATTGTTTATATCTAAAGCGTAACCAGTTTGGTCACTGTCTATTAAAGGATGAGCAATTATAAGTATTGCAAATACTTTAGCAATGATTTTATCATTGATTTTTATCAAGGAACTGGGCCTCCGATTCTTTAATAAAGTACTTAATTTATCCTTCTTTGGCGTCAAAGAGAGGATTCATACATGATGATCAACATATAGCCTGCCCATTTCAAAAGCATGGTTAATGCTATCCATTACACATTCCTTACTATCACTCGAAAATTTATACTAATCAGTTGTGAGTTCAACAAAACCAGGGCCTTTCCCGTTTTTAAATAGCCTCACTGCTTCAAAGGATTCAGTTTCTGTGATCATGCCTTCACATTAATGTTTTTGTTGATCATCACTTTTTTTTTCATTTCCAAAGAAATGTTTACAGTAAGTTCCATTTATAGTTTGAGCTTGTGAAATATATAATTTTGAATGAAATGTGCGTTGTAGTTCTAAACTTTTATTTGGTTGTGTGACAAGCACGTTATCTGATGTTTGTAATTTTGTAATGCATTTATGCTAATTTGTTTTGATTTTTTCTAAACCAAGAAATTCTTTGTGTTCCTGCCTCCTGCTTCTATCCGTCTTTCACATGATGGTATCATTACGCTTAATGTTTGATGCTCGTTTATTTGAGTTATTTCTGACTTAATTTCTTCTATTCTTACTTCTGTCTTGTTATTTCCATCCAAAGTAACAGTTTCTAACTCACTTTTTAGTTGTTGTTTTTTCCTTTTCCCTTATCTCTGTAACCTTACACTTAGAGTGTATAGTAGTCATGCCACATAGCTGACATTTAACAACTTCCCACACCAGACCCTATCTCTATAATCAGCGTACTTTTCACTATACACCAGAAGTATTTATTCAATTTTTTAAACATTAGCAGAATCTTACAACCTTGAAGAATTAAATTTCCAAAAATCTGGACCACATTTACCCTGCAGTTCTAGACTAATGGGACTATGATCTGTTTTTCTTGATGGTCTTATTCTGTCATCTGTCAGGTCTTACCTTGTTTGACTGGAGACTCTGCCATAATATACCCAAAAGTGAAAAGTCAAGGTCGTCATCAGATATCAGATATCAGATATCACATACTCTTGCGGTAAACGTTATGGAATTTTGTCAATCAGCACAACTGTTACCATCATCTTTTTATCCCTTGTCAATTAGTCCATGTGGCACACATCTAAAAATCAGAATTCACTATTTTGGCAAAACTTATTGACTGAAACCTCGGCAGACTTGCTGAGAACGTACCCTGTATGGATTTGTCTAACGTGTGCAAAGTGGCTACTCTTTTGTGATAAGAAACATTCGCTAAAAACCTGAACGTCATTACCTTAAGCTTGTAGATGTATATTTTCAAAATATTTGATGGTATTTTTGTCAGCACATAGCCCAACATTTGTTACTGTCTTGGTGTTTTATTGCTCATTTAGCAAAATCGTACGGAGTGGTCCTCATATATTGATCATTATTTGTCCAAATCAAATCTTGAAGTGATTAACGTTTTATTTTTTGTAAAAATAATCATATACATCTTTCATCAGGGTCTGTCATGCAGATATTTTCAGCTTTTCTAATTCTTCCATTTTACTCTGCTTAGCATATACCGTATCACTAAAACCCAGGGGAGCTGTCAGCTACTATGGGCAAGTGCGTATTTTTCAATATGGTATATACGGGAAAATCTGCTATAAGAGATGGAATGACGCAGCTGCAAATGTTACTTGCAAGCACTTGGGATACAAAGGAGGCGTGGCTGTGCTTTATAGTGGGGGTGCCTCTGGGTATGCCTGGATCACTGAAGTTAATTGCACAGGACAGGAGACAAATTTGAGGAAGTGCAATATGAGTAACCGCTACATATATGGCTGTGACAGTGGATCGATGGTAGCTAGTGTCTTGTGCCACCAATCGAGTGGTGAGTAGATATGGGGGAAGACGGATATTTTGTTTGCCAACTAAGTAACAATGAGTACAGTTTCAAAAGGAGGCATAAAGTCTTAAATTCACATACCAAGCAAATAAATCATAGATCCCGGCTGGGCATTTCAAACAACAGCATGGAGGGCTCCGGCTTGCCCCATTTGGGCTATCAGCCGGTAAACTACTTATTCCTGGTTCAGTAACATTTTGCACCGGTCCATTTGTTAAAATCTAAAATCCTATTTAAATCCTATTCCAAATTTACTGGTTTGTGTATGATCGGTTGCATGTTTTGGTTTAACAACTGTGACACTTTTTGATTGCATTTAAGAAACCTGCATCACAAACAATAACTGACTTTGCAAGATAAAATTAAATGTAACCTGGGTTATCATTGTGCCTGTGAGCAATACAAGTGATAATATCACACACGAAAATCAAATTCACACGTGGCGCTGTAAACTTTGGAAATAGGTCAAGGGGACCCAAATATAATTCTAACCCGGTTATCACCTGCAAATATAATCCTACCAAGTTAATTTTTTTCTTCGTTTTCTTTTTCAAATAAAAAACAAATTCACATAAGTGACCCTACGAACTTGAGAAATAGGCCAAGATAACCAAAATAAAGTTCCAACCTATGACAACTATATAAACATCCCTACCATGTTTCGTGGAGTTCTGTAAGACTTGAAGACTTGAAATGAAGTGTTCAAGAAGATCAATAAATAAATGAATAAATAAATAAATAAATAAGAAAATAAATAAATAAATAATTTAAATAAATGAATAAATAAATGAATGAATGAATGAATGAATAAATGCATAAATAAATAAATGAATAAATAAATAAATAAATAAATGAATAAATAAATAAATAAATAAATAAATAAATAAATAAATAAATAAATAAATAAATAAAAAGAAGAAGCAGAAGAAACCGGCACTAAAACCAGTATATCACTTTGGAGTCGCCTGGAAACAGAATAACACTCATGAAACGTTTTGCAAAACACTTGATACAGTGCCCAGGGTGCAACAAGGACTTTGTTCTTCTGATAATGATATGCGTCAACAAGGTTTGGTGATTACATGTGATGATGGAAATTTCTAGGCTTCCTTTATATCGACTAAATCCACTTTGGGGTCCAACTATTTCCTGATTTTGGCCAGTGTTATATCTGTTTACTTCATCTTGGTATGAATGTAGCTTGGAATGGCCTCTTTTGCATTTGGACAATAAGTTGAATTTCCTGCATTTTTGGATTTTCAGCGATTCAATATTGGCGGGGGGGGGGTTCTTAACCCTACATGCCAATAGCTTTAAACTTTGAAAAAAAAATCATGGTACTTGCATCGTTTTTTGTGAATTTTGCCTTTCCTCATGTAATTCCACTGGCCGTTCAGTCGGCAGGTATGTTGGTTCACCATCGCACAATGACTTGATACGTTTTGGGGCTACGACACTTAAACAGTGTCCATCGCTCTATTAAGGCTATCTCAAGTGTGTGTGTGTGTGTGTGTGTGTGTGTGTGTGTGTCTGTGTGTGTCTGTGTGTGTGTGCCTGTGTGTGTGTGTGTCTGTGTGTGTGTGCCTGTGTGTGTGTGTGTGTGAAGTCTATATTCGAATACTTCTCCAGAACCATCACTGAGATTGTTCTGAAACATATATGATGTGTAGCTTGTGCGAAGGGTAAACAACATTTTTCACTAAGTATTGAAACTGTGGATCCCTAATTTTTAACGACGAATTTTTTAATCCGAGTACTTGTCGGCTGACGCATGCATTTCTATTCGTCAGTATGTAATGGGGATTGCGATGGAAATTCATTGTCTCAACACCTCCATCACTGTTAACCAGATTCACTTCAATCAAACTTGGTGGGAATGTACCTAGGGCTGGTCTCTACCAAGTTTGTTCAAATGGTCACACAGCAATGATTTAAAAAAGGTCACAGGTAATTTTGCTTCAATGTTTTGGCGAAATCTTAAACATCTTCTCCGAACAAACTGATCAGCCAATTAGTTTGAAATTACATAGGAACATTAATGTTGACCTTCAGACCTTAATGTTTTAACAGGTGGCACTATTATTTTGTATCTATTTTTTTTTTTTTTTTTTTACGAATTTTGGTATATTTTCTCAATGTTAGCTTCTTCTCCAAAACTGTCATTCGGCGTGTTTTTCCCATGTTGACTTTTCCTAAATTGTCAATCGAATTATTCTGAAACTTTGTGGAAAGGAAGCTTGTAGGAGGATTACTAAAAAAATGTTCATTTGTAATGACAATGCCTATCACTTAATGCATACATTCTGATTGATTACAATGTACGTCAACGGGGATTGCAATGGAAACTCCAAAGTTTTATACTGTCGAAAAATCCTCACATACTAGACCAGAATGGGACCTTATATTGCTTGAATGTCAAGGTCAGCTGAGGACGGGATGTTTTCACAGCCCTCTTTCTATTATGTTTTATTATTTTATTTAAAATATTCAACAAGACGACTTATTTCGACTAGCCGGGCCGATGGTAGGAACAAAACTGAGGTCTTGTAGTTCTATGGTTGTATGTATAAATGACCTTAGCCTGATTTGCAAAATTACCACACTAACTTTAGGGACTAGAGTGTGTTGTTTACTTCTGCAATGATTTCAAATTGGACACTATGCTGGTCTACTATAAGAACTCTACTTGAACTACTCCATCCGGACCTTCTTACTTAAAAATTTGTTTTAGTATTGTTATCTGTCATGAACCGCTTTCCATTTATAAAAAAAACGTTTCTGCGTAAAATTGATAAAACGCTGCTTACTTTCAAACACCGATATAATAAAAAAAGTATAGACACATTTGTTTTACATGGATTGTGAAAGAAGTCAAGCTGACTTATCGAGTCACTCTCCATGGCACAGATGTTGGCGTATACTTCCTACCTTGCCTAGTGGAGGAAACTGAAGAACTCGGAGAAAACCACCGTGCATGGTTAAAGTGGTAGGAACTTTTTCCACATGCTGCCCAGGACGAGAATCGAACCCGGGTCGCAGAGGTGAAAGGCGAGCGTCTTACCGCTCAGCCAACCGTGCACCCGCAGCCAACCGTGCACCCGCAATTATAATATAATTTAATCTTATCCATGGCTTTTCTTATTTCCACGTGGTTTTGTATAAATTAGATTTAGAATTAATATATTACATCTGAGACATTTACTTTCGTTTCAATGTCATAATTTCATGTTGTTCCTAAATGGTAAAATAAGCTTCGTGAATGTATTTGGTCAATAGTTATGGCTGAAAAATTAGGAATGGTGAACATAGCCGCTTGTTATGGAACATTTTTATTCATTTGTATTTACCCGCCCCGCTTAAGTCTGTTAACAAACATTAAACCAATGAAATGTGTTAATTAGTCTGGGCGTATCATTATCGACTTACTGACAAGAATGATTCCGTCAAGAGCTGCAAAGGATTTGTCAAAATAAAATTTATTCCATCCTTTATGTACCTGCACTCCACAGATAGAAATATCAATTTCATCCATTATTTTCAAATCAGTTGTAACGTTTAATAGATAAAACTCTTTTTCCCGACGCATCTCCAGTCGTGCATGACAATAGACCACGGCTCTTTATCTCTACCTTCGGGTTTTGTTTTTGACAGAATCCCGTGGCCATATTTATTAAACAGGCGCAATCACAAGTTAAACTGTATCTGAGGTAGCTCTTGGGTTCTGAATCATTGGCAAATGCTCCTTTTATCTGGAGTAATATCAATGTGTTGAACGTTTGTATATTGAGCGGTTAAACATGTATTTAAACGATATAATAGCTAGGGGCATCAATATTAAGTCAGCAAAGGTTTAATGTTCTACTTTATACCTTATGTTTCAATTGCGAACTTGGCTTTTTTTCTGAATATGACTATGGGTGCAAGAACATACTGATGTTTTGGTGAACAGGTGTCAAGTATCGCCTAGCAGGTGGATCAAAAAGATCTGGGCGTGTTGAGATACAGCATGAAGGTATATGGGGAACAATATGTGATTTTTCATGGACTGGCAATGATGCAAAGGTCCTCTGTCGGCAGCTAGGATATGGCTATGGGTTGCAGGTAAAGTGAGTATCGGTCATTATTAATAGATTTTAGAAACAGCTCCCGAAATATATCAATCTTTGTCACTACCAAGTGGTTAAAATGTTTCCATGGCAAAAGTCCATTGCAGTGAGTAAGACATTTGAATGTAAACTTCATTAGTGGAGACATTGTACTATAATTAATGCATCTAACCTATACAGAATTATATACCATATCGTTGATTTGAGGGTTATGGGCTGAAAACACACACATACACACACAAGCAATCCATATCAAACCATAAGGACAATATTATAATTTGAAGCTAAAATGTGATGTGCTACCAGACATAACAGTTACATGGAGACCTATTGCCATCTGCATGATGAATAATATCTAGACACGTTTTTTGACAGTACCGCTTTTGAGCTGCTAAAAATACATTAACTGCACCAAAAAGAATCACTACTTTATTCCGAACATCCATAAAGAATTCTGTGCATAGATAAGGAATTGCAAATATAATGGATATATCGCTTTCTGGATTTAATACTGATTTTATTTTTGTTAAGTGTAACACTAATAAATTTGCCAAAGTATTGACTCATCTGATGCAATTCAGGTTCGCAAGGATGGAGGTCCTCATATCCCCATTTTCTCTTCCAGCGAGCCTTTACTTTATCAATTTATTGCATGCCAGCTTAGCAGGAAGAGCACTGTCAAAAAATGCAAAAAATGTAGGGAATTCTGATTTGAACACCTTTTTTTTGCCATGTCCCAGGACCCCCTCTACTTGGCTTCGCGGCTATGACGCCTCTGCACTTCTTTACAACAAATCCCCCCCCCACCCTACCCCATTTTCAAAAGGATGGGTATGGGTATGCCATTAGTCAAAGAATCAGCCTTGGGAATGCCATTTGTGCAAACATATTGTCGGTATCTAGCGTAGCTCTTGTGTTTTCAATCTGTGGGACATGCTTCATTTTTTAAATGAAAAATTGAACAATTGCCACATCTTCGAATAAATTGGTATCTTGTGTACCATGTCAACGGCTGTGATAATGTTGGATACCATAAACCAGAATACTATCTTAAACTTGTGTAACAAAGGGATCCTGTTTAACTGGCAATATATGTTAAAGGAACTGCATCTCCATATTTATTTTAATTTCATTTTTTCCTTCTTTTTCGTTTCAATATTAGACCATCAAGTTTTGGGGATGGCATAGGGCCTCAGTATTCGTCAGACTTGCAGTGTACCAGCTCAGAGCAATCCCTACTGCAATGTCCACACGTTGGTTGGAAGCTGAGTCGATCGATCCATTGTAGGGATGCCGCAGTCATTTGTCACGAAGATGGTAACTTAAACCTGTGCATATGTTATTGGAACTTCTGAAATGCATGAATAAATTTGAGTTTGGATATGTAATAAGGATTTCAGTGCATGTCACAGCTTGCTATAACTCAGCTTTCTTAGCAACCGTTAATAATGACAAGCAGGTTTTATTTTGTGTAGGCCCCATCTATTGCTACTTTTGTGAAATACTTACTACAAAAGTAATTGCAAAATAGTAGGCACTGTTATGCTTGCAGTGATACTGCTTAGAATGACACGTAAAAATACAAACATTAGTTGACTTGTATGTACGTTATGGGATAATTAACATTTCCTAATAAATTACGTGTGTCCACTATAAACAACTCGATGGAAACTAAGAAAGCGAAAAAAGTTCATATAAGTGTGTCATGGTTATTCCCATTGGACTTCTTGATCCTATTGATAATAGAAATATCTGCGACTGATTTGATAAGCTACCTCCATAAACCTGACAAGATATAAACTTACTGCTTTGTGGGACAGGAACCAGGCGTCCACCCAGCATTTTTGGGACTAGCTACTTTTGTTTGATACATCATGATATGCAAACAGCAAGCAACACATCAAAGTCAGTGTCTCTCCCCTGAGTTTGGTTGGCAACCTGTTTGACAATTACTCCTATTTGGCGCTATCGCATTGAGCGATATTGTTAAATATTTAGTGGTACCTCAAAATAGCGCATATCTCTAAATCAATGATTTGGCAATATCGCTGAATATTTGTGATTTAGCCAAAGTTACAAATGATCTAGCGATATCGCTAAATCAATCAATGATATCGCTGAACGAATCAGCAATATATCCGAATCTTTCAGTGCTATACTTATGATTTAGCGATATCGTTAGAGGATTTAGTGATAACGATAAGTCATTAAGTGACATTGCTATATAATTAAAGGGTCTTGCTTAATGTAGTTCCACTTCTTGTCCTATTTTTCTGCGACATTAGTGCATATTTGGGCGGGAGTGAAATGGGTGCATCCTCTCAAAGTGTTCTGGCGAGAATCAGTCGTCTTCCCCGCCTTTGCAACTGGTTTTATTATCATGCTGCAAAGACAATGAATGCTGACTTCCCTTTTTTCGTCAGACTTACAAGTTAGGCGAACATGTCCAAATGCTCGCTCCTTCGCGCCAATCACAATACAATGTACAATGTACAATAGCCAGCATGCACTGAATCACTAGATTAGCGGTACCTCTAAGATATTTGTTCATATGGGTAAATCATTAAGCGATATCGCTTAATGCATCTTATTTGGTGATATTCTTACATTATTTATCGCCAAATAAGATATTGATATCTCCAAATCATTTCTATGGATATCACTAAATGGTGAAGGGATGTCAGCAAATGAGACCATTCAGCGACATCACCAAATGATTTAGGGATATTGCTCAATGATTTGCCATTATTGTCAAATTATCTGGTAATATCGCTATATGGTTTAGTGACATCGCCAAACAGAACAAAATGTCAAAACTACTTGCCATAGAAACAGTAGATGAGGAGTCACTCGTATGTATTAGGGACTGACACCACGACGGGAGACATGTTTATCTATGCCACGCAATTCCTGTCATATTTACAAAATCATGATTATATTTCGATCAACTGTTCTTTTAGTGACAATCTTTATGTCTTTTTGAGCAAATACTTGTTAAAAATTGGGAAACGAAATCGAGATAATCCGGTTTCTCTGGTGACGTGTAATTTTCCTACAGTGTAAATTGCGTGTGTCAGAAAGCTAGTTCCATACCAGCTCCTCCCATGGTTTAACCATATACATACATGGCATGAACCTAAACATTACACGTTCAAATTCCGCATTCAAATTTTAGATGTCAGTCAAGTTATGAACAATCCGATCAAACTTCAGTGGTTTTACTTTTCCTGCGAATCATACTGAAACTGCATTGATTGAGGTAAGGCATGCTTTGACTGCCATATGGGCAGTTGCCAAGGCCTCTGCCTCTGTACAAATATATCATGCTATTAGTTCAAACTGTTCTTTGACATATGACATGACAACTTTCGTAATTTTATTTATCTTACACACACACACATATATATATATATACATATATAAATATATGTATGTATATGTATATATATATATACATATACCTTAGAAAAACGACCAGTGGATGTGTTACTAATAAGCGAAACAAAACTTGATAGAAGTATCCCAGATGGTGAAATCTATATTGAAGGGTATAAACTAGTCTCCCGTAAGGATCGCAACAGACACGGGGGAGGAGTGTGTTGTTTCGTTGCAAACCAAATTGAAGCAAAACCAAGGCCTGATATGGACCACCCGGAGCTTGAATGTGTGTGGACTGAAATATGTTTACCCCACACTAAATCAGTATTTGTGTGTTGTATTTACAGACCCCCAAACACATCTGTACTTGACTTCACTGACAATTTTGGTTGTATGTTAGACAGTCATGAAGAGGAGAACATTTCACGCTCTATGTATATTCTTGGTGATTTTAACATCGATGTATCAAAACCAAATACAGGCCCTGCAACAAAACTCTTGCATTTAGCTTCCGCACATGAGCTAAAGCAAATCATACAGGAACCTACAAGGACTACTGAACATTCAAAAACTTGTTTAGATCTTATTTTCACTAACGAATCAGATGTAGTCACAAGCTCTGGAGTATTTGATCTTGGTATATCTGACCATGATTTGATCTTTTGTGTACGTAAAGGTACAATCCTGCGTCCAAAACCAAAGTTTACACATATTCGCTCATTCAAAAACTTTGATCCAAACAAATTTGCGAGTGATTTAAGGCAGATACCATGGTGGGTCATGAATATATTTGATGACATTGATGATTGCTGGGATTTCTTCACAAAGATATTTAGTACAATCTGTGACAATCATGCTCCCAGTAAGCCAGTGAGGGTAAGAGGTAAACCCGCTCCATGGATTACTGACGATGTTAGAGAACTAATGTACCAAAGAGATTACTATAACAAAAAAAGAAAGTCAGTTGATGCTACAATGCATGACCATGATATGTACAAAACACTCAGGAATGAGGTAACTGATAGAATTAGAAAGGCGCGTAGGGACTTCTATGATGAGATGATTTTAACAGACTCTTCTTCTAAAAATGTGTGGAAAACCTTAAAGAAGTTTCTACCTAGTAAGCAAACAGGTGAACCCCAGTTTTTAGAGGTTGAAGGATTCATAGTTAAAGATCCTATGTCCATCTCTAACTCTTTCAATAATTTTTTCACTACTATTGGCTCGAGACTGGCCGATAAATTCACCAGCATTTTTACATGGCAGCTTCAAAAAGCCAATTCCAAAATGTATTTCCAAGAGGTATCTGAAGATAATGTATTACAGGGCCTGCAAAAACTTACTACCAGTAAAGCAACTGGCACTGACTCCCTGCATCCAACTTTTTTGAAGGCTGGTGCGCATGTGATATCAGGTCCTCTGACATACTTATACAACCGTTCGTTACGTACAGGCAAATTACCGTCTCAGTGGAAGCAGGCAAAAGTATCTGCAATTCATAAAGATGGCCCAATGGCAGATCCAGGAAATTATAGACCCATCTCAGTTATAAACTTAACCATGAAAGTGTTTGAGAGAATTGTCCACGATCAACTATATGCCTATGTAACGGAATACAATCTCCTGAACGTAAACCAGTCGGGCTTTAGACCCTTGCATTCTACAGCTACTACCTTGATAGATGTAAATGACTATGTCCTTACCAATATGGACAAGGGTTTAATTACAGGTGTGTGCTTTTTAGATCTCAAAAAAGCCTTCGATACTGTGTCACACGAAATCCTACTGACAAAACTTGAATATTTAGGGATCAATGGTATTGAACTCTGTTGGTTTAGAGACTATTTATCCGAGCGGACTCAATGCGTCCAATTCAAGGGGGAATTGTCTGACCACATGGAAATAGCCTATGGTGTCCCACAGGGATCAATACTAGGTCCCCTACTTTTCGTCATTTTCATAAATGACCTTCCCTCTGTTATTACAAATAGTAAGGTTGTATTGTATGCTGATGACACTGCTATTTTCTTTGCTGCTAAATCGGTTCTTGACATTCAGAGGACATTAAATATTGAAATGTTTAATGCAGCTAAATGGATGAACGACAACCATCTTACCTTGAATATTCAAAAGACTAAGTGTATGTTATTAGGAACTAGTAGGAAACTTCGAGAAAATGACCAACTGAATATTTTAGTGGAGGGGAAACAAATTGAACAGGTCGACTATTTTAAATATTTAGGACTATGGTTTGACAAGCAGATGTCATGGAACAAACATGTTGAAAATATTTGCAACAAACTTTCACAACGTCTTGGTATTCTAAGGAGAATATCCCCATTTGTGTCAAAAGATTCAGTATTACTCCTGTACAATTCTCTGATATTACCAATTTTTGATTACTGTGACGTCGCATGGTCTGACTGTTCTACAAAAAACCTGGACATGCTACAAAAGTTCCAAAATCGAGCAGCCAGGATAATACTTTCTAAAGGTCGTAGAACGAGAATTAGGGACATGTTTAAGGAACTTCATTGGACTGATTTAAGGGCCCGGCACCAATATCATCGAGCTATTTTCATGTTTAAAGTTGTAAATGGCAAAACTCCAACCTACTTGAGTGATGCCTTTAAAGCAGTGTCGGAAGTCCATGGGCATTTTACAAGGCAAAGTAAGGCTAATCTGACAGTCCCTAACACACAAGGCAAGTCAGGTCAAAGAGCGTTTAGGTTTACAGGTGCCAAGACATGGAATAGCTTAAATGATAAGGTTAAAGAAGCACCATCCCTGACAGTTTTTAAATCTTTATACTGCAAAACGTACCATGTGTAACGATTTGATGTCTCTTAAAACCTGCATTATTGATCGTAAATTTGTCATTACATTAAGAAAATGTTCATACATCATTGACGTTTCATCATGAAATCACAATCTTTTAGTTACTTTTAGTAATGACCTTTTCATACTTTTTAATTTACCTATTGTTCATGTATTTTACAGCATATTATATTTATACCAATTGATGCATGAATGCGAGTGTGTACCCAGGGCCCCTATGGAAAGCAGCCTGAGTGCTGATCAGGGCTACCCTGTATAAATATATTGTATAAATAAATAAATAAATAAATAAATAAATATATATATATATATATATATATATATATATATATATATATATATATATATATATATATATATATATATATATCTGATATGGCTGAAAACTTTTTAGGAAGTGAAATTGTGTTTGTTGCAGTTCGGATTGGCAATGGTAGCACTGCGGTTGGATCAGTTCAGTCATTCAGAGATGGCCGTTGGGGATACATCTGCGATGATGGGTGGGATGACACAGATGCTGGAGTCCTGTGTCGTCAGCACGATTATATGCACGGGAAAGCTTTGTGTTGTTCTGCTATGACAGGTTCCCGTTATGTTGATTACATTGCAACAAATATTGGTTGCACAGGTGTTGAACGCAAACTGCAAGAGTGCCGGAACGTATCTGATGCCACTAACAGTCAGTTTGTTCGGATAAATTGTCCCAGAAAACAGTATGCTTCTGTCCTGTGTTTCAACCGTCAACCTAGTAGTAAGTATAAGCAAAGAATCTAGGCAGCCTATCGAGGTTGCCACTTAAAAGACCAGCAAACTTTTAGATATTTGTAAAGTATCATGTGATTTTTCTTTTTCTTTATTGGCGTTAATGCCCGAGATTTTAGTTCAGCAGAGACATGAATTATGCTAAGATGTCAAAAAGATTTGCAATACCGGTTATAATTAATACATCTACCACAAACATTCATGCAAACCTATGTAAAAATAGTTACCTATGGATTATCAAATTATATAAAAATGATTGTAGGCAAAGGCAATCGTCATCAAATTTATATATATATGTGATTTTTTAGTGATTTCGGAATTAGCAAGTATATTTATATCTCCACCACCATTCCCAAGATCTCGTGTCTGGGAAATCTCCCCACACATTTGAGTTGGTTTACTGACCCGATTGTGTTCAAAACCTGAAGTCGATAGTGGCACCATTCACAGCTCCTATGGATCCAGTGGTGACTCCTGGTGTGTTTGCTCCTGTGTTCTTCCTTCCTCCTCGATGATTGGTCAATTGACATCACCTGGTGAAGGAAGCAGGGTGGTGGGGTGGGCTTTTTTACTGGTCAAAAGGTAAGTATACTAACATATACCGAAATTACTACAAATTTCACGCATTATTTACACAACATTACCTCTTGACTACCATTGTCGATATACTTATGCATTGGAGGAGGGTTGACATTACTTGCATAATGACCAAGGACTGCTGGGACTGACAGCCAGATTGGGAACCATTGGTCTGAGTGAGGAGGTGATGTCTGATGGAAAGGCCTCAGGGGTACATGTAATTAAGGCCACCAACAGCAGAATCCTGGCCAAAGCCTGGAAACCTGCTTAGCTGGGACTGCACTGGGCGCCCTTCCCCCCAAGCAATTGGCCACCAACCTGATATCTCCCTGCCTCATGGGCAGATGCTGTTGATTTCTGCTCTTCAGGTCCTGGTGATCTGACAAGACCGGTGTTCCATGAAAAAATGACATGCTGAAAGGGGGTGTGGGTGGCTATATAATGTACCTGTGAAGTCCATAAAAGAGTCCACTGACACAAAGGGGATGACGGGGACAACCACTCGAAACAAGTCCAAGAAAAGGTCTGGGCCTATTCTGGATAAGGCAACATCTGAATCTACACCCCAAGAGCACCATAAGATGGGAGATAGTGGCTGCCCTGAGGGACCAAGGTAGGTTTAATGGGCCAGATCAGGAACCCATGCAAAAGGAGGCTGTTACACTGGCAAAGGCGAACCTGCCCTCCTCCAGCAATATCAAGCCATGCAAGTAGTGCTCGGCGAAAGTTGTAGATGATTGCCAGCAGCAAACCCAGCAGAAATCAACAAAAGCGTCATTCCCAAAGGTGCACCAGGAGGCATTAATGAAGCTGTGTAAGTAGTACTCAGTGAAAGTTGTAGATGATTGCCACTAGTAGACTCAAAGGATATAGACAACAGTGATATTCCTAAAGGCGCACCAGGTGGTATTAAAAGCTGTCACCTCGTAAGCTCTAGTAGAGACTTGCTTTAAGGCTGAAGGCCTATCCAAAGCATTCTTGTAGGCCTTCAGGATGGTCTGACTGATCATATTTCGGCTGGCCTGCTCCTTCCCTGGTTTTTTCAGGGGAAACAATTGGACAAAAATCTAACTCCTTAAACCTTTAGTGCATGAGAGGTACCAGTGCAGTGGTCTCACTGGCCACAGGTTTGTTCCTTCCATGGGAAGAGCTGTGCCCATAGCAAGTAGGGTGATTTGTAGATGGATCTGAAGCAACATGGTTCTTTGCAAGGAAACCCAAGTGAGGCCTCAGAGTCACCTGGGAGTCACCAGGCATGTGCTAGTGTGGATCTTGCTTCTAACCTAAAGCGAGTGAATAGGTTTTCCCACATCCAATGCTTGAGTTCCACCTGACAGGGGTCCTCATGGCAGTTATAAGGCCACCTCTTCAACCTAACTCGGACCAGGGAAGTTCCCACCAAGGTGGGACCTGGATATAAGGAAGTCTGTCAGTGCAGGAGGATGTGATGGATGCCGTTAGGTAGGAATCGCTCTGAATGCAAATATCCAGGACTTTCGCTAGGGTTGAGGAGATGGCTGATTAGAGCCCCTCTACAGTTCACAGGCTCTTACTGAAAAATTCCCACTGGTATAGCAGGTATTTGTTTTTCCATGGTTGCCCCAGAAGTTTCGGCCATGTTGGTTAATGTCGCAGTGGCCTGTCACTTATTTCAAAGGGTCCAGGGCCCAATCTGCCCATGGTAGCCAGGGGGTGATCAGGATCAGATCACAGTTGTGGGATCAAACCTTCTTCAAGGTTAGCTCAAAGGTTGCTGCACTCCATGGCTACAGCATTCACTACCAGGGGCTGGGGTTCCCAGACAGGTGACACCTAAACTGGGAGTTTTGCATCCGCACCTGGTGGAGCGACCACTCCATCCCTACCTGCTGATCTCTTCTCAAGAGTTGGTCTGCCAGGACATTCTGATGTCTTGGGACATGCATCACATTTGTGCAGACATTGTTTTCAGAGCACCATTGTATGATGCATCTGGCCAGCTCCATCAGCTTTGGGGAGTGCGATCTGCCTTGTCTGCTGAGGTAGGTGATCACAGTTCTGTTGCCACACATAACAAGGGTATGTTTGTGCTCCACTACGTCCTAGAAGAGGAGGAGCACTAGGCTTATCACCTCCAGTTCCAATCAGATTATGTGCAGGGACACAGATTGCACAGGCTAAGCGACTGATGTCATCCACATTGGCTGCCCCCGACCAAGAAGAGTCAATGTATGTGGTGAGTTGCTCCTGAAAAGGCAGCAATGTTTGTCCTCACATGACACTCTCCCAAAGGGGCCAACAAAGGAGGTGCAGGCAGTCCTCTGGGAGGACCATCACCAGGACTTGGTAGCCGGTGTCCCTCAACCATCTGTCCTGCAGAGCATGCTGCAAGTGACAAGAGAGATTACCAAAGGGACTTGGAAGCCCATCAAGGACAGAGAGCCTAACAGGGCTTGCCACCTCTTGGTCGAAGTGAACCTCATGAGTCAGAAAATGCCTTCAGCATCAACTGGAGCCTCACCCACCTGTCTTCTGAGGGGCGACAGATGTAGAAGACCATGCTGAAATGGTAGCCCCCAAAAAATCTACTATGGCATTAGGCTGGACTTGGGGTGATTCAAATTGAGGCCTAAGTGTCTGCAAAGTGTAAGAATGGTCTTACTGTGATGCTTCAAAATTTGGGGTCAGGCCTTCAGATCAGACAGCTGTCCAGGTACACATGGATATGTATGGCCTCCTGGTCAAAGTGCACAGAGACTACCTGTCTGAAGTAGGTGAACACCAGATTTGCCATGGCAAGGCCAAACAGAAGGGCCCCGAACAGGTAGTACTGGCCCAAAAATGTGAACAACAGATATTGCCATGAAAACTCTGCAATTGCAACATGGTAGAACATGTCTTTGAGATCTAAGGAGATCATCCATGCCTGGGGCCACAGACTGTAGAGTCTCAATCCAAAAAGGATGGGACCTCCAAGTAAGAATTCAGCTTTGACAAGTGTATGACTGGTCGCCAGGCTCCATAGTGCTTTGGGACAAGGTAGAGTAACCTCTAAGAACTGAGAGACCCAGGATCTCCCACCCAATCTATGACATCATCACTCCATAGCCTCTCCACCACCTTAGGAACACTGAAGCCTGGATTTTTGTGTAGGGGGAATGAACCGCTTGATATCTCTGCTTAACAAAAGCCTGTCTTCACTGAAGGGCATTGAGTAATCATGTCTCAGAGTATTCAAGATGAACAAGTTGTCTGCTTCTGACAACACCACATCTGTCGCCATGCCTTGGGAGGGGGTAGCAATAACTTTGGCAGAAGTTGTTGCACCCTCCACTCAATCTTGCCACATGGGGCAAGAGAGTCAAGCATCTGGGTTACTCAGTGTGGGAGCCACAGCTGCTGCTGACTTGAGAGTCTTCTGGCTGGTAGGCACCTGCTGGAAATTAGGAAACTCTGGAGCCTGAGGGCTGAGTGAGAGCTGACTGGCAGCAATATGCTCCACAGTAGGAGTGTCAACAAGGGCAAATGAAGATGAAGTCTCCAACTGCAACTGCTGTTCTTTGCAGAACGCAAGTGCTAATTGTGTCTCCAGGGAGGGAGCCAGAGTATCTGGCCTGAAGGCGGGAGTCAGCGGGATTGCTGAACTCTTTGTCTTGGGGTGGGCTCAGAGGTAGGGCAGGAGGAAGAGCCAGCACAGATGTCAGAATCACCCAAAAGAGGCACTTGGGTGGGGGGAGGGACCACAATAGGTGAAAAGAGCCTACTGCAGAAAGAAAGCAGAAGGGCATGAAATGATCAACAAGTAATTTTATTTGCCTCCATGATGAGAGAATACAGGCTACACATATGCTTTCAGAGAAATTAGTGGGTGAATGCCTAGTGGAACACCACTTTGGGAGGCAGTGTCATGATGGGGGTGGGGGGCAATCATGGTGTTGGGAAGAACAGAACTCATCAGGGTGAATGGGACTCTAACAGGCCAGTGCTCTGTGGATGACATCCTACAAAAGTTGACAAATGGTTCTGGCAACATCCTGAGCTATAGTTCCACCAAACCTACTACTGTATACTAAACGAGTCAGCATGCAGTGTCACCAGCAGCACAACATGCAAATTCTGCCATGGCCAGCCCGATCCCATGATCTTTCCCCTATTGAGCATTGCTTTCAATGTATTTATTCAGGAATAAAAACGATATGGAAACAGGCTATACATATATATATATATATATATATATATATATATATATATATATATATATATATATATATATATATATATATATATATATATATATATATATATATATATAAATATATATATATATATATTTATATTTATATATATATTTATATATATATATATCCCTCGTGAAAAAAAAAGAATTAAAAGAATGATACAAATACTGTACAAAAGGTAAATACTGCTCAGAGGACACCACATTGACACATAATTGACAAGGACACACATAAAAGAAGATACGGCATCACAGTTACAATTGAGCATTATAGGATGTACTTGGCCATCGAGTCAGGGAGGAGATAAACATCAAGCCACCCTGCAGTGCCTGGCACAGTGGCTCACAGACCAGTGGAACCAAATTCCCCAAGCCAAAGATAGCTGAGCTCATCAGTGGCATGCCAAAGAGGGTCCAGGCTTGCTTACAGTTATTGTTAGTCACATTGTTTGATTATATGTTTACTGTCATCACCTGTCAATGTATAGCTACTGTCGCCTCGATAGGTCTCGAAAAGTTTAGTTTATAGGTCCCAATTTAGTTATTTTATTGTTTGTAGTTCAGCAGGTTATCAAATGATACAACTTTTGAGTCCATGAAATATACGGGACCATTCTGTAAATCATCTATCAATCGCCTAACTTGTTTCAACCATTTCTTGTTGGGAACTCCGCTTCAAAAACCGTTCACTGAATCCACCGTGAAATTGCTAGTAATTTACTTTGGATCAGTCTCTACCAGGTTCACTTAAGTAATCATGTTCTGATAACTCTAGACTTTGAGCTGAGCCATCTCCTAAGCTGATATCTATATACATCTTTGAAACATTAAAAACCCCTTATGACTTTCCCTGTTAGATTAATGGTTTCATAATTTATGGTTACATGCCAGTGCAAAGTTGCTTCTATTACCTGCTGTACTTCTGATTCATATAAGCCAATGTCTATCATAGCCCCGTTATTCATTTTATTTGTTTTTAATTCATTGGGGGTCTTTGAATATTTTTTCTTTTAAAGTGGCATATCCAATTTATTAAAAACTGCAATGAAAATATTTTTTGTTCTCCAAGGAGAAACTCTGGGCAACCTTATTTCTTTAATTGATCACCAGCTGGTGCAGCAGTTTGTTTAGCATTTTTTGACTTTTGTTAGTTTTTGTTTTTAGGAACAAGACAACAAGTTACTCCTTCGTGCATGTTATTATTTATTCTCTTATATATTATCTGCGTGACACTAGGTGACCACGCGGAGATACTGAAATTACAGGAGTTTTGATTGTGTCATCCTGAGGTCTCAAATTTGGGATTATTCTGGCTTTATGTGTGTATTTTGTGGGAGGAAGTAAATAACCAAGGCTTGCAAGCACCTATAAAGCCTGCCATAAGGATCTGTTAAGAAAGTAAAATGAATGATATACTGAGAGAGTGCGGTGGGGTAGAGCATGTTTGAATTTATTTTTAGAACTTAGAATTAGAATCTCAAGTTTAACAGAACAGGTCTGAAACAAGTAATGAATCAAAGTTGACAATGACAAATTTTAATTTTAATTCTGCCAAAACATTAGCCATGTGCATATGCTTCTTTCTTGCAAGCAGTAGTGTCAATGCGAATACCATGCCCATGGTACCCCTTGCTGGCCATTCCTTCAGTGAAGGCTTCACAGCAACCTGTAACGCTGTAGTACCGGTAGTTGGGTTACCAGTCGTTCGGTGCTGCACAAAATTATGTCCTTGTGTCACTATGATTTGACCGTTACTCCATATGTTCATTTAACTTGTGATATATTATTTCAGTTCATGACCAGATCAGATCTACTAACAAAAATTTACTGACATTTTCTGTTTAACAAATATCGTGTTTGAAATCGGCATCATTCTAAACATTACTTTTATGCATGCTCGTTGGGAAATCCCAGCCCGGCAATCCCATGTCACGTCACTCTGGAATACGTAGGCTAGTCAAGCCAACCAAGCTAGAAACCGCTCATTAATACCCTGTAATAATAAAAACAAAAACATTACGCATCTCTCTCAACTTTCTTAAATGATCCCTGTGCGATCCATACCAGACTGGTAAGATTACTGTCTTCCATACAAAATAAAATCTACTGTTTTTCCTGTATCTTGCCATAATTCACGTTGTACTTCACGCAGTACCACATTGTGTTACGTTGTACAGTGGTACTAGTAAGTCACCGTACTGTCGAAGACCTCTCAGGAAAGTTGGATCTGTGAGTGGTTGCTGAAACTGGTGGGCCAGTTCTGAACAAAGCTATGTGCTTTACTATATGGTCTAAGACAGAGGAGAGCATTGCAAGAATCGTGTGGCCGGTTTGATGGTGATTGTTGTCTTGCAAGACTGTTCTTGGTGAATGTAGTGGAAAGACTGACAACTGTGTCCTTATAGGACTGTCCCTTCTGACTCGTTGAAAGACGGGTGCCTTTTTGTGTGCATGCGGCGTTGCCTGCAGCAATATTGTCCTTTGTATATTGGGAAGATCATTACCTCTGCCTGCAAGACTGCCTTCGTTTTGTGGGAGGCTGACATTCTTGTCAAAGAAGCCCCTCTTTCGAGAGACCACTCCATTAAAATACCACGTAACTTGTGACCGCATTTACTACATCCCAAGTTTCTATTTTTAGGTCTTATTTCACCCTTTTTGAGTCGGTTACCTGCTGTACTTCCTACTTTTTGGCCTGTTAGAGTAGTGGTCTCAAAGGGGGGCACTTGTCAGCATAAAATGGATTGCTCCACCCCATGGAAGTGGCCAGTTGAACGTTGGCTGTTATGAACCTTTGCAAATGGGTGAAAAAATCATCTATGTATATTTGTACTTCTGGAAAAAGATCACGAAGAGCGCTTTGTTGCACGGAGATTTTGAGAGCACCGTAAGTGTGCTCCCAGTTCTGGTTAATTTATTTGCTAATTTACTTGTCTGCCTGTCTGTATCTGTCTGTCTGTCTGTCTATCCATCTATCTTTCTATCTATCTATATATGCTCTCGCATTGTCCAATGAACACAAGACCACTAATGTAATCAAAGAGAAAATGGCTTCCTAGTTCGGGTTGTGGCTTGGATTATCTTGTACCCATACAGAACCATCTTGTACGCTTTTTGTAGGTAAAAGCTATAAAATAGAGAAAGTCAAAACTTTCAGAAGAGGAGGTGTGATGGGACGTGTCCTCGTTAAATATGCTGGCGTGTGGGGTCGCATCTGCCCAGGAAATATATCAAATAGAACGGCAGAGGTAAAATGACTCAATACGAATGAAATAGAATCTACATGTAAGATTTTGACGTCGAAAGAATGAGAAAATATAATAGGTCATGCGCCAGAGCAAAAATTGTAATACAGGTTGGTTATGTTGGATTTACAATTAAACGATTCAAAATGCGGTATTGCATCAGTGAATATGACGTCCTGTAATCAATTATCAAACATCAACATTTTATGAAAAGCAAAACAAACAAATACAAACACAAACCAAAAACAAAACAAAACAAACAAAAAAAAACAAACAAACAAAACCAAATAACTAAACAAACAATACAAAACAAAACAAACAAAGAAATAGAGAAAAGAAAACAAAAGAAAAAACCCAAAGCCAACAACAGCAGCAACAACAACAACAAACACCCCTTCAGAATATAAGGTGAAGTGATTTTATGTTATTGTCTACTTTGGGGAAAATATACATGACATCCTGATCTATCAGTATCGGTATCAGTAGCAAAACAGTGCTTATTTGGCTTGTTTTGACAATGTCTAATATATTTCTTATTTTATGCAAGGTTATATGCAGAGGCCAGGGATTTACTAGGGGCGTTCTCATGCGCACACATGTAAGAGGAAGTGGTCCATACTGGATGAATAATATCACATGCACAGGGAACGAAACGTCATTGCTGCATTGCAAGCATGCAGGCTGGGGAAAGCTAGAAGGATGTGACAACAGTTTAAGAGACGTCCTGGTTGCATGTTCCAAATTTCCAGGTGGGTGTTGTTTTTTGATACAATAAGTTGTCATGTTTAATACTTGTACACATTCTTGCATCCTTGTACATGTAGGTGACAATACATACTCCATCCACATCTTGTTTACACTCTCCATATTTATTTGTTATTGCGCCAACATCTAAGTTATACAGAGTGGGGTGAGTGTGGTTTAAAATCTTGCAAAAATAATGTACAAAGTCGCATCATGGCATTTGATTTGAGTTTTGAGTGCAAGAGACATTGAAGCTGAGAGACAGCGTACCAAATCGGAGCATGTCATCTGCAGTTATCCCAATGGACAACTTCTCTTATATACGCACGTGTCGTTGGTGGAGAGTCCCGGGGATAAATAATCGCACTTCTTTCATTTGTCAAAAGCGACATATGAATTGTGAAATCGGTGCTTCACCATGCTGGAAAGTATGTCTGACCTATTCAGCACCATTAGTTTAATATTATAATATGTGGTTAAAATATCAGTATGTGGGATAGGTTGTGGTACTTACAGCTCATGAATCAGATTAATTTTCTTTTTCTTGCCTAATTTTGGTTTGATATGGGCTACAATAGATTTATGACTCAGGCATAGTTTATTTGAGAATTATTTACTGTACTGTGCTTGTTAAATTCGTGTCTGTTGTTCCTTGTAACTTGTCAGAAGATTATCTTTTGAATACCGAAATTTTCTGTGGGAAATGCATATATCTGTGAGCTCGGGCTTGTCACTTCGGGCCCCCTCCCCCCTTCCCTGTTTACCAAATTTGTTTTCCAATGATAAGTTCTATCTGGTATATTCCTGGAAGCAGGATGGGCAGCTCTTTTTTATTTTATTCAATGTACGTATTGTACAGGATCATTCAGTGTACGTCTCGCCAATGGTTCTTCGAGTGGACCAAGCATGTATGGACGGGTAGAAGTGTTGATAGATGGCCAATGGGGAACAATCAGCGAGATTAGTTGGTACGATGAAGACGCCACAACCGTATGTCGTATGTTAGGCTACAATGGAGGTACAGCTTTCAGAAGGGCATACTTTGGTACAGGAAGCGGCCCAATTCATATCGGTGATGTTCAATGCAATGGGGAAGAAACTGACCTATGGCAATGCAGAATTCAATTTACCACAGGAGGCTATTACTCCCACAGCTATGATGTCGGGGTACATTGTTATAAGAATGGTTTGTATTTTTTGTTTTGTCTTTCTCTTGATTGAAAACAAGTATTCTTATTGTCATAATGTACATATATGCTGTCCCCACAATACGTACTTTTAGAGACTATAAACTTTACCCTTATTTCTTAATATTGCACATTTCCAATTTGCTTGGTGCTGATCAATAGATAGACAATACTAGACAACACACCCTTTCTGCTGGTGATTGCATGAATGGCTCATTTCTTGTTCGACATTTTTTTTTCGAATATTTTAGGTATCTCACCTTTCGTTTTGATACTGTCACCCACATCTGCTAATACATGCTTCCAACAGACGTCACATGTCATGTAGGCGCGTGAGAAGTTAACAAGTAAAAAGGTTGTGTATTGTAAATTAAAAGGCACCTTAGGAAAGATATCCAGGTAATCAACAGTTTGCAACTTGCTTAGGGTATTTACTAATCATGTTTGCAGGGATTTCTATGTGTATTATGTGCTTCTGACTACTATTTCCTTGCTGATTATCACTTTCCAGTCTGAGTCCGCATATATACGAACTCACACAGATGAGATAATATCAATATAACGATTTCATATGTGCATTCCTCATGAAAAGACGTTTCCAACGAATACCAACATGTCATATCTACCATTAGCGGTTAGTCAACAGCTTTCCTCAGCGCGCTCTGGGCGCAACGCACCCAGAGCGCGCCGAGGAAAGCTGTTGACTCAGAGTGGAAAGTGTTAAAACATCATTTCCATGCAAAGAAAGGTACGGGAGCTCAATGTGCAGCCACCAACGGTTAATACCAGTCTGACCTCCAAACATTTACTTCCTTATTCTTCACAGTTGTATGTTATAGATGTGACGTTTGTTTTGATTTGGAGAGGTCGCTGTACTCATTGAATGTGTGCAGGGCACTGAGTTGGCCTGCTTTGTTGGGCAGACTCTCGTGAATTTTGTAAACGGTTAGAATAAGCTAGAATGGTGACCTACATTCATATGTGGTCCATACAGGTCTCACTCGGTAAATAAGGATTGTGACTAATTGGAAAACTCTGGAAGACCAGTGGGATTTCTGAGCGTAGATATATAAAGTAGCACCTTTCATCACTGAAAAAGAGGAGAACTCTGAGATCTGACAGGAGCTATGTGACTCCAAGCCAGTGGGACTGTGAGCCATTGCTATTGCCAAGGAGATACGCATTTATACATTGTACCTGTGGAGTGTGGACAGTGTCTTTGAGTGGACTGGTATATTTTATGTTAATTGTGCTACATTGGAACCAAACTTCACCTCTGTTCGATTTCAATCAGCACGATGCGTTTCAGTACGACATCGGAACCAAACCGTACCTCTGTGGGATTTTACAAGACTATTTGGCACCTGCCTTATGACTAGGAACTGTGAGCCAGTACCAGTGGATTATCTCTCACCAGGGATTAGGATTTACCTGCAGTCTTTTTTGTTATTGGAATATCTGGCTAGGTCTATAATTTCAGTTACCTACTTTGTACTGATTTTTGATTGTTAATATATTGTTATTGATGCACTTATATCATTTTTGTCATGCTTTGTTGAGTTCTGCTGGGATCTAGAATAATCCAAAGGTGCGCTTCGTAACACTGTATAATTCCATTTCTCTTAAAATAATAGGACAGCATAGGATAGGGTACTGTAGTTTATGTTCGGGAATGATATGATAGCATATCATTGAATATAACATTTATTTGCCTCCCTTGACAATACCAAATGTGTTCTTGTGTTATATTATATGGTAGTACCCATTCTGATATGGACTTATTCATGCGACAAGAAGCCTACACCTCGCCATAATTAGTTGATGTATCTATAGACATATACATCCTTTTGTGTTATTGTATGTGCCACACCAGCTACACCGCCAGCCTGAGTCCTCCCTCAACCTTTTAACGGGTTGTGTCGATTACCCAGAGGTCAGTGTGATGGAATTTACATTTGGCTGGGTAACCGTGCCAAAAGTGGATTGAAACGCCACATTAGGCTGACAAACTTATGATATATATATATATATATATATATATATATATATATATATGTATATATATATATATATGTATATATATGTATATATATATACATATATATGTATATTTATATATATATATATACATACATACACACATACATATATGCATACATACATTTACGTTTGTGTATGTTTATTTGTGTGTGAATCTGAATTATGTTCGATATTGTTGTAACCCTTTCATTTCATTATTCGTAGTTATTAGTCTGCTTTGTGTCACAAACAGTGCATTTTAAAAAGTGCTGAAGCTGTTCTTGCGGCAAATTTACGCTTTATTTTAATGTGCCCAGTTGCTATTAACTGGACAAGAGGAACCAATTCTGCACGGCAAGCTAGATGGATTCCCGATTTTACGGTCACTACGCTACTGGATATGTCTGCAGTCATATTCTTCAAATTGTAATGTTGACTTTCGTCTTTTGCTCTCGAATGACAGAGAAGTCTTCAAAATCGAACAGTGGCAGCCTACCATGACTTGTTATCTTTGGTGCAAGTAATAAGTTTTGGTTTTAAAGTGTTTAGGCCTATATATATTAAAAAGAAGAAAATAAAGAGTCTGTTGTGATTCAGGAATCTATTTCAAAGTTTGAGAGGACCGGTTTAAAATCACCACTAGCCTGTTACCGGTGACTGCCTGTCTATTGTCAGGAGTGACATTTATTTCATCACATTGGTATTAGAAGATCGATGTTCATGTTTTGGTAACTCTCTAATCTCTGATTCCTGCTGTATGTAACAGTAATGTCAGTGTTGCGTTGAAATTGATGTATATGAGTCATGCCTTTCTGAGCTATTTGAAACTCTGGAAACTGTCCCAGCAGGCCCAAAATGACAACTGTATGATGCGAGACGGCGCTTTATGTAATATCTACGCAACTGGATGCTGGTGTCTTCCAAATCTGAAGTTGTTCATATGTCCAACAGCTAGGTATTTTACTTTTATCAGTTACTCGCCAAACGGCGTAGTCACTCACAAGGCCCTGTCAGGAAACACACACATTTTTTATTTCTTGTCTTAATAGAGGTCTTCATCCTGGAAAGAGATATGCCAAATATTACAATAGTCCAGTCAATGGTTTCATGTCTCATTCAGAGAAACAAAAACGAACACCCCCCCCCCCAAAAAAAAAAAAAAAAAAAAACAAACAAACAAACAAACAAGGACAGGAAACAAAGCACCAGAAAAAATTACCACATTGCTACTTTACCACTGTTTTATACAGTTCAGCTGGTTGGACACCCACACTTTGCAGAAGGTGCCGTGAAATATTTTTACGACAACGCATGGCTTCCATTGTGCGACACCAACTTCGACCAAAATACCGCCAAACTTGTTTGTAGAGAATTGGGCTTTCCGTATGGGGTGCCTGTGTGCTGCAATGCTTATCGTCATTTCTATAGAAGATTCGTCCAACTAACTGAGAAATCTGCTCAGTCGAACCACTCCATAAGCAAATGGAAGCTGCAGGTTTCCAGCTGCATAACAGCAGCAGGAGTTATGTGCATGAAACAGGTGCCAGACAACAGTCGTAAGTATATAAGGAAAATCTTCAAGCAAGATGTACCTTATTTTTTTTCTTCTCTTTTGTGTGTGTGTGTGTGTGTGTGTGTGTGTGTGTGTGTGTGTGTTTCTTTTATATGGACATTCGTACATGCTTTTATTACGGTTGACGAAACTGATGGCGGGTTTCTCAATATTGTTTTGTTGAAGTGTGTTTTTCTTACGTTATTTGCCGTCGGCGATGGAGGTAAAAATAAAAATGCGGCAAAGTGTATTTACAGTACGTAATAAGGACTACATGAAACAGTGCAGGATATTCAATATGGTCAAAATTCAGACATTAATAATGAACGCTGTAGAGCCACCTTCGTGTTTGTTTCTGTTGTCTTGAATGGCAAGTAAATGTGCTCCGCAGAATAATAAAAGGAAACAGTCCCATTGGTCCAACGATATAAGGAGATAAAAACTTTTGTAGCAAACATGATGCATAATTTCCGAAACGCGTAAAATTGTCCTGAAAGCCAAGTTAATGGTCAATAGAAGAGTGAAAAAGTCGATATGTGATTGAGGTGTCCGGGAATTAAGTGTACAAAGGGTTTTAAAGTTCTGCTCAAATCAGTAAGGGTGAAGATTTGTTGAGTGTCGCTGGTGTCCCATTTGCTGCCAGGAGGCCCTTTAAACACCTTACGGGTTTCAATCTCAATACTATGTCACTTTTGGTGTCCTCTGCACTTGACAATACCCTTGACCATGCTACGCCACGCAATAATTATGCAACATTTTCCTTTAGAATTTCGTATCAAAATGTAAAATTAATTAGGCAGCTCATCTGTCTTATTCTCCATAGTATATTCACAATAGGACTTCGACCCAACGTGACCATATTGTCTCGGCAATTGCTTGAAGCAACGAAAAGAGTATGAGCTGGACTGAATTATGTCCTTCAAATATCGAAATATAGTTTGAGAAATGCCAATTTCAGCCTTGTCAATTAAGCTGGTTGGAGGTGGCACATATTGGGGTCGACTAGAGGTAAAAATGAAAGGTTTACAAGGACGTATTTGCCCAGTACAATGGAGTGACACAGCGGCAACGACAGCATGTCGTCAGCTCAAGTTCAAGGGAGGAGTTGCCTATCAGTTAAATGAGAAAACAGACGTGCCATTCGTCATGGGTCGAGTAAACTGTTCTGGCTCCGAGTCAAGCCTAGAAAATTGCAGTTACATTCCATTAGGCGGCAACACAGGCTGCAATGTTTATTCCTACGATGCAGGGGTGTTGTGCTATCGTACCTCAGGTATGTAGTTTAGAAATAAAAAAAAAGTTGGCTATGTTTATTTTAAGTTAATGATGGTTTGGGACCCCTCACCCGTCAGTCAATGTCTGTCGACAATAACATTCTCGAACCCCCCCCCCCCCAAATCTGAGAGATTAATCCTTTTCATGCTTGGTGGAGATACAGCTTAAGTGGACCTCTACAGTGTTTGTTAAAATGGTCAATCTAAATTTATTGTGTGCTTGTTATATTCATAGCATTCTATTTTGTGGAAAATCTTATGTTGTTAAAGTGCTGATGATGATTGCTCAGATATTCCATAGGGACACGCCTGGCCATCCGCTGACCCGAACATGTCCATCATGGTTACATGAAAAATGTTTACTGTATATTAAGTGATTGTCCGTTTGAGTTCGAAATTGTAACAGGCTGCACTGCAAAATTTACAAATCTCTGTGATTATACAGGTAATTTTGAAATTTATGACTTTTCCAAAACCGCATTCTGGATTCCTTCCAAATCCAAATGTAGATTGTTCAATAAAGGGGGATACTTTTTTCTGGAGTTTTACTGCTTAAAAATGTTATGATAGGTTAGAATACATGTTGTTACAGGTGTACCAGTGCACATGCCTGTATGTGTAATTTTTCTCCAAACTCGTTGACCAATTCCACTTCAAGGTTGCTGGGGATGTACCCTATATAGCTTCTTCACATAATCACATTCCATTGATTATTATCGCTGGCCCGCCTTGTCACCTCTAAATTGCATTGTGTAACTTCTGGGCACATAGACCTAAATTTGTGCAAAAGCGGTACTGTATTTTTCTTTTTTTTTCTTTTTTTTTTTTTTTTGTTCCTCTTTCTTTTTTATGTTTGTTTTTATTTATTTGTATATTTTTTCGGTCTTACTTTAATAAGTTGCTGTGCTCTTCGTATGTTTCTTTTTTGGCTCCCAAACCACCAGCCTGATTTGATCTAACGTATTAGGAATATACGTCGGATCAGTTGTACAACGGGTCAAACGAGGGCCTATCTCAACTTCTGCAAAGGTAGCAAGCAGGACTTGACTGTTGCATCCTGATTTTTTTTTATTTTTAAAGAAATTGGCATCATATTTGATAAGCGTAATAAACGCGTATAGCCTTGATCACAATACACGGCAATGTATTTGGTAACGCATGCAGGTACAACGTTTTTCTGCCTAGTTTCATCAAACCGTGTACAGGATGTTACTTTTTCTGAAGGTATACTGTATAACACAACTAGGTCATAAGGTCAGGTATTTGGCTCATAGTAATATATTTGCATGTGAAACCTATCCGTAAGCTAAAACTTATTTTCTTTGTACATTGAATTTATTTCATGAAACGCCAATGGTTTATGCACACGATATTAGTCCTGAAGTATTATTCGTGTAGATAGACTAGGTAGCCACTTCATTGCAGGTTTCAAGTTAACGTAAATTTGGCTTTGAAATTTGTCCAAGTGGTTGCCCGTGTAAGAGATATCTTGTCCATTGTCATATTTGATGTTAGGAACTATTAGTTTTGGGATTGTGTCATGATAGATTCTCATCAAGTTTGAAAAGCATTCAGCGTGCGATTAGGCATGAGTTTTGACGGGTACATACAAGCTTGTAAAGTTTTCAAGAAATTGAAAGCAAACTGCAGTGCCATCCTCGAAACATTGCCCAGTTGCAGCCCAACTATTACTGTGAAATTCAATCTACACGTTGACTGTTTAAAAAAACAGCTTTTGCAAGAAAATAAATGTGAAATGAAATAGGAAAGCGACAACATTGAGGTTAAGTAGCCTTCTGTGATAATTCTTTATGTTAAGGTATACGTTTTCGACTGGCCGGTGACAATGGGCACAAGGGCCGTGCCCAGGTATTTTATGATGGCAAATGGGGTACCATTTGTCGCGACGGCTGGGGATCGTCGGATGCAGACGTATTTTGTCGACAAATAGGTTTCGCTGGAGGCACAACGCATTACGTCTCATACTCAAATCGAGCTCCATCATATTGGCCTATATATCTCAATAATATGAACTGTAACGGAGAAGAAGACAATTTCCTGATGTGTAGAAACCCAGGATGGAAATATGGTATTTCTTCGTCCTGTCGAGGTCACCAAAGAGATGCTGGTGTAGATTGCCAAGGTCCAGGTACAAAGTTTGTATCTCCACACCAAAATTGGTCACTATCAATGCGCACCTGCTGAAGTGCTATTATTTAAATTTGTCCCTTTCTTTTAATCATTTTTCACACGAATTTTAGGCGGCTCACCCATTGACACATGTGCTAATTACAACAAGTGATTGCCCACTATGAATATGTGATTATGTTTGTATGCTTATACTCTCTACATGGTGGCCAATGTTGTCTCATTTCAAAAAGTGTCATCGAGGTAGGTTCCTTCAAGTTACATGTAGTTTGATTAGTTTCATTGTGTCGCGTTTGCGTACGTGGCTGTTTTTTTGCTTCTGTAAAAGGCTGAAAGCATGTTTTTGCATTCAAAATTAACAGTATAAATTTGCAAGAATAAATGTACAATAATATCATATACCACCTGGATTATATATTTGCTACCAACATCTGACAGAAACGAAAATAAGGAAGCAGGTGCGTATACCAAAAATATTAAAAGATGTGGATTCTAGGTGTGCGCAAGTCTAATGTATATACATATATAGATATACTTAAGTCACAGACATAGTATGGTGCAATATCAGACGGGCAGACTGCGTTAGCGGAATCCTGTACGGCATGCTCACAAATTTGTTTTATTACTTTGCTCTCAAAATCAATTACACCACTTGGGCCACAGAACATATACCGCCAGTGTAGCCTCCGTGTGTCATTGCTCCCCAGCAATGTCCATTTCCTTTGAGTAGCCAGGTCTATAAGAATGTTACGGTGCCCAGTACCTGCGTAGAATGATTTGGCCCATCTTATGAGGTGAAAATTTATACTGATAGGTCGCGTGCCTATTTAATAAGTGTGTTTGCAGTCTTTACTGCTCTAAGACAACCGTCAAGATACAATCATTGCTGAAGGACATGGCCTCAATGCCACACAATCATTGCTTGCAACAGACGTAGCTCTTGTTAATGTATAATTTGCATACTTCAGACCCCAGACACGCCTAAATAGGTGAGCTGGCATCCCACAGACCCTGCGCGCTTGTTTGAGGTCACCATGTGTGTCAATCAAACTATTTCTGTTAGATCGGTCCCGGCAGGATATTGATGTTTAGAGACTTAGATAGGTGTTGTGCAGTGCAGTACAGGCAAATCAAATTCTGTTGGTATCAGTCTTGCAGAGATGGACTGCAGCCTGGCATGAGAGAAGTCACACCTATATCTGACACCTTTTTGCCTCATGAATGGGACCCTGAGGGGCTTTACCCTTATGTAACATATTTTACACCTCCACTTTGTAGTTGACATAGAGATCTTAATCTCTACATAGTCTGTCCTTGGGATATTTAATTGGCCTCTCAGCAGTTCGAATATTGTTATGTAGTTCCGGCTTATTTGACCCAAGCTGTTTGGCCATTTCATAATGATTATCTATCTTGGCAGCCTCTCTATAGTCAGATATGTCTGGTTTATCTGACTTAAGTGATTTAGCCGTTTCACGACTTGCTTTTCGAATGGATCTGTCCCATAATTTATAGAATTGTGGTCATTGAGTCACCAACCTACCTGGTTACATTTGCAGATTATATGTCTTCCATGTCCCAGAACTTTGTTAAATGAGAATCCATTTTTTTTTTTGGCTTGTAGGTACAATGCACCATAATTCATAGGTCCATTACCCGCCCCCCCCCCCCCCGTGTCTTGACTACGTGCGGTGACTCGTGGGAACCAGATATATTTTTTTCTTGTAGTATCATGGTAACATCTTACCCTATCAGCATGTTCAATTGTTTTACCTCAATTCTAGCAGCACGATCCCATGAAGCTGTGACCATTTGTTTATGTCTTCTTGGTGTGCGGTTCAGGTTGTTTTGCATTAATTTCTAAATCGACACACACACTTTTGGTAATAAATTATGCTCTGCTTTACTGTAAGTATCGCTTATCTTTGTTTGCACCAAATATATTTATCAGCTGGTTGCACAACAAAATGTTCATTTTTGCTTTAAACTCGCCCTTGCTATCACGCTAAAGCTGTGATAAAGAACCTGCTTTATGAATTGCTTTGCAGTAAAGCATAAGTAGGGACAGATTTATTGCCTCCTAAGGTCGGGACCTTCACAGGACTATCCTGTAGTTCTTCTCGTTGCACATCACTTCATTTTTTGTGTAATAATATTATTATTGCAATCAGCAGTTCTGTTCCTGAGTTACCTGTTTTAGGTTGGGTAACAAAATTTCTACATTTCCTGTCTAAACTGGTTTGGATGTATTTTATGGCTGCTGTAAACCATCTGTATGTACAATCCTGTTGTGCTATTTTGCACAATCTCTGAATAAGTATGTAGATCCAGGTCCATATTCAGCACATATATGGATGCCACGACGGCAAGTATCATATGGTTTCTTTTAAATTTGTCAATTTTGTAACCAATGACTTCCAAACCAAAGTTTTCATTTCCACTTTTGTGAACTATGGTTTGGGCGCATACTATGTAATGTTAGAAGCGCACACGTGCGTTTCATTCTTTGATTCATTAGACCCTAGATATTTGCCTTTTGTGCTATTAGGAGCAACAATCTCATTATTCAGGATAAAAACAGGTTTACCAGCTTCCCTTGAATCATGCGCGACAATGCGAATAAAAGGGATTGATTTCGGGCATTTAATGCAGTTGCATTTGTCACATAAGGTATTGACGCATTCCACAGGAGTTTATGCATATCAACATAGTCCAGATGCGGCATCTTCACCGCTTAATGCTACCAACAAGTCGTTGCCATGGTCAACATAATTTTGATCAGATATAAATGATGTGGATGGTGATCTTGATGATAATTGTTTTAGCTGTCAGCACAGGCATCGTAATGAGGGTTTTCTGATCCTTACTGAATCGAATTTAAAAGACCTGTTGGGATGTATCCTTCTGAATGTGGTTGTCACAAGTTTAATGCCTATGTGACACAACTTGTCAACTGGCCATTCATAAGGAGAATGCTTAGTTTAGCTAGCAATACAGCTGTGGGCATGTTGAAAAATGCCGTCAGTGCCAGAATAAAAAGTTGCACAAACACTCAGGTCTATTATGGGATATGTCTTCCTATATTTAATGTCAAGACACGGCATCATTGCCTTATACTATAAATAAGCCTTGTCAAATGTTGTTCGACTCTTCTTTGAGTCCAAATATATGCTGAAGTCATTTGGCATGCCTTGATGTGCGACACTGAATAAGTTGGCCTATCCGATCCTATGAATGTTTATTAGGACTTAAATTTGGCGACAAGGCCAGCAACTGCGTGACATTGACATTGACTTTGTCTTGGCCCTTGTATGCTGCTGTAGCCCTTGCAGCATATGCACGGGTATTGCTTGGTGGAATATTCCGGTGTCTTAGGAGTACCATCATGATGGTTCTTAGTATTGTCCCCCACACCATAACAAACGGTCCACCGCAGAAGTCTGCATCTTACACACAGCAATCACCATATCGCTCACCCGTTTTCTGCTACACCAGCTCTCAGCCACTGGCTTTGTAGATGCAGACCTGGACTCATTGGTGAATACCACAGCATTTTACTACCTTCGTGTCCATCTGGAATGCTGTCGACACCTCTCTTGCCTCATATGTCCCCTGGGTCCAGTCAAAATGTTGCGTGAACAGGGTCTTCTTGCTGCCAGATGACCATTTAGCTGTCCCCTCAAAATATTGACCACTGATGTGATGGCCATGTAACCCAATTGTGTCTCGTGCTGTCCCTAAATTGGTAGTGTCGGGCCGGTGTGATGAGACGTTCATATCCAGGCATAGGCCTATCATCCACGCAGCTGGTTTCTGTGTTCTGCGCAATGATTCTGATAATGTTGTGTGAACAGCCCATTTTGTGGGCTATGTCACTGTGGGGGACCTTGCCATTATAAGATGCCACACCCAATGCTTAATGTCGCTGGTCCCTCGATAAACGTGACATGACTTCGGATTACTGGCATTTTGTTGGACTGAGAAGGGCTCTTTAACGTATTTCATTGCATAATGCTATGGTTTGCATTCAATGGTGAAGCAAGCCGGGAAGTCATTTTCAGTGCAATGGGATCGTTTGCATTATGTAATTACCCCGACAAACTGCACTTCCGGAAGTAAAGTCAGTGCACAAGTTTTGAACACGTAAAAGTGCTACTGTCAATTTGATCTAAATGCAACTGGTGTTTGTTAATGAACTTTGTCGATGAGGTTCAGTAAAATAAAAATTTCAATACTTCAATGCAGGGAATTTCACCAGAAATACCAGGAAGTCCTATAAAATTCAACAAAACTTGACTACGAAACTTGCAACCTGCGAGCTTTCCAATTGACAGCAACCAAGATAGTGATAAAAGCTTTCTGGGTGGCAAATAAAGTGGCGAATGTCGTATACAACTGTATTATCCCAGATATTCGCTCACGCTGATGATTGTTGGGATTATCTAACCCCGTTTGGTTGACCCTGCTGTACATGCTACATCATCTGGAAACCTTTATCTCATAACCACCGCCAGAGATTGTGTTTTATCATACTGACCTATTGCAATAAATTAACTCACTTCCGTACTTTGGAAGCACTCTTAGAAACAACACACACACACACCCATACACGTACACACACATACACACGCAGATAGACAGACAGACAGATAACAAACCCATACATACATACATACATACATACATACATACATACATACATACGCACACACACGCAGGTAGACAGACACATAAAAAATACATACATACATACACACATTCATACATACATACATACATACATACATACATACAAAATTGAAATGTCAAAAAAAACAACAACAACAACAACAACAACAGCAACAAACACAAAATAATATCTGCCCGCCCCCTTTTTCGCCCTTTTGATCTGCAATTTGCCATTTCTATGGTCAGAAAGTAAATAAGCCTTCATTACACTTACATGTAATATATTCTTATTGGTGGAACAAAGTGTAAAATATTCGCATCGCTGGTCACTTAATGTGGATAAAATGTTCTATATATGTTCTTCATTGTTCCTTGTCACCGATTTATAGGGTCGGAACATCAAGACCCAACTCTGTGTAGCACTTACTACTGTCAGGGAATGTCGCTGCAAAACAAGCACAAGTATAGGAAATCCGTGACATTATTTGAAAACCATGTATATGGGTAGCAATACTGTGTACACACTTTATATTAAGGTTGATCTGTTAGAAAATATTTAAAATACATTTTTTCGAGCGACTGATTTGCAACAATTCTGATGAAATGATCAAGCTTTGTATGATCTTTGAACCATATAATTTCCAGCCACATATACGCTGTGTGGGTTGATAAAAACAGGTTTCATTTTGTGTAGCCAGAAATATAATAGCCGAATAATATCTTGAGAAGCAGCACGACTAAGGCTGTGTACAAAAATCTTCTAAAGCATTAGTCAATATAATCAATATTTTGAAAGCTTAGTAAATCAATAGCATATTATGGCCAAGTAACATTTATCACTCCTCGTGTTGGTGCATGCAGGCTTGCTCGGTGAAATTGTTACTTGGAATCTCTTTACCGGCGAAGTAAACGATTAAGGCAATGCGTTATAAGTTACGTTGATATCTAAGCATTCAGCAGATTTTTGGAAAGTGGTGTATGTTTTTTTTTCTCATTTTCTTTGGCAGTCAGACTTCACAATGGGAAAACGGCTTCAAATGGAAGAGTGGAGATCCGCAGGAACAAAAAATGGACGGTGGTGTGTGATCGTCAATGGGATAAACGCGATGCAGGTTAAGACTTTTTACTACATTTCCTAGATATTTAAGGGTATGTGCTACGTTATTTGTCACCGGAAATCGAAAAAGCACTAAATTCACACGTTACGTGTTTTGATAGTATATATTTTGGAAATTTGTCGAATTGACGATAACATTTACTCACCATCAGCAGTCAGTCAATATTTTCCATGTCTACACACAGGGAATGACTACCAGGAAAGTGCTTCTGTTCGAAAAAAACGACACAAATACAACAACAATAACACCAATGATTATCATCATTTCACGTGTATATTGATTGAGCTCATTCCGATTAACTCTCAAGGTCACCAGCACTTAACTCGTTAATTCAATCTCAGCATGATCCAGACGTTGAGCTGGTATTTAGATCTTGCATTTGGCAAGTTGAGACTAAATTTAGGAGAACGTGAGTTTGACCTAGTCCCCGAGGCTACAGGGCCATTCAGGTTAACCGAATATTTTTGTGATTTCTCAATTGTCACAGGTTCAAGGATATTAAGATACCATGTAAAGGCTACGTTGGGCTGCTTCAATTTTGGGCGCCCCTGGTCAAAATCATACATGGCCAATTTTTGTGAGTTTTGACTCAACATCGTATACCTCGAGCATTTGATTTTCGTTTCTGAATCTTTTAGTAACGCGCCAATTAGATTAACAGGTATATCGTTCAAATTGTCTTCGATTGCACTGGTATTTAATCATAAGATAGTCAGGGTCAATGCAATGTCATTTCACTGTACATGTACTCAAACACCCCCATCGAACTGCCACTTACGCTGGCGTTCAGCAGTATAAACATCCTAGATCAGCAGAGCATGAACCTGTCACATTGCTTGCGTTGAAAAAAAAATTCATGTGGATCGTGTGAGTTTAGGTGGTAGCCTGTCCTGAAGCAGACATTGGCTGGTACATTCATCATATACTGAACCCCAATGAAAAGTATCCACATAAAAAAATTAACACATTAATTTTGTAAGTTACTAAGTACTGTGTGTGCATATATGCATGGTTTGGAGCCTACATCAGGGTCATTCAGGACAACTTTTTAACTTTTGCTGGGTTGTTACATAATGCATGTGACTTTTGTGCACCGAATATGGCTTCTGACCACCACTCCTATTGGATGGCTAAAATGACCTGATGTTTTCAGTGGCTTTAAAAAGGGATGTTCAGCCAAGAAAAAAGCCAGTGGTCTCAGGTGTGTTGAGGCGATCATGCCGCGTCTGAGCCAAGGTCAAAGACACCATGCTTTGGGGCTTGCAGAGGGTGGAGTCCCAATCACTCAAATCGCACAAAGAATGGGGTGTACTCGGCGCACCATCCAACGACTAATTGAACGGCAACAAGAAACTGGATCCGTAGATGATCGGCCTAGGCCTGGCTGAGAAAGAGTGACAACACCTGGCCAAGACCGTCACATCCGGCTGATGCACCTGCGAGACCGTTTCCGTACAGCAGCCCAAACAGCCCGTGAGACTCAAGGGGTGAATCACCGTCCTGTCAGTAGTTCTACTGTGGAGAGGCGACTGAGGAGCAGTGGCCTAACAGCCAGAAGACCTTACAGGGGTAACCTGCTGACCCAACCCAGAAGAGAAAGACGACTGCAGTGGTGTAGAGCACACTCCAGGTGGACTCGCCAGCAGTGGAATACCGTCCTTTTTACTGACGAGTCCCGTTTTTGTGTCAGCAGAGCAGATGGCAGAGAACGTGCGTGGCGCCGGACTGGGGAGAGATATGCAGATGCCTGTGTCCGTCAGGCAGATCGATGGGGTGGACCCTCTGTCATGGTGTGGGCAGGCATCAGCAACCGCTACCGGACACCCCTAGTGGTCATTCAAGGGATCCTCAATGCTAGGCGGTACATTGATGAGGTGCTGGAGCCGCACATGGTCCCATTTATGGAGCAGCATCAAGATCTGGCGATCTTTCAGCAGGACAATGCACGTGCACACTCTGCAAGATTAACAATGAACTTTCTCAATGAGAACAACATCAATGTCATGGAATGGCCAGCGTTCTCACCCGATCTGAGCCCTATTGAACATTTGTGGGATCAGTTAGGCCAAGGTATTCAACGGAGGACACCTAGGCCTACTACCCGAAACCAGCTGATCCAAGCTCTGCAGGAAGAATGGAATAACGTTCCCCAACACAGAATTCAAACCCTGGTCAGCAGTATGCGCCGCAGATGTATAGCATGTGTTGATGCTCGAGGTGGCCACATCCGATATTGAACAGAAAAATTTGTGTGACTTTCAATTAGGGCAGCTAATGACATTTTTTGCCTGTAAGTGACGTTAATGTCGGTAGAGCGTGACATTATTATTTTCCGTTGCATGGATATTTGATGAACTTTACTTGCTGTATGTAGCTAAATTACTATTATCGGGCAACTGTTTTAAGGTTACTATACTTAATCAAATCCAGGTATGTGTTTTTGTATCACAGAATAAACATTGGTGTTGGTCTTTCCGCCGGTGATAGGTCAACATACCCCATATAAGCTCAGTTGACAGACATTTATGGGATTCTTCAAAATATTTTTGGTTAATATACAAGCTAAATCTTTAAGCAATATATGAGGATTCAAACTTGTTTATTTGACCAATAACCTATATAAACAGCAAAAATTGTAATCCACTACAAAAAGCCAACAAAATAAGAAAATAGATAAACAGAAAAACAAACATACAAACAAACAAACAAAAAACAAAACAAACAAACAAAAATAAAAAAAACAAAAAAAACAAAACAAAAGACCAAAAAACAAAAAACAAAAAAAAAACAAAACAAAAGACCAAAAAACAAAAAACAAAAAAAAAAAAAAAAAAAAACCCGGCAAAAAAATAAATAAAAAGCAGCACTTTGAGTGTTCAATATTTGGTCAGGAAGCACGCATCAGGACCTTTGATACGCTGCTAGCTTGCGTGCCACCCCACCACCAAGTGATAATGCAGAAGTGACCATGTACTGCTGAAACAAATAAATAACATAGGGAAAATAACTATGCTGTTAGGCTCCGCTTGAGGTACAAACATAACCGTTAGGTAAACTGTGTTAATCATAATATTTAGCGAAAAAAATTTTCAATATAAAAAGAAAATCCAAAACGACTGTGCGTATGTTCTTTTCCGACAATGGTTTCAGGTTTGTTGTTTATGACACTAACAAGTTTATGTCTTAAACATTTTTGGCAAAAGTATGTTGAATACGTATAACAAAAACCGTTGGTCTATTTCTCATTTTATTTGGTCGTGAATTTGGGAGATTTATATACTGAAATATTCACTAACTTAAGCAGGAAGTAGAGCGTTTGCCCAAATATATGCGGACACTTCACAGGAGCTTTGGACCTTAATCTGTTGAGGTGTGGTGCAGTGATTTTGTTTAATTTTTATTGCATTTTTGTTTGTCTGTTTGCTTTTATTTTTTAAAATTGCTTTTGTGTTTTTAGCTCAGCTGACGTATCAGTCACCTGAGAAATAAGGAGGCTCCGCCGTCTTTTCACGAATACTCATAGGGACTCCTAGTTTTTTATGTATTTTTGATGCCTGATTTTTGACGATTTTGTTAATCAGGCGCTTGCTGGTAGACACATGCATTCTATTTATGAAAGTGAAAGGGGATTACAATTGAAATTATCCTCCAAAACCATCAAGCAGATTCACTTAAAACTTGATGGGGGATATACCTTGCGTGAGTCTTCATCAGATTTGTTCAATGGTCAAGGCAAGGCCCAGTGAAGTTTTTCGATTTTTAATCAATTGTGCTGTTGATTATATATATATATATATATATATATATATATATATATATATATATATATATATATATATATATATATATATATATATATATATATATATACATACATACATACATACATACATACATACATACATACATACAAATAAAGCATGAGTGATAACCCAACATCTCCAAAACCATCAGCCAGATACTCTTTGCACTTTGTATGGATGTACCTGAATTGAGTGTCTACTGAGTTGTTAAAATAGGCAAGGTCCATTCAATTTTACATTTATGGCTGATGTCATTTCCGCTCAACCAGTCACATGTTGCTGTCTCTGGGCTAGAGATAATAGCTACAAATTATGCCATTCTGAAGAGACCTTTACATCCAGAACATATACTACTGGTTTTTTTTACTATACTTGGACCACCTTAGCTGACGGGCAAGTACTTTCTCGTTTTCCCAAGTCCTCATAGTGACTTCTCGTTTTGTGAAAGTTCTTCTGGGAGCTACATTATCGCCCATAGGTATTTTTTCAGGTTCCTGGAAAGTGTCCCGCTTTGCGGGAATAAAGATGGCGCCCAACTGGTTGTGTGGACATTCTTAACATTACTAAAGGAATAAATCTATAGGATTCCGATATCAGTAATGACTTCATAATCTTACAGTTGCACCACTTCAAGGGCCTTTTACACCTGGACTCTACTGCAAATTTCTTACGACTTGTTCCACTGTTACAACTTTCGAGCGAAAATAAGGTCAAACCTCCGCGAAAATTTTCAGCTGTATCATTCATGGGGCCCTTCACACTCAGATTTCATACTGTCATACTGGGATTCAATTTATGGACGCCCTGTACCGGGAATTAAAGTCGTAGATCTTGCTGCCTAGCGAATCCTGGATTTTGGAGTGGACCATTACATATCACTTCACAAGCACTATAAGGCTTTCATTGACTGTAGTCTGTATTTTTGCTCAATTCTGCTGCTTGCAGCGTGGCTATGGACCTGTCTATGTACCTGAGGCTTTTCAAAGGCTTCATTACCTAGTGGGTCAAGCTATTACTTCTTGTCATGATACCTCGGTCATTAGACCCGATTTTGGACTTGCTACTCTGTTAAGCTTCTACTCATGTGTGAATACACTGGTTACAAAACATAAACTATCATGGCAATGACCTACCACTGCAGTTAGGTATTACGGTGTTTCGGTTATATCGTTAAACCCCACACTTCTTTTTCTCATTAGCTGAACCGTTAAACTAAATCCAGGACCCAATAGCTCGAAAGGAAGACAGCCTGAACATCCTTGTACAGCTTGTTCCAAAGGTGATATCAGCAATAACAAAGCTGTGGACTGTAGGTGGACTCACATCAGATAGTACAGAAACACATGATCCATATTCATTAATTCCAAACCCAACAATGACAGCAAAGAGATTTCAGACTTGCCAGATGCACTGATACTATTTCGCTGGAGGACTATGATCTTACACTAATCGACGAGTTTGACTTACACTATTTTAAGTCCCACTCGCATTATGGACAACTTGCCTTTTTTCCTATTGTGACCATAAAGAATCTTTGAATGGTGGATCCGACAACATATCTTATTTTGCAGATAACGAGGAACATTTATGTCACGGAGAAATTACTAACAACTTGATGCTTCAACTGCTGGCCACTTTGACTGTTTTAAGCAAAGAGGGATGCATTTGATAATATCAATATTCGTAGTCTATTCCCAAGTATTGATGAGATTCGTTTACTTGCTACTCAGACAAATGCTTCTTTCTTAGCTATAAGCAAGACTTGATTGGAGGAATTAGCGGCCGATAGCGAGATTCATATTCCAGGTAACATGATCGAACGTCAGGACAGAAACAAAAAAGGAGGTGGAATGTATCTGCACATTAAAGATAATGTAGCATTGACCCTCGGATCAGCGTAATTTCACCCAGCGTGAAATAAAAAAAAAAGCAAAGCAAAACTTTGTCAAAGTGCAAATTATGGAGAATCGTGCCAAATCTCAAAAAAAGGCTGTGGAAAACCTAAAAAGACTAAGGCTATCCCTCCAGATTTAAATCCAAAACAGTCATATTTGTTTGAAAGATCCAAACTCTTCTCAACTGATTTTTTATAGTGCTTCTGTTGCTGAGAGATTCAATTTTTTATGTAACGTTGCAAAACGTCTCTCCTACTTAGACAATAACAACCTTTGATTTCATCTGCAATCCGGGTTTAGATCTGCCCACTTTACAGATACAATTTTAATTCATTTCACTGATTTGATAGGCTCTTACATGGACAAGGGTCTGTTTACTGGAGTGTTATTATTAGACCTACAAAAAGCGTTTGGTACAGTCAATTATAATATTTTAATTCATAAATGTAAGGGGCTGGGCTTTAACCATCGAGTCTCCTTATGGCTTCATTCATACCTAGATTCTACAACTCTTAAGCTCCTCAAAATTATATTATGGCTTCAGAAGAACAAGCTGTCCTTTCATCTTGGTTAGACCAAGAGTATTTTGTTCGGTACTAAGAAGTGAATTAATGCGCAAAATTATTTGTCGGTCAAGGGCAAAGATACAATTGTGACACATAAAACGTCTATAAATTACTTAGGGGTGAACCTTGACCAAGATTTATCAGGTACATCCCGTGGTAAATCCGTCATTTAAAAAGTCAACAGAAATATATTTTTCTATGGGAAAAAAATTTGGGGTTTTTTGGCACCTCAAATTAGGAAGATGCTATGTTCTTCTTTATTTCAACCCATTTTTGATTATTTACGTTGTGGTTGTAACTCATGGTACAGGGACCTAACATGTGGCTTAAAACACAAACTACATGTACAAACGGCTCAAAACAAAATCATTCGTCTATTTCTTGTTGTCCACACTCTCTGTCAAATTAGTTTTCAACATTTTAAGCAACCACGATGGAATATTCAGGGACGAATGGACTTCTTTGCCGTTAAGCGTATGTATAATATTTTCAGGGGAAGGCTCCAGTATATTTACAAAAAGTCCTGTATCGACCTCTCATGAACACCAAACTCGAGACAGCTCATTGAATTTTGTTGTGCCACATGTTAGGTCTCAAAAGCAGTAAGGATCGATGTTTAATGCTGTACGTCTATGGAACACACTCCCTCATGATATTAAAACTTGAAAGGCTTTAAGCATTTTCAAGTACAAAGTTTAGCAATTTTATATGGCAGAGATGGAAGCACTAAAAGTCGGGAGTTCCTGATCTGTTTTTTGTTTTTGTTTTTTTTTTTTTTTTTTTTTTTGTTTATTTCTTTTTTGGTTTTGTTTTTATTTCTTTTTTTGTTTTTTGTTTTTTTTTTTTTTTTTTTTTTTTTTTTTTTGTTTTTTTTTTTTTTTTTTTTTTTGGAATAGTTATAATGTATAATATAGTTCAGCATATTTCGCCGATTTTCATATATTTCCCTGTATGACATATCTATACAGAAGTCACATTTTGTAGTGTTCCATATCCCCGTATGGTGCACATCTTCCTTGAATATGGTGCTCTTCTTTTCTTTATTTTCCATCCAGTGCTGGGTTGTGCTCGTTGTGGTCCACTATGGAAACAATTGATGATTTAAATGCCTTCGGCTTTCTATTGCTCGCATTTCATGGTACATGGTTCAATAATGGAGTCATCTGTCTCTTTCATATTTTCATTGTGACATGCCTTTTGTGTTCTCAGTTCCTACCTGGTTTAGAAATGTATATATGAACATTGACTGTATTTCATGAACTGTGTATATATATATATACAAAACCAGAGCCATGTCCGGGGGCATGAATGTCTCTCCAGCATAATTCAAGCCACTCCGAAGTTTTTTGTTCACGGACGGACGTCCGGAAAGTGACTACTTAGTCTCGCCAACAGCTTATGCTGGCGAGACAATAAATCTGTCTATAAAAAATCTATCTATGTATGATTTTTTTTGGTCATTATTGGGCTTAATCTTAAAAAAATAGTGTCCCAAAAAATATGTGGCCATGTCCTTTATAATGACATAAAAAGTGTCCCTGAGGTCGTCTCAATCCTAACTTGTTCAACGAATGGCAATATTGAAATTGAAATTGTTATATTTTGTACATTTGTTTGTGTGTTGTCACTACGTATTCTTTGTGCAAATAGTGTTGATGCAGGATGCAAATATATTTTTTAGAAAGAGTAAACAAAGTGTTTCACATATTTTAACGCTTTTGATATCTATGAGCCAGCTAACTTCTCCTCAAAGCTGGTGTCTCTATACCTGAGGTTGCTGTCTGTTCATGTTTGTTATTCCGCGGGGTGGGGTTTTTTTTTTTTTTTTTTTTGTTTGTTTGGTTTCTTTTTGATTGTTTTTTTTTTTGTTGTTGTTGTTGTTTTTTTTTGTTTTTTTTTGTTTTGTTTTGTTTTGTTTTTTTTTTTTTTGTTTTTTTTTTTTTTTTTTTTTGTTTTTTTTGTTTTTTGTTTTTTGTTTTTTGTTTTTTGTTTTTTTTTTGTTTTTTTTTTTTTTTTTGTGTGTGTCTTTTTTTTTTTAAATGGATATGCTTGGGGACCCTTTGCACTTTTCGGGATTTTATTTGTTCTTTTTGGGCATTTGTAGAAAAGTGCAGGTTTTTTTTTATCATTTTACTGTTTTGGACTCCCCTTACACCGCTGCACAGTTAGTACTGAAACTGGTTGTAGCCCATGAGCCAAACCATTTGGTCGTTGTTACATCAGGAGACACAGTTTATCTAGTTCTATTATAATGATATCTTAATGGGTGGATCCTTTTTATATAATAACCTTGTCAGATTGTAGCTACTTATTGTTACAGTCCCTTTTTCAGAAAAAGAACATAATTTATGATGCCGTTTCACTATTCGTGAAAATATTAGGATTGTCTTCACTTATGAAAGCAGAGGTATGTCAAATAAATCTGTATTGATGTCTGATGTATGAAAAAACACACAAAAATGAAATATTTCTGATGTCAGGAGGTTAAAATATGCAAATATGCACCGTGAATGAAGACATTTCAAGTCACTGTCTGTCTAGATAGAATGCCAAGCGCTCGTGTGGTTTATGCTTTGTTTCATCTATCCAAGTGGTGTAGTGCACATGCTTACATGTACGTCATGCCATGTACATGTAAGCTATGGCTGAGTGGCTTACACAAAGACAATCAATCACACCATAAGCACTTCTGACTGACTGTGACTTTCTAATTGGCTCCTGAGTGCAAGGTGGCATTCTTACATAGACGCTCTTGGTGTTCAGTTGTATTTTTCGTCGATCCAGCTGGTGAATAGTGCTGTTTTTATCAATATTTTAGGAGCAAATCGACAATCGTTTCTGTCTGTTGCATTTGTCCAAGGTCAATGGTACTTCTGATGGCTTTGGTTGTGTTTTTGTATTCAAATTTAATAAATATGAATAAATATCTTGCACTGATATTCTTTGGTGCTTTCAGCTGCTTTTATGCTGTGTATTGATATTTTTCACCATTTCCCCCTCTATATCGTATCTATTATGTGCTTACATTGATATTCCTGGGTGTTACTTAGTGTTTGTCTTTACTTCTGGTGTATTTTTGTACCAAAATTGAACTTATGCGTATTTAACTGATATTTCATGTTGTACTGTTTTTAAACTTTGTATAAAAAGTTTCAAGTTAATCTTTTAGTGCCGGGCATAGTATTTGGAAATGAAGATAGTTTCGAGGTAATCTTTTACTGCCGAATATGCACTGCTATTTTACGTGTTTCGGCGTTCTTTATTACAAACTAATTTGTATCTTGAACAAAGTCTGTTTAACACCCCTATCCGGTTAATATTGAATTTTCTTACTTATCCATCTGAAGTGAACACTTGTTTTCTTGACTAGCTTTTTCTACTTCCCATTTGAGTATAAAATAGGTACAGTTTCTAAGTGGGCACATATAAATCTCTACAGTATTATCCGCTGCACAGATGATGATCCTACTGCTCGAGTGTAATTTCACCGAACAACACGGAGTCCTGGAATCATTTGCTAAGTAAGGCACAAATAAGAAAAACAGGCTCCAATTCTGAATATAGCTGACAATGTACAGGATGGTAAGAACTCATCCACATTCTATCAAATAATACAGAAACCATGACCCAGATTCAAAGATTACAATCCCAACAATGACAGCAAAGAGATTTCAGAATTATCAAAGCACCCACATTCATCTTCCTATACCAATGTGGAGAAACAAATTTCCCTCCTGACTTGAAACAGGCAATCACCCATAAAAGGCCACTAATGGTTTTAAATTGGTCTTCTCAACCTTTGAAATAGTCTTCTTTAACTGCAGAGTATTGTGACTCCAAAATGTACAGACCTAAACACTCAAAACCCAAATTTTATTACCTCTGCCAAAATTAAAAAGACCCGGTAGGCCTATCAGTTTTTGGTTCTCCTGACTTGTCGGTCAGCTGAGTTTATAGCAAAAACAAGGAAGTTGCCTTACATCTTTTTTTGTGATATTTATGAATATGGAACATTATAAACACACTCTACCTGCATTATAACTATGAGTAGGGGAACACATGCAGCCAATGAAGTATATATCAAATAGTACAGAAAACATGACCCATAGTCATAAAATCAAAGCCATTGTCATCCGTTGTTTTCAATAAAGAAAGCATTGTATATAATAAATACTCAAAAGGGCATAACAAAGTTGGAGCACACCGATACGAAAACAGAAAGAGTCCATACGATCTGACACTTACCTCTTTCTTTTCCACTCTGGGTGGTCAGCCTATATGTATCTTTTGTGAAATAAACACAAAAATATGTAATAAGGAAACAAAGAAGAGACCAACTTGTCAAATGTCCAAACCTTGCTGCTGACGAAACTGTGAGATATATTGCCACAAATTAACACGGGTAGCAAACTTCCTGTCCATCGCTCTATAGAGTAAATGGCTACACGGGATTGCTACCATAGACATTGTTACTGCAATTATACATGTTCCAAGAAATGTGGTGTGTCTGAGCGTCAGGAGACTGAAAGGTAGGATGACGGTGACTCACAGCACCATTGTGGGAAGACTCAAGCATATAAAAGCATGTTTGATTTCCTTAGGCAAGATCTAATAGAAAAGGCAAAGGTTGTTAAATTGGCAAACTGTATATTGCAAGCCGCTTGGCTTCTTTCATGGCATGATGTTGAATACGTGAGGTGGAACAATCCACAATAACTACGTGCATTGGAAGTTGGAGACATAATTAAGAAATTCATTCCACTTTTGCTCTTATTCTCAGGGTACAATCCTTATATATCCAAGCACATTGGCAGCTGACGAGGTTGTGATTGAAAACCAGAGGTTGCGAGAAAAAGTAGAATCAATTTGATATGAATTTGCAGACATTGATTCAGAACTAACTTGTTGCACTGCCCTTGCGGTAGGTAGTAAAAGATCAAGATGGAAAACGTGGCCTCCAAACCCAAATGACGTGTACAAGTTCAGTACAGATTCCCCCTTGAATTAAGTATGGCGTGGCATTCATTGTTGCCAATATATCACAAAAGAGGTGGTGAGATCGAAGCCAGATTGCAAACCAATTGGCGAGCGATCTATCATAGTCTCACCGCCTCTTGAGTGATATACTGACAACAATGAATGTCACGTCATACTTAATTCATATTATAATGTGGTTTCAAGTTGAAAATCCCCCAAATTTGACTCAAAAAGGGATTAACTGCCCTCTTTTGACCCGTTATCGTTGCTTTTCTTTATGCCGTTCCTGTTTGCTTGCGTACTCCCTCCATTGCAGAATTTACCGACTTGGAGATGAGCATGGCCCTATTTGGGGGGCTGTAGGTGTAAAGATTGTACCTTGTAAGTTACAATCTTCCAAATCGGCCGAGGCTCAAAATAATGATCACAATAAACAGAGACCAAAGTATATCATAATTGTGCCTATTTTTTACGGCACAGAGGTTTTTTTTTTAGTGGAAGGTCTATACAACAATTATGACAGTACTTAGCAGAGTTCATTTTGGGTGTGTCACCGGAGGAATTGGATGCCATGGCATGGGTAGGGTTTGCCTACTTTAAATTCTAGACCTAGTCCTACTTCTCCCTGACACTGGTGCAATGGTTGTGGTCATCTGAAGGATTATTCACCAGGTGTGTCTATGAATGTACTTGCATGGACTTGTCATTACACCGTTGAGGATCATTGGTATAATAATTGTGGAGTAATGGCATGATAAGGTTTGTAATTTGGCTACATTTGCTTGTCACAGCATTGGCGGCAAGTGCCGATAGGGAGTACACATGCACTTTAATTACCGCGCCAACGATTACCGACCATGGTAACTACCATAGGAACACGGAACCAAACGTAATTAAAACATTGAATTTTCGTGAAAGATATTTTGTGAACATTTGCTGTAATTGTTTTATTGAATGAACTAATCAACCATACATTTTTAAGTACTTTATTGATGGTGGTGATACAGAAAGACAGTGACTCATATGGAATGGTAATTCAATGGGGATAAGTACAACAAAAAGAAGGATCATCGTGATATATCAGATGTTGTAGCATGACAAACAAAGCATTTAATCACGGTAGCCTCGTTTTCACACTGTCTACTATATGGTAATATCTTGGAATTAGTTTTTTTTTCTTTTCTTTTCTTTCTTTCTTTCTTTCTTTCTTTCTTTCTTTCTTTCTTTCTTTCTTTCTCTCTTTCTTTCTTTCCTGCTTCTTTACAAGCAAATTTGTCATCCCTTTTTCTCAGACTTCTGCAGATAGTATAAACTCCAAACGTGGCACGATTATACTTTTATAGATGAAATGTTGTCTTTTTATAATTAGAGGTCGTGATTATCATAATTATGCAAATGAAGACTAATCATATTTTAAAAGCCACAGTATCTTAGATACTATGATAAATGTGGTTCCCAGTGCATAAAAGTTCGATCACTGCAAGACAAATGTCATCTCAAAGGTCAAGGTCAAAGATCATGTTAGGGTGAAAGGTCAAGTCTAGGTCAAAGGTCAAATTCAAGTCCAAATGTCATTTTAAAGATTGAAGTTCGCTTCAGGTAGAGGTTATCACAAGGTCGAAGGTCATTTCAAGGTCAAAGGCCACTTGGTAAGATGGCTGTCAAGCGCACACATTGTGAAGTTTGTTGCCATAGAGATTAACCATAAATCCATCATTGCATTGGACAGTCAATCAACATATCCAAGAAATTGCAAAAAAATTGAAAAAATCTGTATTTCTAGGCACAGAGTTGCTTGTGAATCATATATCCATGTTATTTATGATATGTAATGTATATGCCTGAACTTATCATCATCTTGGCCTTTTTGTACTGTTAGTTCTCATAGGAAGGGAGTTCCAGTGAGTGATTTGTCACCCATGCACCTTTTGTGTACCCCCCCCCCCACCCACACACACACACAAACACATTTTAGCAAGTGTATCACCCTTATGCATTGTTCATTTATCTTCCTTTGTAGATGTCGTTTGCAGACAACTTGGGTTTTCAGGTGGCTTTGCCCTTTGCTGTGGAGCATTTGGGCATCAATCTTCATTTTCTTCATTCACAGATAATGTTCGGTGTAAAGGCAATGAACTTTCCCTGCTAAATTGCAGTTATAATGTACCCAGTAACCGCCAATGTGGATATTCGAATTATGCATCTGTTCAATGCTACCGTGGTAGTATACCTACAGGTAAGTTGATTTTTTGTTTACTGCCACATAAAGCATCCCTTTCTTCAACGGAATAAAGGTAGCTGGATGTAAAATGGAGTCTGGTTTCTTGTTTTTCCTGTTGATTGCCTAAGAAAATGAAATATACATCTCAAGTGTGAGAGGATTGATATAACCAACTGTTGACTCCCTTAGGTCGACACCTGTCTCAAGTCTGGGATGTAATAGATTCCATCGTTGATGTATTTTGCGCTGAGTAGTTGAGTTTGGTATGCTATGCCATTGCAAACGGGTTTGGCAGAATTCTGGGGTCTGTTCGAACAAATGTATCAATTTGCTGTTGTTTCTGGCCACTCTACATTAAACTGGTTGCTCTCAAAGCACATAGGTCGTACAATGAACAGAGACAATATGTATAAAGAAGAGTACCGTGACTTAGGTTTATAGTTAAGGGCAATGTAATATCCGAGCATATATTTGCATGTCTGCAGTGAGCAACATACATCCCTTGTTATCAGGTGTGAGTTACATGACAAACTGTCCATCAAGGTATGTGTAAAGTTATCTTTGATATTATATACAAAATATACTTTTATAGGACAGGGTGACATAACATGAATTGAAACAAGCATTTCATATAATACACATATCCAAGCCTGATGATTTCAGCTAATCATTTTTGTTCTGAAGATTTTTAAGCAAAGAATCAGATGCTACCAGACGACCTACAGATTGTATTGTGTTGTATTGTTTTGTGTTGTTTATTGCTGAAAATCGTTATGCATTGAAAAAGATCATCTACAAATATTTTCAACAAGTAGTATATATATATATATATATATATATATATATATATATATATATATATATATATATATATATATATATATATATGTATGTATGTATATAAAATAAAAAAGTTATAAGAAATGACTTTTACAATAAGATTTTCAGCTGGGAGAAGGAAACCCCATCGGGCTTATAGCTCCCCCAACTTAAAAGGCTTGAGTCTGTACAATTTGTGTATGTCATACATTTACAGTAGTGTATCACAAATAAGTTATTCAGAAGTGTTAAACAAAAAGGAAGTACTTACTGTAGTTAATGCATTGTTTTAGAATATGGTGCTTCAGGTAATTTTTAAATTTGTGAATTGACATTTAAAGTCCAGGAATGGTAATCATGATACAAACAGCAGGGTTTTCCTGAAGTTCCAAAAATCCCCATAAGAGGATAGCAAAAATTACCCAAGCCATATGAATTTATGAGTGAATTGATCCTCCTTTGGAAAGTGAAACGTATTTTATGAATATATATTATATAGATAAGGATACAATTATCACTGCCCGGGCCATTAAAAGGTCTTAATGGCACATAAGTAAAACAAATCATTCTTGCATACTTTAAATCCACAAACGGGATACCGAGGGAATAGTAGCATACTGGTGACATTTTTAATTGCGGACAAGACCTTTGTACTTTTTTATATTATCTCATTGTGTTTGTTTTGTTTTTTGTGAGACCAAGATATTGGTGATCTACATCAAAAATTTCATTTCATACAAATGATGCATTTTGATTGCATTCCAGATGAGCCCAAATACGTAAGATTCCCCTGGCAATTGGCTATGCCTATCAGATATATTGGCATAAGTAAACCTTTGGATATAGACCAGTGATGTTATCTACACCTGTGTTGGGCTTCAAAGTAATTATAGTAAAACTGGTAGAATTAATAAAGATGTATCGTCAACATGGTTTCTTTCAGCTTAATATTTTATGAAAACCAGAAATAGCAACTGCAGTAGTAAGAAATAATCATTGTAATCATGATGATAAATGTTAATCCGATATGTCCAGTGGGACACATAAGACATCTTAATGGAATAGAATGTTTGAAAATATTGATGTTAACAGTACAGGCCGTGACCTTTTGGGCACAATTTGGACCTTACCATTTTAAATGTCAAGGGTTTCAAAGCAAAGACAAACACAGGGCATTGACGTTTTTTTTTTAATTTAAGCTTATTCCTAAACTTAAATCGAGGAAAGTGTGCACTACCATTGTGTCTATTTGCAGCACAATACATTACATGAGAAGTTTCAAGCTGCACATATAGGACACATTACATATGAACAGAGAAAAAAGACGTTGGACAGTAATATTCATACATATGCACATTTTAAACTTTTTGTGACTATTTTCAGAATTCTCTTTGAGTCTTCGTGGTAGATATAGTTACTTAGGTCCAGTATCAATTACGTTCTCGACAATCAATGGCCGAATTTGCGCAGATAGATGGGATGATAATGATGCTAAGGTGGCGTGTTATTCACTTGGTTACCAGACCGGGCAGGCTTATTATCATTATGAGACAAGCTATAGCTATAGTGTACGTCATAACTTGTACTGGACGTCTAAGGTCAACTGTTCTGGCAGTGAAGCTAATTTTCAGCGGTGCCCAATGCTACCTATGGGAGAGGTGACCCATTGTTCGTCACGACATTCAGCTGGCGTACTGTGCTCAAATTCGGAAGGTTGGTGAAGTCACCACAAGTTTACTATGCTATGAAAACATAGGTCCCAAATAATCCCCCCTCAGAGATATGAACAGTGAATGTATGTGAAGTTCTGTATTACTACGCACTGTATAACCTGATATAAATGTTATACATCAACATCAAAGCGCGAGCATGATAAGAGAGTTAAAAGTACCAAAATTAAAGAGTTTATTAACAAAATGCAACATTCCCAAATTGCAAATTTCTAGTGAAAATGTACTTTCTTTTATTGCAGAATGCAAAGGTTGCTTGTAATCAATTTCCTTTGTGTAAGTTAAAAACTATGGAGAAATATAGCAAAATGAGAAATAAAGTTTTCCAGAGAACATAAATAACCAAAGAAAAATGCTGTATACCCCATTCTCGCTGATGCATACCTTTTCAGCACAATGACTAAAACCAACAGTAAACATTCTGCAGTACATGTTCATGTTTTATTTTGTTCTACTACCTTAGCTAAGTAAGGTTACTACTTATATAACGGAATATTTTACAGAATGAACCTACATTCTCTAACTTATTTCCCATTCATCTGAGTTTTTGCATCATTTTCTTCTGATTTGCTGTATGATATGCTGGAATGTGCAACAAACTAGCGCTGCACTAGCTTTTTTATGACAGTAATTTTGTAGGGCTTCTATAATTATATCATAATGAAGAAAACAGAAATCGTTTAGAATACCATTGACCAGGCTGGACGAGTTCCTGTGTTGGAAGACTCGATGTGCAAAGCATAAGGAAACATGGCTAGCCAGATAACAGTATTTAACATGCGGCCGGTTATGTTTTTATTCTGTTCTTGAAGTTTCACCTGATCGGTAAAGTCACTAAATAGTTCAGCAAAGCTTTTCCCGAATATAAAATTTCGACCCAACAATGGCAGCAAAGTTGATTGCATGTATTTAACTTCTATTTTTTTATCATATGCAAAGCAGACCACAATCTATTTTGGAACTACAAGAAATCTTGTGGTAGGAATATTTCCTGTCCTTCCCAGCACAGGTATTTTGGCACCACTGTCTGCAGTACCAACATATTAGTTTTTTGCTTAATGCAGCTTCAATTTATGGCAAAATATATAACACTTTAATAGAATCCAAAAATGTGAATATAGATTACGACACCCCTGTGAGACACCTTGTTTGTTGAAAAACTGCTGTTTCTATGGCTGTATCTTCCTATTTTTTTATCATATGCAAAGCAGACCACAATCTATTTTGGGACTACAAGAAATCTTGTGGTAGGAATATTTCCTGTCCTTCGCAGCACAGGTATTTTGGCACCACTGTCTGCAGTACCAACATATTAGTTTTTTACTTAATGCAGCTTCAATTTATGGCAAAATATATAACACTTTAATAGAATCCAAAAATGTGAATATAGATTACGACACCCCTGTGAGATACCTTGTTTGTTGAAAAACTGCTGTTTCTATGGCTGTATCTTCCCAAGTGTGAATATAAGAAGTGCAATAATTGGGTGTGTATTTAAGACCAATAGATTTGTCATTTGTGGACATTTTGGTCATAACTTTGTCTTCAATGTGTCTTTTGTCGGTTCCCCAGTTGACACTTCTGATTTGTTGCCAATACTATTTGTCAGTTAATAGTGCATAGATCTTCTGATCAGATATCTCCGTAAATTTGCTGACCCTTTAGTCAACAGATTCGCTATGAAAACAATTTTAGCCTTTAAATTTTATCATAGATATGAGGAAGGAGATGACAACCAGTTCATTAAGCATATGTTTTATGGGAATACCAGTTAACATGCATGTATTTCTGCCAAAACTATTGACAAGACCCTTTTCAAACTTATAAGGGATTAATGTGGGTGAACAATGATCAAGCTTGGCATTAATGGTGGTGGCATGGGTGGTATACCTCACCTGTAAATCACATCAAGACGCCGAAAGAATCACATCATGGTAGACTTAAATTGTGAAAATATACTGCAGTCTGACAGATTGGTGAAACGCTTTTCTGAACTGTTTCCCTAACGTGATTGATGGCGTCATTTTCAAAAGGGATTATATGCAAATGTATTGGAATTTCAACACGACATGTTCTTTTCCCGTGGTCTCTGTCGTTGAGTGGAAGTTGTGGAAATCTGAAATGACTGTAAGAATGAAGGTGACAGGCTTGGTGATGTCTTTACTGTTAAACACATTTGTTTGCATGATATATGCAAAGCATGCAGCTTGCACCCATGTCCCACTTGCAGACATGGTTGCATATCAATGACACACATGTTGGCAGGCATTTCCTTTAGTGCTGTAGGATCAACGATCAGTTCTTTCTTTTTATAGGTATATTCTATAGGCTGGCCGGGAAAAATCCAAACGCTGGCAGGGTAGAAGTGAAGATTAATGGTGAGTGGGGCACGATTTGCTTCGACAGTTCTTGGAATGACAGAGATGCGACAGTTATGTGTAGACAAATGGGTTATGCTGCGGGAATAACGACTACAGCAGATATCAGCCAATATGGGAGAGGGACTGGTCCAGTTTGGCTAATTTATCCCTATTGCGTTGGCAATGAGACCTCACTTCACAAATGTGCTCTTCATGGCTGGACGAAAACCACTGGATATATGTGTCGGTACCATCTGAGGGATATCTGTATATACTGCTATGAAACAGGTAGGATGGATAGTGATTGGCTATCATTTACACATTTTGTCAGCTGCCTATACTTGGCATTTAGCTTTGGTACTATTTTAATAACTTTCCTGTTTTGAGGAATCATAGTTTTACGATAAATTTATGCTCAGTAAGTGAGTCTCAAAGATAAAGATGCATGAAAAGCTGTTATAACCTCTTGAACATTACTTTGTGCGACCCTCATTCCCAGCAAACTTGCATAATTAGTATACGATTTTATTTTAGTTCGTATCAAATCATTTGGATCAAGAAATCGTTCTCATGGCCCTGTTGAGATATTTCAAGACGGCCGCTGGCACAGTGTATGTGATCAAGATTTCACTTATGCTACAGCCCGTTTGATTTGCCGAGAACTTGGTTTTCAGGATGGCTGGGCTGTTTGTTGTTCAGCATATTCAAGCGAGACAAATATGTCACAGGAAAGATACAATTATTCTATTTCATGCACTGGCAGCGAGAGTTCGACCAAATTTTGCAACATTAGGAGCGACTGCCAGAGCAAAACATATGCCTCGGTGATTTGCAAGGGGCAGGGTACAGCTGTAACTGGTGAGTATTTGATGGAATGTAATTGGAAGACTATTGGTGAAAATTAAAACATTAGCTGCAGTGTTCCAGTTAAGTAATATATATATGAATGTAGCCAGATAGCTGGAGCAAGATGTAGTTACATAGTCTTTTCATGTGTACTTAAATGTACAAGTGGACTTAACTTATGATTTATAACTCTGTTTAAGAGTCAGTAAGGTGAGTCTTTAAGGGGCTGATACCTCTTTTGCCATCTTAGGTGCCTTCCAGACTACATATGTTGCACTTCTCAAAATTAGTAGGTCAGATCCAAACCATAGATTTGTACCTTTAGTGGGGGTATATGTATGATTTGGCCGCAATGATATTTACCTCCAAAAAATCATTTGGTAAGCTGAAGTTATGTGGTGGTCTGTTCATGCCTTCAGTCTATCTATCTACCAAAATTGATATTTTGGACTTCTACAAAACTCTTCAAACTTGGTTGGGATGCACATGGGGGATTTCACCAAAGTTTCTTTAAATAGTTATACTCGAGTAGTTCTTAACTCTACTGAATTGTTAGTCGTCAAGGCTTGTGGACTATTTTTGCATTCGCCATTTGTCTCTGCATCTGTCCAGTAGACTTTACGCTTTTTATGCCATTTATAGCATTGGATGTTTGAATTATGCACAGAAACATTTGTAGTTCTGATTTTCACCTTCAGAATATTCTAGACCGTAGCAGAACTCAACAAAGAATGACAAAGCTGAGATAATTTTAACAATATATTAACAATCAATACAAAGTAGGTAAATGAAGTTATACACTTAGCTTTGTTGTGACTCCAATAACTAACAGACTGCATATTTTCATACCACTCAGTTCTTTGCATGGAAGCCCAAGTGAGGCCTCAGGGTCACCTGGGAGTCGTCAGGTGACGATTAGAGTTGGTCATAAGCCAGAGTGTGCATCTCACTTGCCCTAGCCCCTGAAGCAAGTATTAATAGATAACAAATTTTCCACATCTAGTACTCGAGGGAAACCCACTTAGGGGCCTGAAGGTACTCAAAAGGCCACTTGTTCAACAAGATTGAACACCAACAGGATGTCCCACCTGGGTATGATCTGTCGTGTCGCTGGTCCATTGGTGTAAAGGAGGCAATGAGTGTTGACAGAAAAGGATTGCTCCTGATGCAAATGTCTAGGACGTTGGCAAGGGTTGAAGAGACTGCGGATTAGAAACCGTCCACTGTTCTCAAGCTCTTGCATAAAAAACATCCCTCTGATACAACAGGAAGTTGGCAATGTCCACAATGCATGGAGCCCAAGGTTGAATTTTCTTACTGGTACACCAGTTGCAAAATCTCTTCCCACTTAGCTGAGTAAAGAGTTAGAGAAGAAGATTGAAGCCTTACTTTAGCTATTCTATCTGAGACCAATTCCAAGAAGCCTCTGATGCAGATATGCTGTGAGATAACTGCCAAGGTTGGAGGCTTAGCACTTGAGGGTTCCAATGGAACACGCTTGTCTGCCACTGCACCAAAAGCTTTGGCCATGCCGATTATCATAGCATAGGCTTGATTCTCACTTATACTGGTTCTACCAAGCAATTGCTCCGGGGCCACCCCAGGGTGACCAGGATCAGATTGCAATTGTGGGACCTACATTGTGCAGTACCCTTGCAAGGATCTGACAGAGCAGAAGGGCATATGCCCACAGGCTGCTGCAGTCCAGCTGCTGAGAATAGAACTCCTCTCAGTCTAAGTCCACTGGCAGTGGACCTGACGAGAGAAGATCAGCAAATGTGCAGAGTACCACCTCCCCTGAACATCTGGCTTATGGCTGAGTCCCCCCTACTTCAGATAGCCCGATGTCAGCACTCCAAGGAAACCAGTGTACCACGTGTCTTGGCTGTGAGCTGCTTGTAAAAGTGAGCTACATAGGGCCAAACCGGTTGAGGTGTGCATTGCTGCATGTTCTCCAGAGACAAGCCCCAGCATGACATTGCAATAGCACCTTACCTCTCCTCAGATTATGGGACCACAGCTTGGTCACCAACCAAGCTCTGAATAAGAACTTTGCCACGAACAAAGCCCTTGGCAGGTACTGCATTCATAGAGGCAGTAGACCAACCTCTGCAGAACCTATGATCACTAACTTTCGGTGCCTGTCAGACCATGAACGGCATGTATGGGGAGCCCTGGTTCTAGGTTGAGACTTCCTGATGCACGAATTCAATTACTAAAGCTCATCCTCCACCCCAGTGTCCAGGTCTGGAGACTCTGAGTGGGGCAGTTATGCCCAACACCTCATCAAACAATGCATCGTTCTGGGGAGACTGAGATTTTAGTGGCTGCTGACCGAGAAGTGTGCTGGCCGGAGGGATCTTGCTGAGTCTCCACGAGGCCACTATCCTAAACCTCGGCTGATGCCAACTAAGACCTCTGCAGGCAGGGATCCTGAGAAAGTTCAGTGAACTGCCAGGCCTGAGGTCTGAGGGAGAGCTTGCTCAAGGGAGAAGCAGTGAGTCTCTCTGCCAACAGTATGCTTAGACTTGGCAACAGCAGCTGCTCTGCCAACAGAGTGTGCTCAGCCTCTGCAACAGCAGTGTTGGCCAATGTGGAAGATAAAAGAGCCTCTTTACACAGCCACCATGCTTGAGTTCCACCTGCTGCTCTAGACAGTGAGGCAGGGTACTGGGCTCAAACATGGGAACAAGCAAGATAGCCAACTGCACAACTGAAGGTGCAGCAGGGACTGCTGTTGGGGGGAACAGAAGTTTATGCCTGCAAGGTAGGTGCTAACATCACCTGGGCCAAGACAGGGTGATGGTAGAAGTCACCGCCATTGGTCTTGTGTCTTGCACCTACTTGCCATTTGTCTACCCTTATGATCCTAGCTCTCAGACCTGGCAGCTTGGGAAAGTATTTGAAGGCACCTGTGCTTTAGGCACCAGTCTGGACTTACAGTCTGAGTGCTCAAACTGGCTGCAGCACTGCCTTTCCATACTTCTAGGACTTATGATCCAAGTGCTTGGACTGACATAGGTTTGAGAATACCCAGGAGGGAACCCACAGGTTTCCACTCTGGAGGCACCTGTTTGTGTGACTGCTGCTTGCCTGAGCACTTGGACCCAGAGGACTGAGATCTCAACAGCTGTAATCTACGCTTGGCTGACTTCTTTGCTGCAGATTTGGAAGAAAAAATAGCTTGCTCAGAGGGGCAAGCAATGCATGTAACATCTCAGCCTGCATCATCACACTTTGTGACATAGATTCTTAAGCATGGACAACCTTTGGCTCAATGCCAACAGCAGATGTGGTAGTCTTTTGGGGCACAGCTGGTCCTGCCAGTTCCCCATGAGTTGAACTCTTGCTTCCAGACCTGCAACTCCATTTCTTCTCCCTCTACCAAGGGGAAAGGGTACAGAAACATCAGACATCTGGGACTGCAGACAAACTGAAGTAAGTCTATGCTTTTTCTCATGGGGGATATCTGGTGAGGATTCAATGGAGACAGTCTTCTCGGCTTTTTGTTTGGCAGCTGCAACCTGCTGCTTATGCCTTGCATGGTCAGACTTTCTCCATGCTTGGTCACCGAGTAGCCATTTGTCCTTTCCCCAATCCTGGTAGTATCTGGAAGTTCTCTCAAGAGAGCAAACTTGACCCAACTACAAGTGACAACCATAGCAGTGTGTGGATGGATTCTCAAGTCGTCATGCTTCCATGAGTCCAACTTTGTGTCCGTGATCCAACAAGGACCAGGATGTGGACAAAGTGGTCCCTGGATCAGTACCCATGGACTGCCTCCAAAACAAGGACAATAGCCTTGTGTGCACTGCTTTACCTCTTTGCAATCTGTTTGCTGTGACACCATCTAAAAAATCTACGTACCAAGCCAAACAACTAGCTTTGTACTTGCTATTTCAGTGGTATCCAATCACAGAAATCAGTTTTCTAAGTCTCCATAGATCTCCGGGCCACTGAGAAAAGATTTTCCACAGATTCAGGCATGCATAAAGCTTGGTTTTATTGAGTGTGAACAAAAGTTCACCGAGCTCCAGCTCAAAAGGCAATCCGGGAATGACACCCAAAAGAGGAAGGATGGGATGGGGAGCATGTGCACCAAGATTCACCATCAATTCCACAAAAACCAAGATATAGCGCCACAGGACTGTCAGCATCATCATGCTTTGTGACATAGGTTTTCAGAGCAAGTGAGTCACACTCGACTTTTTTCTTGGGCATTCCACCCAGACACAGAAGTTTTGGCAAATGGTGGTCAAGAGGTAGTTACGTAACTAATATCAAACTTTTAGTCACATTTTGATAAGCACTAATGTGGGGAATTTATCATGACTTCATTTTGCTAGTAATGCATTTGGTATTATCTGTTTGAGATCCTATTTACTGCAAAGTGTTATGCCATCAGAAAACACTCCTCCAATATGCTCATTTGGAATTGAGGCTAACTGGGCATCCTGTAGTGGTTAACTCCTTGCCCTGCACCTGAACTCCAGTATTGATCAATTATATCAGTTTTTCTTGACGAACCACGAAATGATCTGATGCATGGTTAGCAGGGTAGGCTTTTTTCTACTGCATAAGTAAGTATCCAGATTGGTGGTATATATAGTAGCCACAGGATCCCTGACTAAATCATGGCTTACACATCAGAGGTAAATTTGTGAGATGTTGTCCCTCAACATAGGACAGATCCCTGAAATTAAAAGCATACCATCAATATATCACCAAATGCATCCTCCTTAAGGGCATCTCAGGAGTAAACGGCTCTGACCTAACTACCTCTGATCTGTGCAATTATTTATGCTCTGTTATCTTGTATGCTACTAAATAGGCCAACTTGATTACCTTAGGGACCAAATTAGAAACCGTGTTAGCAAAGATACCTGGTAAATCTACCAAAACCGAAGTCTTCTTCTTTGAAAGTAGACATAAGGGGCATCTTCCCTTTCTGATAGGATCTGTACTGTTTACAATAAATTTAAGCTCTCAAACTGGCCAATGCAATCTGTCAGGATATTGTCAATCGGACTTAACAGACACAGGCTTGATGTAAAAGCCCACAAAGGTGGTAAAAGGCAAATCAAAAGCATGCGTCTTACTCATGAACCAAGGATTAGGTTTCAAAAATACCTGCGTGTAGTCTTCTGACCATCCTAACATCGAGTGGTCAGGGGCATGGATGCTGCCTCTTTTGGCTCCAGAGGTTGCCTTGATTTAAAGGATGGTCTTGTAAGACAGATAAAGGAAGCTCAGATTATCCATGTTTTAGGTTCAACAACCTGAGAACAGAGACCAGTGAAGACCACCAATAAGTCTCTTTGAGGGAAGGCATTGTGTCTTAACAGCCTGTTGACAAAAAAGCTCTTAATAAACTAAGACGATACAATACTTCACCCAACATTAGCACCTTTAGTGTCTAGAGAGAATAAAATTACAAGGGTATAGCCTGCTTTATTACACATCTATAAACGTAGGTCAATGATAAATAAAGAATTTTGCTATGTTCTGAATGGAAGCTTTCCAGGGGTCTATCTCGGGTTCCTGCTCCAAACACTACATAATTAAGCTTGCCCATGTGGAGTCATACATTTCCAGGGAAGTGACATGGAGTTTGCCTCTGGCAACTCGAATTACTACTTTGTCTGAGAACCGAACACACACAAAGCCCTTCATTACTGTCACCAAGCATGAAGATGAAGCTAGGATAATCAGCTGTTGACGAAATATGCGGGATCGGGGTAATTGTAGTGCAGACAGCCAGGCTGAAAATATGTATATTTTAACTCCACTGTGATTACCCAGTCATATGCGTAAACCAAAGCATGTATGGGAGCATGTGTCTCCTTTTCGAAACTGTCCTTGTAGAGAAAAAGATGGAGCCTGGAGAAATCTGTCACCAGCCGCCACCTCCATCCTGTTCTGGAAGCAGAAAGGTAGCTGTAAATAACTGGTGACCATGGTGTCAAAACTGAATCTATGATTCCATTCTCTTACTTATATCTCTAAACCTAGTTTTGCAAATTTAGGTGTGTTTTTGTACAATGTTTAACTTCCTTTCTAAATCTGTCACTCAGTTTGTCCTGAAAGGTGGATTAAATGTTGCCTGTTGGTGGATTAAACAAAGATGTTCACCAGCAGGCGATACTTTCAATCTCTAATTTTTAACCCACAAGCTGTTCTGTCAGTGATGAGTGGTTGCCCATCATCCAGCTGTCCATCTGTCATACATTCGTCCATCCGTCTGTGTACATTTTAGTCTGTCATCTAGGCTTATATGATGGCCAGTCATCTGTCATCTGTCCATCTGCCATCTGTCTGTCCATTGTTGACATCATTGTCCCTTCACATTTCACCTTTTTAACTGCTGCACAACCGTTTGCCAGATCCTCTATAAACTTGGTGAGGATCTACCTTGAGTGGGTCTCTACCAAGCTTCTACAGTTGGTCATACCTAAACAATTTTTGGACTTCATATGATATTTTATTTATTTATTCTTTTTATTTATTTTTTTTTTGGGGGGGGGGGCAAATCTCAAAATATGTTTTCCTGTCCATAGCAACACTTCACGGTTCGCCCTACCTTAACTTTTTCAACACGTGTTGCTGTGTGTTTTCCCATTTGGCCCTCTTTTCCACAACTATCACTCAGACTGCCGTGACACTAGGGGAAAATTAATATTGTGGGTGGCGTTTAATAAGGTTTTGCACAAAGTGGTGATACTCTGGATATCTAATTTTTTTTTAAAATTCTTTATTTGGGTACCTCTAGGTTAATGTAAGCATTCATATTGATTACTATGCAAGTCAATAGGGATTGCAATTCAAATTTTGACTGCTTGTTCCAAATCGTTAACCAGATTCACTTGAAGTTTAGTTTGGATATATTTCGAGTTTGTTTCTAGAAAATTGTTCAAATGACTACGCTCAATTTTTTGTTAGATTTTTTTAATGAATTCTCTTGCTCATTCTTGTTGAACTCTTAAACAATATATATATACACTCTTCTCCAAAACCACTTAGCCAATATCTTCGAATTTGCATAGGGGCACTTCGGGGAACCCCAGACCTAAATTTTTCAAAACAGATGGAGCTACGGCTCAGTCATTGAGTTTACAAATCTACGGTTCTTCTTTTCCTGAAAAACCACTAGCTTCAATGTAGACTTAGTACTGCTTTACACAATGAAGATTTTACATTGTTTTTTATTTTCTTCATTGTTCAATGGAATCTTTTAAAATCATCTTTGAACCTGTGCAGTCAGTAGCTTTGAAATGACACAGGAAAATCCTTGGGACAACAATGCCTGTATTTGTTTTGAAAAGACTATAGCATTTCTTAATTTTTTATGAAATACTTTGGGGTTTTTTTTGTATTTCAAATAAATAGAGATGAAAAGCAACAACTTATTTCATTGTAACTTTGCTAACCGCTTGATGAGTGTGGTATCCACCATTTGTAGAAAAGTAAACTTCATTGTTCCTGCCAATCCATTGTTAGAAACCCTCGTCATCTTGCACAAATGATGAGCCACAGTGGTAATACTATGGTCGGTACCTTTGTTTATATTTGTATTAAAATTACCCATGAATCTAATTATTAATATAGTACCGGTACCATATCAGAGGTTGAATCCAAGTACAACACAAATAACCCTTTCTCTAGTTGATACTCACGCCCGAACTACATCATAAGCGTAAAAAATGATGTCCCTTCCTGTCAATGTTTGATCCAAATTATGTCTTTCTCCATAATTTACCAGTACATAAATATTGATTATTGGCTTTATAAATTTTTCGAACATGCTTATGTTTGCGAAATATAGTTTAATGCATGTAATTTTAACAGTTTTATTGACTGAAAATGTTTGCGTGTGTCACTATAGATTACACAGTCAACAAAACAGCCTTGGGACTGGCTACTTATCAAGTAGCTGTAAATTTTGCTGGCGTTCCAGGAACCATTTGTCCCCGTCGATGGGGAGATGAGGAAGCCAGGGTTGTATGTGGAGAGAGAAATCCTAATTATACTGGCATTGCCGTCTTCCTCACAAAAGTAAGTACACCTCATAACAACACTATATAAGCATGAAGGGCTTGGATGCAGAATTTTTGCATGTATTGGCCATCATGCACTCACGACCGCCATTCATCATCATCATCATCATCATCATCATCATCATCATCATCATCATCATCATCATCATCATCATCATCATCATCGCCATCATCATCATCATCATCATCATCATCATCATCATCATCTTATATTGTGCAGTCCTCAAAATCGAGTATTATGCACAGTGTGCAAGGACTTAAAACACTGTGAATTTTATATAGAGTGAGTGCCAAAACCAGTGCAGTTGAATTAGATACGAGTTTTGAGCCCTGCTTCAAAAGCATCCAGGGTGGGTGCAGAGATAACACTTGGTGGGAGATTGTTCCAGTCTATTGTGGCTGGGTATAAGGAGTATCTGTAACATAGGAGGCTGGTCTTTGGGTGGAGGAACTTGATATTGTGGACTCTTGTGGTGGTTTGGATTGGTATATCGTAATGAAGAGGTTGTATGTCCAGCAGATTGTTGACTATCTTGTAAAAGATGGTTAGCCTAGTGTTATTTCGTCACTGCTGTGGGGTTTGCAAATTTAAGGTGTTAAGCTGGCTGTGACAGCATCAATTTGTTGTTTGTCATTGAGCTCCTTAGCAAGATCGTCAATGGTTATGATGAGCTGAGTGTCACAGGAACGGTTTCTTCTGAAACTGTGCTGGACATCATTAAGGATCTTCTGCTCATCAAAGTGACTCATAATATGGCTGTGGATGATGTGCTCTAGGGTCTTGCAGAGAATGCAGGTTAATGAGATGGGATGGTAATTCTCTAGTTTCCACTTTTTTTTCTAAGACAAGGGTGACATAGGCTGTGCTCCAATGAGAAGGAATGGCGCCTTGATTAATAGGTGCTTGGAACAGGATGGTTATGGGTGGATATATTTGGCTGGCCATTTCTTTCAGTAGCCACGTAGGTATGGTATCAGGACCAGCTGCTTTACAGGGGTGAGGTTTTTGAGTAGCTTGGCGACACTGCATGACGAGATGGTGAGTGGAGCAATATGTGGATATGGGAGGGCCCTAGGTAGGTATATTAGCAGTTTTTTCGGTTGTGAAAACAGATGTGAACTGTGCATTGAGGATTTCTGCTTGTTGGACACTGTCGCAGTTAGGGATACATTCTTTCCTTAATGGTACAACCCCGGAGGAGTCACACCTCTTGCTATTAATGAATCCCCAGAATTTCTTGGAGTTTCTTTAAGGTCAGTACATATTAATAACAATATTGCTGCTGTGTGTGCGGTGGGGCCTAAAGGGCTTCACCTGCATCCGATATGCCCACATTTCTTGGTTTGATTTGCTTGTGCTACTTGGATTCACAGCTATGGCAGCAAAGTTAGTCGCATTGAGGCACTTCAGGTACACAACAAAGCGTTCATCGTCCGACAATTTTGGGCAGAGCGTCAAAGTTGTGTACACCCGAACGTGACTTTAGAAGTACATGTGATAGTGCCATTTTTGTTTTCATGTGGTTTCCATAATTTTATTGAAAATATCTAGCTAACGTGCAAGTCCAGTGAACTGAAAAGTGAAAGGCCTATCAGATCTCCTTTTATTTTTGGGAGAAATGATAATATTTGAGTTTTGAGTGGTTAGGCCGATCAGTTTTCGAAACACTAAAGTCTGTAGGTAGTGAGGAATATTTCAAAGGTTGAAAAGACTGATTAAAAACCACCAGTTGCCTGTTATGAGTGACTGCCTGCCTCAAGTCAGGAGTGAAATATGTTTCTTCACTGTGGCATTGGAAGATGAATGTCGGTGCTTTGGTAACTCGAGAATCTTTCCGGTGTCATTGTTGGGTTTGAAATGTATGAATGTGGGTCATGTTTCTCTTACCCTATAAAGCACTGGTAAATAACATTTATTATTAAAATGCAATGCTGCCTCAGGAAGAGAGAGATGATATGTGTCTCACATGTGATTTGAAATACATTATTGATATTATAAATTGGAGGATTATTTTAGTCTCTTCAATTTATCGTATATTTGTATGTTTATACAATTCATGTGAAGTTACTTAAATTACGCTCTGCACATTCCAGACGGGTAAGTCAGATGCACCAACTGAACTAAGAGGAGATCCTTATGACGACGGCAATCCACTCAATTGTCATATTTTCGTTTGATATGCACTAAGCTGTGTTATCCAGATGCGCCAAATCCCCCCCCCCCCCCCCCCGAAGGTGCTGGTAGCAGGAGCTGGTTGCCATTTTGGCAACATAGCATTGACACGGTCCTAGCTGAGAGAAATTAGGCAATAAGTGGTGGGATACCTTTATCTCTGTATTCAACATGGGCAGCCACTATGGCGCCAGAGCCAATTAGATTCAATCAAGACAGCTGCTCTTTATGACCAATGAGCTGTATTTCAAGTCAACATGTAAAAGTCACTTTGGAAATGTCCTCCTTGTAATTCTAGTGGAAGTGCTCATAAATAAAAGCTATGGGATTTGTTTGTCAGCTGCGTTTATAGTTTGATCACATTTACATTCTTGGCTTCTCCAAAGCAATCAGATATATAAATTCAATTTTGAGTAAAATCTTCTCTGAAGCTGGTAGGCTAATGGCTTCAAAATTTGGATTGGAAACCTGCGTATACATAGGCCTAAATTTTGATCAGCAGGTGCAACTAGGACTTGGCTAATGCTTACTATGTGGTCAGTTATTGCAGTTCTAACGGTAAGTTGCATTTTCGACTTCTTTGACAAATCTGTTTCAACATTAATTAGGATATACCTTGTAAGATTTTCTTCAAAGTTCGTTCAAATAGTCAGGCTCTCGTATTTTTTTTTTAATTTAAGGAATCGTCAATCCCTGTCACCCCCCCCCCCCATGTTTGTCTTTTCTGGGTCCCTATGCAACATGTGTCAACTGTCGATGTCCATGAGCTCAGAGTTCATTTCTGGTTTGCCTGCGCAGCTTATGTCAAGATATAGCTGAAGCCCTTGCCAACCATCGCAAAAGATATGACTTATTTTTGTGTGAATATTTGTAGGTCAGCTTTGCATAGGATGTTCACCTCTTGCCAGATGTTGGCCGCTGTACAAGCTATATTTTTTTGTTGCAGACTGATTGGCTTGTGGGAACTAAAATTGTTTCATTCGATAAAAAAAAAAAACTTCTTGCTACTGCAGAAACCCTTTGGGGCTTTATAGCATTTGCGTCATTATAAGCATTGCTTAAGATATTGTGACCATATTGCACTCATTGCATATTAATATTCAACTGAAATAACCTTAGTCATCACCCTGTGTGAATCAAATGTCTGTGCTTTGTCCCTGCGCCTTTGTCCCTGCGCAGAACTATTAACCCCTGAACCAGGCTTTATGTGGGGTGCTGGTCTGCTTTGGTGGAAGTCAGCTGAAGACACACTCTATCCTGACAAGTATAAACCTTGACAAGAAGTATCAACAGTCTCTCTACCGTGGTGGGCTGGGTATATCATTTCATCTGAACTGCAAGCATTTTGATTCCAACTTGTACATCTAGATGTAGATGGTCTCAACCAGTTTCAACGTCATCAGTGACAGTGTTCACCAGGTCTTGCAAAACATGTAATTTTACTTATCTATGCTTCCTGATTTACAGCCGAAATTCTTAAGTGGAGGATGTATTTATTTAAGACAAAGGGACTTTGCCAAGCTGAAGTACACGTTTCCATGTGAAGACCCAGTTGTCCCTGTAATGTATAAGTAACGGCATCAGACCACAGCCTCAGACACTTAAATGCTGCACGTGACTCTGAATACTGTGGTCGATGCAGCCTTCACACTAGATCAACACCATACATATTGCATGTTGTGTCCTTGAGGTATGGTACCATTCAATCATAAGGATTATTTAGCTGCCAAGCGAGAGCGATATACAAAACTATACTTTTCACTTCCAATGCTCTTCGATCCTACCTCCGTCTGCGCTGTGATGTTTGGTTGTACAAATAATGCAAATATACTGCAAAGGGAAAAAGAGGCCACCTCGATTAGTTTAACATAGGCTACACTAAATAGTAGTTTGTACAGAAAATATGGGTGTCGCATTAAATGTTATGATACAATGGATAGCAGAGAGTATGCCTGAGCAGTTACAGAAAAAGGAAATGTTCTGGAAGTAAAACCACAGATAGAAAGGTGCGAAAAGTGTATCAGGTATTGGCGAGCCTATGGGCTTAATAAGAGCCAGTGGCAAAGCAAGGATGAATGTGAATGTACAATGTTGGCGCATATGCGTCACTTGAAGTCCTAGGAGTTTGGCATGGGCCGAATGGACAACATGCTGGGCGCTGGTTTACCCAGCATTAGGTTGCAAAGAGACTGGGGTGAAAGCTTTTCCCTAGCAGCATACTCTGAATGTACCAAATGAGTAACTTTTGCCTGACCATTAATAATCTCATTTATGTTGCACAGATGCCAACTGCGCCTCATCATGAAATGAGATTAACCTTTTGACCATTTATGGTTTGCATCCTTCATCAAAATTGGGTACTTGCTGATATACCCTTTGCTCCCTATTTTGTGTCCCTAATGGTCTTTGTTACTTGTCCGTGAAATGACACTTTAAATGTTGGCATTCCTGATGTTGTGAAACCACAAGGCTTCTCGAATTCATTTTTGTTTACCTTTGAAGTGTCTATTTTTCAGGACTTGCAGAGATTTCCTGTTTTGATGAGTGATTTGAACTGTACAGGGTCTGAAAAATCCCTCTTTGACTGTCCATATCATAATCATACAAACTCCATGGAATGTGGGGGCTACAATTACGTGACGGGCGTGCTTTGTTACAAACGTCATAGTCCAGGAGGTAAGACCTAGTTCAACGATGAGATGTTGCTATTCTTTTGTAATTATGTCTATTGTGCTTCTAACTGAAGGATCTGCCGATGCTTTGCTGACATCTATTCTAGAGTACAGTTAAAGCATCATTGATAACTCAGTAACAACAAAGGTAACCGTAGCTATTGTAGTTTATATTTCACCTTTGAAAATCGATCTTTGCCGTCCTCAAAACAACACGAGAAAAACTTGATGTGTAATAATTGTATGATGTATGCAAAACTCTATGCACAATCTCCTAAGTTCAGGTAATGGCACAATGACATTTAGGTCCTCCTTGTACAATGCGGTAATATTTAAGGATATTTTACGATGAAATGAATACAACAAGTTCTCTAGTGATCAATGAAATAATCATTTGGCTTACGATAGGACTATGCTCCTGAATCCCAGATGTTCACGTACATTGCACCGCTGGTTTTCATCCATAACAGTCATCAAGTAAATTCGACAAAATAGGAGGGCGATATAAAAATACACGATTGTTATATCAGGATAACCTCTCTCAATGTGTCTGTTTGTCTGTCTGTTTCTCTCTCGCTCTCTCTCTCTATCTCTCTCCCACAAACACACAAACACATACACTGACACACACACACACCATGTGTATGTTTGCCACTCGAATTGTAAGATGTGTAATCAACCAGTTGCCAAAGTGTAACATGTTATTTTTTTTCTTTATATAAGATCTTCATTTTGGTATATTTATTGAACATTCCTGTACTAACATATGCTTTGTAAGGTTGCTTATAACGCTATTAAAAGGAAATATAAACATTGAACTATTTACCAAGGAAATAATCTGATTCAAGTCTATTACATGTTATTATCTTTGCGACACAATGTTGTAATACTGTCATCAATAATTTGCAAATAAAGTGGTATGATATGCCTTTATCTTTCCAGTGCAATTTCGTATTGGTGGAAATTACAGCGGAAGTGAAGGTCGGGCAGAAATAAATATAGGAGGCAAATGGGGTCCGATATGCAGTGCTGAATGGGGACGCAACGAGGCTGCTGTATTTTGCCGTCAAGTTGGCTTCCATGATGGGTTTTTCTCCACTCGCTCATTCCCAGGTTATAAGATGGCATGGCTAAGTAACTTGCAGTGTGCTGGCCAAGAGAATACACTTCTAAAATGTCGTCACTCAGGATGGCGTATGGAATTGCCTCTTTGTCCAAGAAACAGAAGGATTGCTTCAGTCAGCTGTTTCAAGGAAGGTGAGATATCGGTTTGTTTCGTATACTTAAAATCATTGTTAACTTTTGTAAATATATGGGTAGTTATGACACAATGATTAGACTACAGTGTATATTGAGTCAGATTTTATATTTTATTTATTTATTTCATTAACCCCCCAGTACTGAGGAAATTATGTACAGAAACATCGATAAAACATAGTAAAAATGCGTGGCCTCTTCATAATAATTGTAAAAATTATGACAATAGCCAGCAGGTCCGCACACACCTTGACTGGCGATTGACACACTCAAGTAGTGGCAGAGGGAGCAGAACATCCAAGCAGGGTCTCATCCTGGCAGGCTGGGTGAACCCCAGAGCGCAATCGAAATTACTGGTTTTGAGCTCTCGAGTCAACCCTCCTACCTTATGAATGACCCTCTGAAAAGAACACCACCACCCACAGTACTAGAGAACTTTAGTGAGCAAGGTCGCAAGTGTGTACTCAGAGGTCCAGGGCTTTTTAAAATTTTCATGATGAACCAGGTAAATCAGTGACTCTTCTACACCATCCACTTGTGTACCAAAGGGTTGTGATATACCAAGGCTTGAACCTAGGAAACATTTAATTGGCGAAAGTCCAGATTGGAGGAGACGGGTGACCACAGTACCTGGGATCAGCCCAGCAGTTCCACGTGTCACATAGTTAGACATAAAATGGAAGCATAACTTAAGGAAAGGCGTATTGAGGGTCGCAGATCTCCGAAATAGGGATAATGTGTCATGTTTAACAATTTCTTCGATGGGAGAAACATGTAGAGGAGACACAAGTGAAGCGAGATGTGAGCTTTTAGAAATACTTATCCAAGTAAAATAATGCTGTTACATCCGCACAAAGTGTGTCATACAATTTGCTGTAACTGAATATGTGAACTATACAACTTGACATTTACTAAGTAAATTGACTGTATATGTATGTCGCCTGACTTGCAAGCCTGGCAAGCTCACAGGATGGGTGGTCATTGGTTGTCATCACTCACCCATCAACTGTTTGCTGTCCTCCATTCAACTTCCATTTCCCTGATGATAAATATTACGTGGTGTGCAGATCTCTCCATGTTATGTGTATTCCACTGGTCATGCTTTGATGATTACCCTGCGATTTGATGCTTAGAATGCCTGGTTTTAACAGATTTTAATTCAACTAACTTGTCAGTCAGCTGATCTAATAGGATGGTCCGTCAACCATCGCCCATCTGTAACTCACATTTTTAACATCTTCGCCAAAGCCACCGGACACATCCATTTCTATCTTCCAGGGATGATCTTTAGGTGGGTCTCTATTGACGTTTTTTTACATTATCACTGTCCAATAATTTTAGGATTTGTTTCTATTTGTTTGTTTTTGTACATATTGTGGTAAACTACAATGTACTTTGTTCAACAAGTAGTGCCGGATTTTTTTTTGCCTTTATGCACTTTTGTACGGTTTTGTTACTTTTCAATTTTTGTTCAATTTTCGAATCAGATTCTTTTAAAGCTTTGCAGTAATATAGCCCATTGATAACCAGTACGTCCGTCCACTTCATGATGCCACTGCCATTTCCTGATTACAAATTATTGGCAAAGGTACATACACATGTTTTCGTTGGTACAACAAGGAAGTAATAATATTCATGTTCTCATTGGTACAACAAAGATAGCAGTAACTGTGCAAATTGGCCAAATTATTGGTAGCCATAGATACTGGGCCATTTTAACGTTAAACACTGAGAGGAAAGTACCTGTGGGATTTCTTTTTATGTTTTTTTTCTACCCTGAATTACTTTGAAAGTTTAAATTGCCGTATGGCTTTCATGTGGGTAACTGTAGACCTCAGTGCTCTCTGATATCAGGGAAATTATTTTAGGTACAACTTCAATGTTGCATGTCGTGATTGTCTTCTATAAGGACATTTAGGCAAAAAGTGAGATAGACACAGTATCATTGACCCAAAGCTCATGTCACTTTACCAGTTTAGAAAGTTTAGTATCTTAAGTAATAATAATAATGATAATAATAATAATAATAATAATAATAATAATAATAATAATAATAATAATAATAATAATAATAATAATAATAATAATAATAATAATAATAATAATAAAAGTAAAATAATAATAATAATAATAATAATAATAATAATAATAATAATAATAATAATAATCATTTAAATAAAAAGGCATTAGAATAGAACAAATTGAAATTTGTAAACATTCGGAGAATTAAACGTTAAAAATGCCATTCTAAAATATTAAAACTGCAATAATGTCCAATGAAAGGTAAAGTTTTCAGTGTTCTTCTGTTTATAAGGAAGTACCTATCAAGACTGACTTCAACAGTGCAAATACAACTGCTATGGTAGGATCGAGTTGTCAGCAATTGCATTTTTTATTCCAAACCTATTCTTTAAAAGTGTGTTTAAGACGACGTTTTAGAACAGAACTGTCAAGGAAGGTAGCATTCCATAGGCCATATGTCAGGGTACTCCAAAGAGTAGGAGCTTCTTTACTGATGGATCTAAGCCCGAATGACTTAAGTCTTGTTAATGCTACGTTTAGCGGAAACTTGTCATTTGACAGAAGGGAGCGAGGTGGCATGTACGTATGCAATAATATAGTGAGGTATTCTAGTACTTGGCCATGTAGAGATCTGTAAATCAGAACCAGTATTTTAAATTGCATTCTGTATTTGCACATGGTTATCTAATTCCGGAGGTCAAAAGGGCACCTGCATCCAATGTCAGATGAGCACAGGATTGTCACAATCCTCTATTTTGTTTTAAAATTATATTCAACTCTTCTTAGTAACTTTAGATAAAGTTAAGGACGATGAGATGTCGTTTTCATATTTTAATGGCATATGCAAACCTGTTTAACAAAAAGTGTCACAGGTATGCGTAAGTGCAAAAATGTATTGCACACATGTTCTGGCGTAACTAATGTATTATGATGCCGAGTTACAGTATTGTTTGGTGTGTGTGGCCCTATCTGCAATATGAACAACCTTTCTCATCAAATAAGCAAGCGATCGCCGCGTGGGGGGGGGGGGGGGGGGGCAAAGACAAAACTACATTGAACGACGATACAGTATAAAACAAAAGGCCAAATACTGCAAACGAAATATTTGGCTTCATGGCTAGAAGTGCAACTAAATTAATGACTCAAAAACTCTGGAGACGTCTTATGCTACATCGTACTTGCATTGCCTTTATTATGTAGCATAACTCAATGTTTTTCTTGGTGGTGCTACTCTTATTTGATCTTATGCAAATCATAAAATATTAAAAGATGTCCAATTGTCATGCACCCATTGTCATTATTGTTTATTAATATTGATTATATTGAATGAAAGTTTTGTACTCTATACTTATAAACCAAATATAGAGCAGATTTACTTTTGGAGGCTAGCTGATATCCGATTATTGTGCTTTTGAAGTCATTTTAACTGCAATACATGCATATTTTATGCATATTTTTGGACCATCGTCGCACAATGCTATTGTAAATGCCCGCACATGTTGTTTTGGAAACAAACCAAATATGAAATCCCTATCAAGCTTGGTGGGGATGTATATGGTATGGTCCGTTTAGCCAAGGCTGTTCTCATAGTCTTCTTTGTTTCATAAAAAAACAAAGAAACAAACAAAAATTAGCGCCAATGTTAAGACCTGTGCACGTGTAGCAACTGATCTTCAAAATTTATTTTACACGGGTTTGAGACGAACAAAAGAACACCAACTCAAATTTTGACACTCATCGTGCGCATGTATCATTTGATATGATTAATAAGTATAACTTCATTGTCAGCAGTAACATGAATTCATTTTACAAATCTGCTACGTTTTATTTAGTCAGCCTTAGCCGTCTACCGGACACCAATATTGGGACATTGGTTGTGTACAAGAATAATCAGAAAGGTAGGGTTTGTGAAGAAGGCTGGGACGACCGGAATACCTGGGTTGTCTGCACGCAACTTGGCTTTGTAGATGGAAAAATGTTACGAAAATCAACGTACGTAGCAGGAGAGACAGCAAATGAATTCGTCATTTTAAATGGCATCCAGTGTTTAGGCAACGAAACCTCTATTCTGAAGTGTCAAAGTGTGGACTGGGTCTCTAAACCCTGCCCCAGTGGATATGTTGTGACATTGATGTGTAGTAATGAGACAATCAATGATACAGGTAAGTATTAGAACAAAATTCGAAATCAGGTGTGTTTATTTTTGTGTTTGTGTGTGTGTGTGTGTGTGTGTGTGTGTGTGTGTGTGTGCGTGTGTGTGTGTGTGTGTGTGTTCGTTTGCTTTTTTTGCGGGGGGGGGAGGGAAGTGCTAATTGAATTTTGTTCAATGTTTCATACAATTTGTAGGATAACCATATGAGATCCATGGATAGTTTTCAGAATTGTGCAAAAATGTACCGATAATTTTTTCTAATTTTATTTGAATATGTATATAGTTGAAACGGCTTGGCATAATCCTTGTGAATATTTGACTTTTAGTGAGGGAAACCAAGATAATTCACTGCCTTGTATACCGTGTTCCGTAAGTTTACATTGATGAATGTCGTTGTGGGGCAGAAGTGAGAAGAGTAGTCGTTCCATGTACTTAGAAGTATATTTTCAACCCTGTAAATACATACACAATCAAGGTTTCACACATAGGTATATGTATCCTGATGATTTATTTGCACAGCAGGAACTTAAAACTACCATTGCTGAAGATTTGAAAAATGGGGACTCTCCCTAATGGGACCCTTTTTAGTAGGACGGCCCCACTTTGTGTCATGATTTTTTTGTATCAAGCGTTTTAAATATCCAGGAGACTTATGGCAGTAATCAGATCACGATTAATATTTGAGAACCATTAGTCAGAACCTTCTTATAAACATGTCCGAGGTGAGTAGCTGCTGAAATACGCACCCTGATCAGCAGGAACGAAGTCGTCCGTAGACAGATGCTCTTCACCCACGGATTGCGTCGATCGTTTAGCCTCGTGGCGTACAGGAGCATGTGCAATACTTAGTTTTAACATGTCTTTTTTTTCTTTTGTCCATAGCCCCCAAGCTAAGCTGCATTTCCATTTTTATGCATGATTGTTCCCTTGCACAGCAGTTATAAAGCGCGTCTTTTCTTGCCAGCCTTGGCTACAGGGGTCCACAGTGATTCAGACCTCAAAGGACATGCAGCCTAATTGTCATTAATTTAATAAAAATGTAGTAATGATGTTAATTTTGAAAATAAGCTGCACTTTCATGACACTTTGATCAAGGAAATTGGCTCCCAGAAAATATCCTTCCTAATTTATTACTCCCCCCATTCGTAAAGTGGAAAAGGCAGCTGCTTTTATAGATAATTCACTATGTGAGAATGTGAAACAATCTAGCTCGGACAGTGTACGCAGCGATTAATTGTTGGCTTCATAGAATTTTTGACAGTAAATAGAGGAATGAGGTATAAAACAAATTCAATGTTCTGGATACTTGAGGCTTACACCTCATTGTAGAATGAGACTAAGAGATACACTTTAAGTATGAACATTATAGAGGGGTCCATATAGCGGAGCTTTAAAAATAAATTACCGCTGGGAAAAAATATTAGCAAAATTTATAGCATTAAAAGCAGCATATCATATTTGCACGTTTTTGTAGTTATGGTCAGAGGTACCAGTGAGGGATATATAAAACCACTACAAACAAAAATTTCAAATATACCTCTGCGGAAGCAGATATATTGACATAAATCAGCCAATCGGAATGTAACTGTTTCTTGAGTAGAACCGGATCAAATAGGTAAGCTAATGATTCCCAAATAAAATGACCGATATACACCCAAAACCATTATGGAAGTGGAACTTGTTTCCGGTGGTTAATTGGCATGGACTGTGAACCAGTAGGTATATGTATGGTAGGAAATAAAATAATATATACTGATTTTTCCTTTGGAAAGATATTTTCTTTCATAAAAGAATGCAATTTATGCCAGGAATGGAATTATGGGAGCGAAATACGTGTTTGTGTAGGTTACAGCCGTGGAAACAAAGTCAACCTTATAAAAACGTAAACAGAATGATGGGCTTTTAAAATTTATTTTAGTGCTTATTCCTGTGGATAAATGCACATTTGTATCGAATGTTTATGCTAACAGCTTCGCCCTACACACACACACACACGTGTGTGTGTGTGTGTGTGTGTGTGTGTGTGTGTGTGTATAATGGAATGCCGTTCCTCATTTTATCCATTATGTGAACATACCATCAAATATTTAATGATATGATAAATTCCTTTTAATGCTATCATTTAATATTTGATAAAACCATTATTTTTTTTTAGAGATAACGCTAATTTGATTTAATCTTATCATGAAGTGTATCTTAATATATAACTAATTCTCGAAAACCTTTTTCTGGTAAATCATGAGGCAAAATCCGTTTAATGATATTATCAATTGCATTCAATGATATCAATTAATCGATTTATTGTTATGGATCACTATTTTATATCTAAACATATGTCTAATGATATTTAGTCATATCATCAAATCGATTTGATTATATGTTAAATTTCTGGATAATTAAATTTATCACCAAATACAATTCATGATATGTTCAGTTCGAATAAATGTTATGTTTAAATGCGACCCGGGCCAGAGAAACATAATAAATGTTCCCCCAATGAATGGAACTGAAACCATAAAATCCTTGCAAGACATGGATCGGTCGTGGTGGTCCCCGCACATCAACACATAACTGGTTACCTTTAACGTTACTTTTTTATTTGCTGACTCCTCACCAACAAGTCATATTTTCACATTAAATGGATGGCATGTATGTTTTATTAGTAAGTAACGAAATGCTTATATTGAAATCAATAAAGCCAGTCAGTTCTGACCTATGTCATTCTACACACAGTGAACATCAATAATACGATACTACGCTTTACATACCGCACCACTGAGATCATCATTATGCACAAAGGTAATAATAAACGGTGCTTGCACGGTCATGATAAGCATACCACTGAGCACCATTTAGATTTTTAAAGGTCACAGGAATGGAAAAAATACACCTTACATAATGCACAACCGGGAACAGCATAATATGCACATGGTTATGGTTATGCACAAATTGACGGACAACACAATTGTAGCATGGCCACGATAAGCCTACTGCTTAGCACCCTGAAGACTTGAGAAAAACATACTCACAAGGATACTACAACTGTACAACTGGACGGATATAACATTTTAACTATAACTGTTAAACTAATATACAATACGTTTTTGCCTAATAATATATACACAAATATTTCAAAATAGACTGATGTAACACAACACAGTCTACTGAGAAAGCACTCAGGCAGAGATCAAGTTTACTAGTCCCGCATTTCAAATGCTATGTAAATAGATTTACCTTGATGAATCATTAGATCAATGTCACATCAGAACATTATTGTTTAGAATTGGTTTTGGCATTTATTAATCCAAAGTAATGGGAATGGAGATTAGCATGTTGCAGGAGAATATGCTGGTGGGAAACGAATTTAGGACACCTAAGTATAAAATGAATTACATCTTCGGGTTCACCAATACAATTCTGCAGATTCATTCGCTTGCAGGAGTTTTATGCCTGCCGTGTCTCCCAAGCTCAATCTCAGGGCTGTGTGAACTAAGTCGGAATCTAGTTAGTGCAACGTGGTATCTTGCATCACGTACATAAATTAAGTATGGCTCAAAACTATTCTGGGATTTAAGAGTTTTGTAAAACCTTAGCTTTTTGGCGCCATTACTGCCATTGATTCTGGCTAGACCTTGATTAACCTGGTAATTTTAAATTTTTACCCACGTCATAGGTAGATAAAATTTCATCCAGACCTTAATGTTCTCGCAGGTTTCATTATAGCTGAGACAGCATAAAAGTTGTTTAACATTGTAGCACTGGTGGCCTATGGGCATCCTGCCTGTTTCTGCAAGGAAAACATCTGTGCGGAGAGGACATTTTTATTTTAATTGGAATATTTCCAATATGTCAACCTGTCTACCTTTGCTCCATATCTCAGCACCATATTCTAATATTGGTTGTATGTGGGTATCAAAAACTTCAAAATCTAACAAAGGGCCAAGTTTTCCAACAACAGGATTCCTTTATCTGATGGCCTGAAATACTACCTTTTGTGCTTGATTAAAATGGACCAGGCGTGCAGATTATGGAACCTTTCCAATACCTATTCTGTCTTTTCCTTGCGCAGCAACTGACCAATGCATCACCATCATTGTAAAATGGCGGTAACGACTGCTACCAGCGCGTCCTCGGTGTTTTAGGTATATAAGACAAAGAATACGATCGATTTCTATCAACCTACAAGAGGATAACTGTACAACTGACTGTACTGCACAAAATGATCAAGCATTGGTTAACTTTTCTAGAGTACGTAGCCAGCTGGATTCAGATACGCACACGGCGAAAGTCGGAAGTACAGTGCAAAAGTCGCCCAGAAGGAATGCAACAGAATAAGTCTTATCATTAATTTGCATCTAGTTTATTTAATCATAGCATTAAATATCTAGTGTTATCACTAAATATTGGTGTTATGATTAAATCAGACCAAAAGGGGGGCACAGATTCTTCTACTTCCAAAAGTTATTAATGATATGTTTAAATCGCTATAATCATAACACCAAACGGGTTTTAAAATAAGACCAAATAACGTTTATTTTATCATAACAATAAATCAATTTAATGTTAACTCCAAATAGAATTATACTTATGTCCAAGTAATTTACCATATAGACTTATAATGAAATCGTTTTGATATCGTAAAATACAATTTATGATAACACTTAATAATTATTGATATAATTACAAAAGAACATTTCAATATAACAATAAATGCTTTTAATGATAGCATGAATCTGATTCAATGTTATCAGATATTTAAAGATATGTTCAAATACTGAATAAAAGGAGAAACGGCGTTGCATATATATATATATATATATATATATATATATATATATATATATATATATATATATATATATATATATATACATATATATATATACATATATACATATATATTTGTGTCAGTGTGAGAGAGAGAGACAGAGAGAGACAGAGAGAGACAGAGAGACAGAGAGAGACAGAGAGAGAGAGAGAGAGAGAGAGAGAGAGAGAGAGAGAGAGCATTGTGGCCATTTTCTTCATGCAAACTTCACACTCGTAGACAACCAACATCGATGAACCTGAAGGATATAAATCCCCACTGGAATATATTGGTACATCTATTAATAAAGTTCATAGTTTTGTTTTCTTTTTCTCTGTGTTGGTACCCCAATGCAGTGGGGAATGAATCATTAATATTTGTGTCCATAATATTGAACAGGCTTGGTCACATGCTTTCAACTCTCTTTCAGGTTTTGGCTTGGAAATTTATCAAAGTTTCAGTGATTACCATGGTGTGTTGAAAGTCACAATGGGTGGTGTATCTGGCATTATCTGCAGTGATACATGGACACATAAAGACGCCAGTGTTGCCTGTCGGCAGATGAAATTCACCGGAGGAGTTGCCCTTCCAAACGCCGAGAGTCGTCGTGTTAATCAAATTAACCCGACAACATTGATGCGCAGTGTTCAATGTAAGGGGACAGAGAAATCAATTGACCAATGCAAGTATACGAAATGGGGAGAGAAAGACAAATGCCAAGGACGCATTGGCCAGGCAGCTTATGTTGTATGTTACAAATCAGGTAAAAGAATGCATTGAAATACTTGTTCTCATTGACAAAAGGTATTTCATGTAACACCGTGTTTATGATTTTTTTTTCTGAAAGAAAACCTACGGGGGTTACATGTAGTACATACAAATTAGTTGCTCAAATATTATGGAATCCATGAACCCAAGGCTTACCTGTCGAAATGAAGAAAGCTGGGTCCTACCCAGGGAGCTAATAATGGGTTAAGCATATCATCAGTCGTGTTCTGATATATTACCAGTCTAGTTAATATCTTGTCACGTTATATTTCACAGTCTGTGTTAAATAATAAGGTTTACCTCGGAATTGAGTACTAAATTAACGTCTTTGGGAAATCAAACTCATAAATAAAAGGATTTTCGGCACATTTGCTCACATAGGCAACGAATATTAATATACAAGGACACTTGACTGGGCCTGCGGGCAAAGCAGGAAGCCCGAGCATGGCTTCCATGGAGTCAAATATTTCTGTTAAAGATACTGTCGTACGTACATTATAAGGTAATAGGTCATGTATTGTAGGATATGTGTCGTCTATCCTGAGTCACAATTTACTTTGGGTTGTGTATTAATTATTTGTAGCGAATTTGATACTAAAATCCATGTAGCCAGAGACCAGTAAATGGCTCATGAGCGCCGCAATGTCTTTCCCACGATATGTCTGCAAGCTTCGAACTCCTTCTGTACCCCGATGCTGGTCTCAAGAATGTCTCGCAAACAAATGACATCCATGAGGTCCAGCTCACATTATACTTTTATTTATTTCAATTTGGAAGATAAAAAAGTGACACCTGGCTGCCTGGATTTTGAAAAGTCGCCAAATGTTGCCACTTGCGTGCATTTGATTGTTCGTAAGACATTCGTTATGTCAAATACATACAATTTCCGTGGCTACTCTTCCCAGTTAGGTGGGGTTCCCTGCATAGCACCATGTGGGTATCTAGTTTAAGAAAAAACTTTAAATACTCCCTTCATTTTATTGTTACACTCTGATATTGATCTACAGGTAAGGTATCGTGACATAAAATAAAAAGGTTAATAGGAATTATCTCAATTATTGGTAATACCGTCCTGTGGAAGAACATGGAGGACTGTGTAGCCATTCCACACCGGTCATATAAGATTTTAGTGGCCAACAAACCATGAAAATTCAAGGGATATCATACAGTAACCTTCCTAGTCTGGCTGGTTGTGGATGCAAGTAGCGCGCATCAGTTGGCACGTATAAGTCGAGCGTTACTTGTTTGGTCTATTTTGGAAAAAACTGTCATACAATTGATCCATGATTCCGTATGATTTATAATAAGGGGAACAACTGCGATATTCATAATTCCCCTTAAACAATATATACACTTACAATGACTAAATAAATGCTACTCATCCAGGATCTGTACCCATTTATGTATCAATCGTTCCTCTGGAACAAATATTTGTACCCGCTAACAACCAATTTATATGGTCAAAAGAAATGCGAATATTTATGTAAATTTATATGGTGAAAACAATATGAATATTTAGAGTAGAGTATGACTGAATGTTATTATAACATATATTAGGTATACCCTTGTCAATTAACCATTTCCAGGATTACAATTTGTGATATCAGGCGGAACTGGAAATCAAGGCAGAGTGGAGATCGTGCGTGACGGTATTGTGGGCACCATATGTAATGACGGGTGGGATAGAAGAGCTGCCAAAGTGTTTTGCAAGCAAATGAGTATGGACAATACCTGATTCTTTCCTCTGAGTGCATACATGAATCTAGAACTAACAATTCTAACACGGGGAAGGGCCAAACTAAGTTTACTGGGGATAGTGGTACTCTAATTCATTGTTGTCAAGGTCGGTTGGTGATGAGGTTCACACAGTCCTTATCGATTTTTATCTTCATTTTAATAACACAAAACAAAACAATCTGTGAAATCGCTTTGCTAATTACTTTGAAATTGTACAGGGGCACTTCTGGGGCACCTTAACCTACGTATATTCAAAGTATGGTCTTGTGGTTTCCTTTTTTTTTTGGGGGGGGATGTGGAAAAAGGCTTTGAAACCACTGGCAAATTGCTTCCAAATTGCGCAGAAACACTTTATGTATCAAATGGAGGTCTTGTGATTTATTCAAATTATCATTTTTTTTTAATTGTTTTGGGGCTTTTTTTACCTCTCGAAAATCATCTTTCTGAATGTTCTGAAACTTACTGGAAATGTTCCTGTCACAAGGAAAGGTCGAACAGAGCTGTAGTTGGCGATACTGCAGGAATTTTAATGCATTTATCATTTTCGGTATCAGTCATTCATGGTTTCGTTCCAGTTGATTACTACACAAGGCAATAGAGATTGCGATGAGTTTGTTAAAATGATCACGCTACAGTATTTTATTTATTTATGTTTTAACATTGTATTGTTCATGTGTGGCAAAACATTCAAAATTCACTGAAACCGAGGGGTCAATTGCTTTGAAATACCGCGATGACATTTCTTCTTAACCATGCACCTAAATTTGTTCAACAGGTGACGTCGTAAACTTTTCTATACCTTTTGGACATGTGCTTTTGCGATTATCGATTTCCTCATTAAGCTCCGTTGGATCTTCTTTTTACTATTGATGGGAATGCACAGATCAACACTATTTTTATCTGTAAATGATGGTGCTAGTATCTTCAGATTTCTAAGGATTTTGGAAATAATAATTCATTGCATGGGCACATGAACAGCTTTGCTACCTCGGACATAGCAGCAGAGTGTGACATAATGGTTTTGTTTTTCTGAAATGGTGGATCCGTGTTCGGTTATAATGGACCACTTTCCAGATTAAAATGAGAGACAAGAATAGATGTTGCCATGATGAATCTTGGAATACAAGCACACATGCACGTTTATGTAACTTTCTCTCAAGTCATAACTGGACCCAGTTACAATCTGGGCACACCTAGCTCTGAGTCATTGTTATATCTCATTCAGATAAGCGCCGACTTTTCACACAGTATTTTCTGTTTTTATACTATCAGCGTGTTTATCATTGATATTTAAATTTAGCGGTACTAAATCCAATTATTGTAATTTCTGTGCTGAAATCTTCCTGTAGTGAACCTCCTGAAAGGCAGCGAGAGGGTAGTAGAGCTTTTTCTTTCGCCGAAATCATCTATACAATGCCTATCTAAACATATCTCCGCTCATGATGTTTATTATCTATATGTATTTTCGTTGTTACACACAAATATGCATATATTTTCATAAACAGTGAAGGGTGTTATGTATTCTTTCCAACATGGCACGGCCATTAAAATCTCTCTTTAACTCTTGTGATTCTCCTGAACTATGGAACGAGCAGACAAAAACATTGACATAGTTTAGCAAGAATAGCAAGTGTATAATGTGATGATGCTACTGAATGGCAATTGAAATGTTATTTTAAGAAAATGTGAATTCATGAAACGTCCCTATGTGCAATACAATGAACATCTTTCTTTGGCTCTTTGGCAGATTTCAAAGATGGATATACACTGCACGTATCAGACACTGTATCAGGAAATGGCAAGATTTGGCTTTCCTGGGTGACTTGTAACGGCACTGAAGACTCTATCCTTGGTTGTGCAAATGGCGGCTGGGATTTTGTAGAAACTGATCTTGGAGCTCCGTTATCACGTACATGTGGAACCCACGATGTAAGTGTCCACTGCTTGAAAGAAGACATGGGTGAGATTTTATTGTTTTCTCACATTTACAGAAGAATATGCTTTCAAGTTAACAATTCCAGCTTCACTATTTGCTTTAATATACTTCTGCGCATGGGAATGTTACTAAAGTATGCTTTCGGAACCAAAGTCTGATCCACTGCTATCCTTATAGTAACAATGCTAACATTTACTTGTATCCATACTCATAATTTCTTATATCGTTAAATATAGAAAAAACTAGAAGCACCATTTGGTGACAAAACTTATTAGAGGTCGAGTCCAGATACAAAGGGGCGACGATATGATTTTTGTGTGTTAGGGCTATTTTTGACTTATTTTCGAGAACGGCTGAACAGAATTACCTAAAAGTTTATAATAATATAAATTATAATGTTAATTTCTCACTAAGCTATTGGAAATCAAACTTTGTGACTCTAGGTAAGTGTTAGCACTGTATAGTGTATATGGCTACTGTATTTACATTTTTGACTCCTTCTCAAAAAGCGGTGCTTGGAATGTTTTGTTTTGCATTGTTCCCCAGGTGGACCTCTACCAAGTTTGCTGCATTTTTTTTCCTAATATTTTTGAAAAAATGTTTTGTATTTTTTTTTCTTTTCTGCAAAACTGCAATGGGGTTATGTTTCAAACTTAGTAGGAGTATAGCTTATATAGTCTTAAAGGCAAGTATTTTACCAGTTGACAGTATTGTCTTTCTTTAATTAAAGCAAATTTAAAAGAAATGGTGTTCATATTAGTATTATTGGAAGGCCACTCATGTTGACGTATGCATATGTATTTTTGTGCAAAGTTGTATGCGAGAACCGCTCCAAAGTTGGTAGATATTGAGGGTAAGTGTTTTCGAGAGATATGTAATTTGTGTGTGTTGGGTGTTTCATGACATTTTGTTCATTTGTGGGGAAAAACAAATAAAAAGTGTCAAATTCCTGACTTTTTTTCCTTTGAACTTGCATAGAAAAACTGCTATGTTTCTCCGGAATATAATTTGTTGAGATGATGGTGCTAGAATGAGTATTTTGAAAAATAAATAAATAAAAGGCACCTTCGTATACAAAGCAAGCTTGGTTGGAGTGTAGGTTGACGAAACTCCCACACTCATTTACATCTGATAACGCCGATTTCATCTCGTCATTCTTAACAAATTTGTGCAAAATAACGTAACAGTCGTGACGAATACATGACATCATGATTAAGATGAAGATACTAATGTAAATGCATGTTTATATCATTTTTGCGAAAACCATACAGAAGACCTACCTAGGGATTTATCCTGTACACTGGGTCACTAATTTAATAGTATGAGCCACCCGCAGCCATATGCGATCACCCTGGAATTAAGCTGGACTGCAGTGTGGTCATCTTCGCACAGTGTCAGCTGCAGCTCACTGCATTCCGGGGTGATTGTATTAGCTCAGCTGGGTATGGGTCTTTCACATGGCATTCCTCCTGCATTTAAAGTAAGTTATAATCTATCTTGGATTGCTGTATTCAAGTTATATATGTCATGCAAAACAGTAAATATTTACCAGTGACATTGATTTTTCCAAATGTGCAATTTTTAGTGCTTTAACATTTTGCAGCCATAAGTGACGTGCGGCTGGTAGACGGAGATGAAGAAGGTGTTTTCTCTGGTCGCTTGGAAGTGTATGTTTCTGGCGCCTCAGCTTGGGGGACAGTTTGCGGGGAAGACTTTGATGAAAAGGCGGCACAAGTGGTGTTTTTCGTATGAAAGGTACGCAGAAATATAAGCACCACGAAGCCAGTCAACACAAGGCGTTCCTGGCAGTTACTTATAATTCCAATGAGCCAAACTGATCAAATCATGATTACCACGACATACGTTAATATAGGCTTTGCCTTCTCCCCTGTTGCATTGTCGGTAAAATGTGTTGAAATCAATTATTACCATAAAGGTTAGTAACCATGCACAATGGAGTATCCTGAGGTATCTGTTTTATATTTGATGCTGATTTCAATAATTGTGTTTTTACTTCCAACATTAGTATACAGCCTTCTGTTTATGATTAAATAACACGATTCTTGTATGAATGATACGTTGAGCTCATCAGTCAGTTCTTTTTATGTACCCATAGTAGCCTTTCCATGGCCTGGATAGTTTTTTATAGCAACATAAAATAACTGAGCAGGTATTGAGAGACCCGTTAAGAGCAGCAGTATTAAAAATATCAACATTTACTGAAAATTTGCTGTGTCCATGATTCTATACGAGGTTAGTCACCCCACTGCTACTCCTCTATATTTTCTATTTGTCTCACAAATTCTACTAACAAGTGACGTGAATACCAGTACGTTTGAGTAATGTAAACTTCGATTTTGGATTTAAAATACAGTTCAATGCTCTGACTAAATTAACCTGCATTAAGCACGTGAACAGGGAGGTCACATTTAGATGTAGTTTAATCAGCCCTTTGAATTAGCAGGTCCGTGTTTGGTTTCGGGGTTCCGTTTACACCAACATTATTTGCATTATAAATAGCCTTTATGACGTGGAGTCAGTAAGTTAATTAATGACGTCACATTGTGCTGCATAAGATAAAATATAGGAGCCCTCTGGGTCAGGGGCTGTTGCATCCCAACTGTCTCGGACATGTCAGTCACTGTGTGCAGATCCATTCATGCCAGCTTTGTCACCTGATGGCTATATATGCCAGTCCACATACAGGTTATTGAGTGAGAGTGGTATTTGCTTTCAAATCTTGGTGCCAAACATATTTGAATTCATACATGACTGAATCAAAGTGATTTTCATTTTTGGATATATTTTCATACAGTTCGTGGTTCCAGACCTTCTTTGACGAACATGAAAAGCTGCATTTTTAAATGATTGTCACTAGTGCATTGACCCTTCAAAAATATTTTTCCAAGAAAGTCATATCTTACAGCCACCTGTTAGGATTGCATTATGCATGTTAAACTACAACAACTGAAAACAAAATACCTGTGGTAAGTCCTTGGTAGGAAAGAAAGAGCTTACTGGCCACTTAAAAACAGCAAAATATCATTACGAAATTCTAATTGATGTTTTGATATCAATGGACTCTTACTGCAACATATTTTATGAAGCGCAAGCAAAGTTAGAGTAAATGACCCGGAACAACCTTGTGCATTGTTTCAGCAGCAAGGTAAATTTAGAACGACACCACGTTATGTCATGAGTGGGACTGTCAATGAATTTTGTTGAACTATGAAATGGTTTTAGCAAAGAATATAAAGCATAATTACTTCTACCTTCAGGTTACAAAACGGGGAAAAGGATACCTCGTGGGAGTATTCCTGAGGGTCGCGGTCGCATATGGCTCTCCAAAATTAGATGTGCTGGCACCGAGACAAACATTGCCACCTGCCAGCTGGACGAACTAGAATACAACACTTGCGACCATTCAAATGACGTAGCTGTTGAATGTTCAGGTATGGGGAAGTACCTAAACAGGAAAGTGGTTGCTTAGTATTGACTTTGCTTTCAGGTTAAAATTATCTTCATAATTATTGTTGTATCATTTTGAGTAGAGTACATTTGTATTTTACTCAGTTTGAAAATGATTCTGTAGTCTTTCACACAGTCAATTTCTTCCACATTGGGTTATTTGTGACATAAACTTTCTGTCAGTTCTTTGTTGATAAGCCATGCTTTGAATTGAAAACTTTATACATTTTCAAGCTCCTTTTCCTGCAATCATATTGGTACTACATCTTTGCGCCGTCGCCTTAATTCCATTGCCAAAGTATATTTGACACTTTATTAAGTGTATTCAAAGTGCAAAGAAACTTACAATTCTGTCACCCTGCTCATTGTATCTTACAGCAAACTATTTTATTACTGGTAATCATATTAGCATTTAAGGCTGATTAATCTAAACAAATACATGCAATTGCACTTAAAACAACATTTTCCATGTGGGTAACACTTTCAAGTCCTTCCTGCATATAGGGCTTTGGTAGTAACTATTGTGACATTTAGGGCAAATAGTCAAGTTGAAACAATTATGAATTTGCCCCACATTTTAGAAAGTTAGAGATATTTTATGTTAATGTGATTTGGTATGGCCTAAATTCAAACACTTAACTGTGCAAGGACTTACAGTGACTAAATTAAAACACCACTAGTCCCACTTTTTTCTGCTACGTTTTGGAATTTTTGTATCATCATTTAGATATAACCCAGCCGTCCTGTCATTCAGAACAGTTTCCTGGTGGTCCTGCATCTGTCATTTGTTGTCACAATTTGCATTATTGACCGTCTTGCCACAAATGTTGATTTTCTGCAAAATTAACAGTGATTCCTGTTTAGGGGTTTTTACTTTAAAATTTGGGAAAGTTGTGAACAATCTCTCCTCAATTCATTTGCCAACTGCTTAGAAGATCAAAAGGAACACTCCAGGATACCCCCTTGGTAGAAATTTAAATTGCCTGGGTGGGTGCCGTGACAAGGTGTTTCACTATGTTGAGAGTTCTATTATTTCCTGATTTGCATTTTGTTGATTAAAACGTGGTTCTGTTCAAACCATATACCGGATATAAAATTCCCTTTTCAACTTCTCCAAAAGTGCAAACCAGATTCTCTAAAAATGTAATAGAAATATAGCTTGACTCAATCTCCACCCAAGTGTTTGAAAGGTGGGACCCCTACCTGATTTTTTTAAGAATTGTTATATAAAACACACATTGAAATAATATCAAAACTGCAATTGTTAAAAGTACATACCAGCGTAGTGATTTTGGGGTTCATACCTATTGTTAGTGCGTAGAAGCCGTACCCTGCACTAGCAGCACATGCAACACGAAAGGCCAAAGTGCAGGTTATGACTGCAATGCACAAATCTATGGTATTTATCCCTTTTTCTATGACAATAATGCGACTCACAACTTAAAATAAAACACCCATACATGCCTGAAAAATGCTGGTATCATCATTCCCTCCCCAACTGAGCTACATGCATCTATTGGTTGATAAGTGGGCATTGTCTGCATCATTGCACCAAATGTGACTTTTCAAAAATAGAACTCTTATAAAGAAACTGGAACAGCATACCTTCTACGTCACCTCCATCGCTGTAGGCCAATTATCCAATATATATATATATATATATATATATATATATATATATATATATATATATATATATATATATATATATATATATATATATATATATATATATATATATATATATATATATATATATATATATATATATATATATATATATATATATATATATGTATATATATATATATAAATATATACATAATTGCTAATAAGGTGGTGATACTGCAGATCGTTGGACCTTCTTCAATTCCAGGATATATCTGTTTACGCGTGCCTTTTCATTATAACTAAAAACGTCTATGGAGATTGATGTGGAAATTCACAATTTGACCTTCTCCCTAAATATGAACCAGTTTCCCTTAAAACATGATGGGAATGAAACTTGTGTGGGTTCAGACCTAGTTTGTTAAAATAGACGCGTTCATATATATATATATATATATATATATATATATATATATATATATATATATATATATATATATATATATATATATAGCCAAATCTCGAACAACCCTGCAAACTGCTCAGCCAAATGCTTTTGAATAGCATAGGAACATTACCAGGGACCGTTATGTGTTAGCAATGCTACAGTATTCTTTTTTATTGTGGATCACCGATTTTAATGACTTTTTTCAACTTGGATACCTGTCGGTGAGGGCATGCATTCCTTGTGATATATATATATATATATATATATATATATATATATATATATATATATATATATATATATATATATATATATATATATATATATATATACATATATATATATATATATATATATATATATATATATATATATATATATATATATATATATATATAAACCACCTAGTCATTAGTTTTGAAATTGCATAGGGCACTTTTAGGCACCCCTAAACCTAAATTGCCCCAACAGGTTTGGCTGTTTGTTTCTTTTGGTACGAATTATATTTTTGCTGTTTTGAACTTTTTATCAAAAGGATTTGTGAGATTATTTAGAAATTTGGTGGAAATCCAAATGTTCCTTTTGGAAGAGTCAATCAAAGTTGTTCACCGATGCATTGCTGTGGATCCGTGGCTTTTAGTGATTTTATTGAATTGTATACTTGTCAGGTAATGCACACATTCCTATTGATTACCTTGTTAGTCAATAGGGATTGCAGTCTTAGCTCACAGTTTCTTCTTGGAAACCACTAGTCAGATTTACTTCAAAATTGGCAGCAATAAAATTATGGTGGGTCTCATAGTAATGTATCCAAATGGTCGAGCTCCAATTTTGACATTTGAAAAATTTATTCTCCATAACCAGTTTCCTAATGTGTAAAACTTGGATACTTCTGGAGACCCTTAGACCATAGTTTGTTCAATAGGTGGTGCTGCGGTTTAGAAAAGGTCGCAATGTTTTTGTGTGTTAAAGCTATTTGAGACTTTTCCACAGAACAACTGCTTAAATTGAATTGAAACTTAATCGAAATTCATTTTGTCGAAGGGTCAAATAAAACTGTTTAATAAGTGGTGATAAAGCAAAGCTCTGATTTGTGACTATTTTTTTTTTAATTTGGTTATGTGTTGGTTGATACATACCTTCGTATTGATTATTCTGCAAGTCAAAGGGGATTACAATGGCGTTTTTTAACCGTAAAAGTATCAGTAAGATGCACTTCAAATGTGCCGAGGATATACTTTGATTTGGGCATTTATTGTTTGATTCAAATGGTAATGTTCTAGTGATTTTTCATTTGTTTCTCTTATATGTATTTGTGTTTAGTGTTTGATAAAATATGAAACAAAATGTTATTCTCCATACGTGTCCGCCCAATTGCTTCAAAATTGCGAAGGCACACATCTAGGATCCCCAAGACTTTTACTTGTTCAGCAGGTGGCGCTGTAAGTTTTTGTAAACAGTGGCTCCTCTCACTTTTCTTTTAAAAAATGATTCTAATACTAGTTCACATTTTTAAGTGCTCCAATATTGTCAACAACATTTATTTCAAAGGTTGTGGGGGAAATATCTTGGGTGGGTCTCTGCAAAATTAATTAAATATTCTCGCTCTGATATTTGGCTTTTTGACAAACTTTTCTGCATACTGTTTGGCCACAGCAAGATTTCTTGATACAGCTCGACCAGGGTGAAACTTCTTATGACATAATCATCAAGGTCAGCTGAGGACAAACTGTTCGCACAGCCCTTTTGTTTCAGCCATATTTTCCTTATACCCGAAAGGATTGAGACAAGTAATATATCATCAACCGTCTTTAATAATGGAACGACTCATTCAAGATGGAGACATAAAGCTCAGACATATGATTCGAATGCTGATGTCAAGCAGCATAAGAATTGCGTCAGATTCATTCTTTTGTGACTATTGATTCCAAGTACCTCTGTTTAAGTGTACCCGTACAAGATTCCCCGCCTGCGTAGTGCATTGGTTGCACATTAAATTCACCAGAGTAGTGTTTAGTTTCATATTTACATAGGAGGCCTTAGTAATCAGATTGTTACATGTATCACAGACCTTTTGAGATGGGAAGGCGCCAGAGCTTCCAGACTCTCTAAAATAGCTACAAGGACAAACGAAAACACGTCAATTTCCTTACTGAAATTGTAAACTGAGATAGGTCTACAAAATTAACATCAAACATGCCTCAGCCTAATGATCAAACGAAGTAAGATATAGGGTAATGTATATTCCCTTTTAAAAGTTATTAAGCACTTAGTAAAGGACACTAATTTCAAATATGTTGACAAGATGGAGACTTACGATTCCAAATGTACCAGAAATGTGTATTATATGGAAGTTTAGTATTGCAAAATATGGTTGATTTTGACCTACATGGTCCAATCAAATTGACTGTCTTCAGTAGCTAGCTCTAATTCTCTGGGCAACTTACTTTGTTTGGGGAGGTGATATCAGTAAATCAGTTTATTGTGGAAAAATGGGCCAGAAATATTTCTGCAATTTGTGTTAGTTGAATTTCTGGCCCGATTTTTAGTTAATAACAAATATGAGGGTTTTCAATATTCACCTATTTGTTTCTGAAGCAAGAAATAGTCAACCCGTGTGATAGCAGGGATCATTATCCCAGTGCTGACCAGAGTTGCAAGTTTGCCATCTATAATTTGCGTTTATCTGTGGAAGCTTTGTCCACTGAATATAGAATAAAAAGTGTTGAAGCAAGTCGGTATTAAATTGATGAATGCAAATAACATATACCAATGTGTATATTTTATGGTGTTTTTGCGGTCCGTGGTGTTGTTATCGAATTTAATTTTGCATGGGATCAAATATCGAACATTCCCCATTATCGTGATAATCGCCAGGGTTGTGCCGTAATTGCGAACGCATGAATTTGGTGTCGTTAGGTTGATGTCCTGTTTAATGTCGCAGCATTTTGGAATAACATAGGGCAAAAACAGGTATACATGCAAGGCGAATTATGGCAAAGGGTAAAAAAACGACAGAATGTGCATGCACTGTGGTACCTCTTTTTTATGCCAGATAGCTGCCCGTTCGAAATTTCAGCCTATGCACAAGCACACATGGTTAAATGACATACTGGTGTGTTTCCTTCAGCCATTCAAGCTTCCTACTAGATATCCTGTAACTTTACATTGATCCGTGAATTATATAATGTTCATGTTTAGTTAGAACTATAAACTGGGTTTGCATAGAACCATTCAATTATTGGGAAAGAAAAATACGTGATGTGCAAGTCATGTCCTGAAACTGGTATGAATCGGGATAATGGTTGGAGATAGGATTCATCTGGGACTCTTTTGTGAAGCAAAGTAATTGAATAATTCCTTAGTAGGCCTAGGCTGTATTTTTAGCGCGTAATGAAAAGTTCTACGTCATTCTATTATTATAAGTACAAATATGTTAATGACTTTTGTTTCTACGTAAATGACGTCAAAAATTACCCATAATTACGTGCTAAGTCAAACTGACCAGTCTAACGTTCAAATAACATCTTTACTTCCATTGACAAAGCTGGGGATATCACCAGCGAAATATCTGGATATCAGAAATATTATCAGATGGATTAAAAGTCCAATATAAACTTCAATTTATGATTACCTCTTTTCATATTTTGACAGGAAAGATACTTGTCAGCAGCACCGCCAAAGGCCCAAGTTCTACACAATCAGAACCGTTTTCACCAACTACAACTGGCAAACGGACCACTTCAACTGTCAGGTCGCCTTCACTGGTTACAACGGCGGAAAGAACCAACAAACCCAGCTCTCCCAAAATTAGCTCAAGTACAAAACCAACATGGTCTCCCAAAACATATATAAGCGCTTCTTTTGGGTTAAGCCCCACAACTGGCAAAAGAGGAGTAAAAGCACCACAGGATGAAAATTTCCCACCTCTTGTTGTTGTTATTCCACTCATTGCTATAATTATGATTGCTATTATAGTACTAATTATTGTGTCGTATAAATGGCGAAGGGCTTTAAAAAGCCCACATCATTACCCGGTCACTGAGCCACCAGCAGTCAACCTTCAATTAATGGCAGCAGAAACTAACCTCGGAGACGAGTATCCACCAAACCCTGCATATGATAGGTCTATGTGCTTCAGCAATAAGTTATATGACATGAACGTAAGCAATGACATAGATTTGGGTGACCAGGAAGAGAACAGATTAATGCAACAATAGCATGAGTCAAGAAGCTAAAAAAAATGTAATTGAACATTAGTGGGGTCTGGAAACTGTCGGTTATTCTCTTCAAACTCTGTAGGGGTATAATTTGGCTAAATTTGTTGGTGCCATTAGTTTATCTTATGGATTTTAGTCCCTTGTGTGTTGAACTAGTTTCATGTATGAGCAATTCACAGTTTTGGCTTTCCAACAACTCCTGGATTGTCTAGATAGTTGATGTGCTGTTTCACCATCAATAATTATTCCATTATTTTGATTTTGGGGACCATTTTTCTTGTAACATATTTACTCGGTCTTTTTCAAACCTTCTGGTGGTGCACGTTTGATAGACTACCGTTGTTCACTAAGTTACGCATCATAAAGTTCTGAATCTTTAAGCTTGTGTGACTTGTCACAGTCTTCTGTTTTCATATTTTGCTTCACCATTAGAAAAAAATTCTTCCTGTTTGCTTTTCGCCTTTGAAAATGCATAATAGCACTTGCACAGGCCTGGTGATCTTAATGTTCTGTTGGTGGTTTTTTTGTGAACTTTTGTATAGTTGTTCCAGTTAGGGCTTTGAAGCAGCATGCTACATTTTCTTCCAACTGCGGAAAAATGTGCCAGAACTTGATCTCCACTAAGTTTGTTCAACATGTTGCTATGCTGAGTTTCTTGTGAGTTTCAACGAATTTTCAACATTTAAAAATCAGCTCTATGGGTACATGTGCATGTTTGCAACGGTACTTTATTATAACAGGAATTCTTTGAGGTAGGTCAATGTCTCAGAAATAGTAGATCCTAGTCCCATGAGTACCATTAAGGAGAGTGAGTACCAGTTGGTTGTCTTTCACTGTAATTAAGTTTAACCATGCATGACCTTCAAAGGCTACACGACGTATTGCCTTATAAATAAGTTATGGTGGACCCTACTTCTCTTCATGGTGATATTGGCAACACGAGAACCATGTCAGGAGGCTACGTTGCAACCTCTGATGTTCCTGCAAAAGGAACAGCTAAACACTGTTAATGGGTAACATCAATGTAATATATTCAGGGTTACAGGACATAGTAATTACTTTGGTTGTTCCGTTGTTATTGGACAGAATTATTTTGACTACAACTTTAATGTAGCTCACAGGGGTGATGATGTCTGATGGCTGGAACAGATCGTCACCAGACTCCCAAGGTCACAGTGATACTAAACTAAAGCTAGTATATTTGTTTATAGCTTGAACATTATTGAACCATTTTTTCAGTGGTAACCTGAGAAGTAATGAGCCAGCACGTGAATATTTGACGATAATATCAGAGACAGATAGCGCCCATTCCAAAAGGTTATTCCTTACTAAATTAATTAAATTTCAGCTGAGTATAGGACTATCACAAACTGGGGGGGGGGGGGGGGCAAAGCTGTTTCCTTAATTATTCATTTACCTAACTGGGATCTAAGGTAAAAGGATGTTTTTATGTATTGAAGTTTCAAATGGATGTCTATCTCTGGTCAGAATGAACACTTCTTGGCATCTTGAACCCATGTGGCAGCCCCATTATCACGTGTGCTAGCCATTTGATGGACCAAATAAATAAAACAAAATACTACCATTGTATTAAAAGGCACTAGTGTGAAAGCTGACACACATTATTGCTTTGTTCCAGAGTGCAAAAGGTTGGGGGACTGTATCTGCACTTCATTAAGTATCAAATTGATAAAACGCATTTCTTTACAAAATCCACCAAGGATAGTTCCTGCAAATGGGCCTACAATAAAGTAAACTCAAATTTAACTTGTCTGCAAAACAATGCTAAATACACCTTATTTTAATCCTTTTACGTCATACTGAATATTGGTGTGCTACCATGTTCTCCAGTAAGTGTTCACTCTATAACTTTATATCTGTCAATGAGCTCCAGGTAGTCATCTGGTGACTCAATAGGGTGCATGAGAGTTGGGAACAAATCTGTATTGATTCCATGGGCCTTTGATCACATTGAATCTAGCAGACGACCTTTATTAGGAAAGCACACGACATGAAAGATTTGAAACATGGTAGCTGGTACTAGATATAAATGTTTGCATCTGTTGAAGTGTTTACCCAGGGGAAACTCTCCCGAGTCATCTAGAATATGCCTCAGTGTTCCAAAGTATGGCAGTTCAATGTTTAATGATCCGAGGTATATAAAGATGTTGTCATACAATGGAGCCTCTTTTGTCTGTATCTGCATTGCCGGTGTGGCATTGCATAAGTCATTGTGGTCTATTGTATACTCATCCCCACATTTCCTGGCTTCTCTTTGTAAAATTGTTAGGGTTTCCGCTAAAGCATCCAATTCTCCTGGGGAAAGGCTGAGATTATTCACATAAGCAATTCTCTGCTTTGACAGAGGATCCTAAGTGACTGGGTAATTCCATTTAATGCACATAGGTGTTGGAATAATGGCTAGAGTCATCCTACAGAACATGTGCATATATTCTATGCTTGTAAGATGTGTTGGTCAATTTATGCCTCCAGCATGATAATGGAATCCTGACATTCTAGGTTGTTTCCCCAGGTATCATTCTCGTAATACATACCAACTGTATCCTGCATAGTTCCTGTCCATGACAGTTATGTCATATTTCAGTGTTTCAGTACCTCGGCTGTATCTCTAAAGCTATGTGGACTGTTATTCATTTCATAGTATGCAAAAAACTGTAAGAACAGTTGTTGGAGATGATAAACTTTGTTCACTACATTTTGAATCCACTTTTCAAAACGCATTGAATGTAGTAGCCCATGCTTTTGTCATATTCTGGTGGCAAATTGAAATGGAATATTTGGATGTAATGAGACTTTTTTGAGCAGCACATTATGTTTTCACTTTTTGTCACTTGTTATCATTAAACAGCTTAATATATAGATATATATATAATATCTAGCATCAAAGTAATGCTTTATCACTTGTCTCTTTATTATTTACATATTAAATGTCACTGGAACAGAACAAAGACCAAGCAATTTTTTTTAAGTTTGACAGCCATCATGAATTTGTTATTCCCAGGAGCGTCAGAAAGGAGTACTTTGTTGATTTAAGCAGCATATAGCAAAATATTACTGAAACAGGTAATTACAAAATGTTTTTCGTATTAGAATCTGTAGAAGTGAACACCTTTTTGGAGAAAAGTTAATCATGAGATTACTTCATTTGCCACCAATTTGCACAAACCCCCTCAGGAGGAGATTTAAAAAAATGATTTTTTTTTTTTTTTTTTTTTTTTTTTTTTGCATTTTACACACATTTTAAGTCTAAGAGCAGCCTGCAGAGGTAAACACTCGGAAACATAAATGAAATTGTGTCATCTCTGGAACTGCAAAAACGGATGGTTGTAACTAAAATATGAAGCACATGGAGGCCATTTTTTTTCCCAAAAAGCTTAGGTCAAATGTTCAGTAAAAGTGCATCATCTCTCGGACTACAAGAATGGATGGTTGTAAATGAAATATGAATCAGTCGCCTGCCAGTTTTGTCAGGAAAAAAAACACTACAAAATTTTTTAAACTTTGAACTGTTTCAATGACATGACATGAAAAAGTTCATCAGGTATGATAATGAAGTAATTCCACATTTTCCTATTATGTGCAACTTTCACAAAGCCATTTGTCGAACTAATATTTCAGTTACCATGATACAGGGTATTTCATGCAGATCACTATGATTATGTTGCGATGCAGAATTGTGTACTTATTTTGAAATTTGATGTATTGCAATAAAATGATCAGATTTTTTAAATTATTTTTAATGTCAACAACGTTTCTTTATTTTACAATGCAGTATCTATGATGCACAGCATGGATAATGTTTCATACCATTGACTGTTCCTAGCAAGAAGAAATAAATATTCCCTCTAGCTTAAGTGTTGAGAATTGCATAATCTTGCAGCTGCAGCAGTCTAACCACTGCAATCTGGGAACAGCTGCCTGATAGACCTATGACACTTTTTTCTTCTTAACATCTGGCATTGTGTTGTACTTGTTGTTAGCAGTGTCACCGCATTTGTGCCTTTGCATTCCGACAAGTTTCTGGTTTCAGTGTGCTTCATTATGGTCAGTAGACACTTCTTACTAAAGCACCCCAAGCAGGATGGGCTCACATCTCAACTAACAGACAGCACTTGGATTGTGCACTTTGCAGTCGAGTCATTGCACTATAAATCGGGTGAAAATGGAGGCTATATGTCTTACTTTGCAAGATAAAACATGCATTAGGTCGTCTTAAAAGTATACACAGACTTGTGTGTCCATACCCCTAGTTCTTCTGGACAATTACAGAGACCCTACCTCACCTTAGGGGGAAATCACATTAAATTGATTGTTCTCCCCTGAAAAAACTATATTGCTCTGATATATGGAGAGTTGCATAAATGTATTAGCAAAGCACTTAGCAGGTTCTGTGAACAACAAAGCCAACCTACTAAATTCAGCTCTGATAATTGCCACATAGTGGAAAGCCCATCTGAGTGTTGTTGAAGTGAATGGGGTCCTGCTCTGTCCTCATGTGTCCTTGTTTGCAACGCAGGGCAGGCAGCTCCATCTTGCCACTAGTTTTCTTCACCTTCCTGGATGAGATAGTCATTCCCCAGGACAACTCAGTGTCTTATGCTTACCCACCATTGTCTCTCACCCAGAGGATGATGAAGAACTGTGTGGAACTTATTCAAGTAACTTCATGGTGAGCAACCAAGTGTTGCTTAATAGATCTGGGATACTTTGAGTCAAGAGCATGCCAAGGCACTACCAAACATTTTGATGGCAATCCATTTATCAAGGTTAATGACATACCATACCTCTTGAGAAATTTATTCCCTTGAGCCATTTTAGGAGTGATGTAAGACTATTTTTCTGGATTCCTGGACTATTTCTATGCAACCTATTGCTAATTAGTGTCTGAATAGATTCCAAAACAGAACAATGTGTAGTCAAACCATCAAAGGTTACCGTTAGTTGAGCTTTTGTTGGTGCCTTTTGCTTATGGGAAGTGGAGCAGTCATGTCAAAACTTGCTAAAGATTTTTTTTTTATTTTAATAAACAAAGCATGTGCTTTCATTCAGTAAGATTTGTCTCTAAAGCTCTTGGGGTTCACTGGGGGACACTAAATAAGACTCATCTCAAATGTGGATATCTAATTTGATAAATTTATATTTCTTTCTCTGCATCCTCCTTTCATGTACTTCACGATGGGAATATTCATGTATTGGAGTTTTTTCCTGGCTTGGGCTAAATGGAAAGGGAATGGGGCTTCTTTTGAGTTCACAAACTTGCTTCATAGCTAACACACGTTCATACATCCTGATATGGTACTTAAGGACTTGAATCTAGTTTTTTTCTCTCCATCCGCATATGTCAGACCTTTATTTTTTCTTCTTCTGTTTGTTCTGTTTTCATATTATAGATTATCTTTTAAGGTCTGCTGATCACATGGCAGATTGGATTGACTCCTCTTTTCCACCAATTCAGCCATCTACCTGTGTCTTAGTTAACCACAACATAATATTCAACAAGAGAAAGAAGACAAACTCCTTTGAGAATCAAGCAGCTGGCAAATACCATGAGCCATGTATCGTTGTACCGTTACAGACCACACACTTTCAGCTGTATCCACCTCAAAGAAATGTATCTGCATTAGACATTTTGAGGTCTTCCAATGAGTCTCATATTTTTTTACGTTTCTGGTTACTTGTGAACGCTGGTCTATGTGGAGGTTGGTTCACTGGCCCCCAAACCCATGCAATTAGCAGCCAGCAGTAAAGTCCAAATATCCTTTGGAACTCTTTTGCTCGGTGTTTTTAGATGATTTGGGGGGATTACAAGGCAATAATCACGATAATACATTGTCACATGTAGACAGGTTTCTTTTCTTTAAGTAATGCCATCAAAGCATTTTATTTGTTTGACTTGGAGCTTTTGTAATCTGCTACCAATTATTGTGTATGTACACAGATGAATTTCCATAGGTGATGAATTGTGAAACATGTATGGAAATACAGTACTAACTTGATATTGTAGTTATATTTACTTAAAAGCAAGGAATGTGCAACCCATGCTCATTATATTTTTCTGCTATGCACTACCAATAAGTGAGCAAACTGACGTTATATATTAGTGATGTGATCATCGGTGTTTGACTGTATCAGATGGTAAAATACCCAGAAAAGTCAGCTGGGCACTTCAACTTTGTCTTGGAATACTGAATCTACAAAGGAAACATCCCAATAAAGTTCAATGGAATGGTTTTTATTAATGAATAAAGGAATTGTAATACATTTCCATATGAAACTTTCCTTCATTGCTACAATTGTCGAAAAAGATAGCAAAAGTATACTGACCTTAAATGCTGGAAGGTTCATGCATGATAAAGCTATGGTTGTCAACTCTGCTAGACGCTTGCTATTCTGACGAAAAAGTAACAAACAAAATACATTTTGCCATCCACCCTGAAAACAAGTTATTCAAAATTCATTTGAATGGAGTACCTTAGTTGTAATTTAATATCGACTACTGCAGCACGGGTTTTAAAGCCTATCATCGTTTCAAATTATAAATGAATTAATAGAAATGTTTGCAATGAGTCAATGTTGGGAGGTAAATCAGCTGCTCAAGTTCACCATTATGATTGGCACATCGGGTCCATGGTTTTAATCTCCATATTTCGTGATTCTTGAAATAATGACTTGATTGGGCAGCTTCTTGGAGGATTGCCGAGAACACAAGAGACATTTTCGTTCATCTTACATGTATAATGCATGGTATTTGTTCTTGCGTTCTTACTTTAAGATGTCCATATAAATTTACTGCATGTTTGAGTGTTTGTGTGCATATGTATGTATGTATTTATGTCCACATATTTATTTTTATGTGTCTGTTCTTACTCAAAGGTCAGGAGACTAATCAGACCTGTTATAGTGCAACTTACCGCCATGTAAATACATATATATTATGTTTGATGATTGGGTATGCAGCAGTGAAGCTTTACCTTTCATATTGATTCATGGAAACTGAGATCGTAAGTCAGCAGGCTACCTATGTATTTTTAGATTAGAAGTAATTTTTGAGTCCATACCTAACATAAATTTATTAGGATTTCTACAAAATATAAAAGTCACGTTGCTACAGATTTCTTATGTGGCTTAAGAGTGGTTTGTAAGTACTTCCTAGAACAGTTGTTAGGCATACCAGTTACTGATTGATGCAGATGCGTCAGAAGGGCTTGTTAAAGACTGAAAAATTTTTGATTTTTTTGTGAATTGTTTCATCTTTGGTATTGAATTGTAGTTGTGTTATTTATTAAAATGACTTGATTAGAGCAGTGAAACAATTACGGTTGGAGAGGAAAACCTCCATTTTAGAACAAAGTGTGAGCTCCATACCTTTCTCCATTTAATATTTTTAATCAATGACGCCATGATTTGGATACTTGTTAAGAAGTTTAAGGATATTCATTGGCTTGGAGGGTCATGATAAAATACAACTCTGAAAATGGAAAAGAACAAAAACAAACGTATTACCCACTTCTATACAGGCCTCATGAAGTGCAAAATTTTATGGTCATTTGGATGTACTTTATATATTTAGACTTTGTGCACACATTTGTAGACTTGTACATTGAAAAAAAAAGCTGATTATGGATTTGTAAGCTTTTTTCATCCTTATATTTCAAAGTCTTTTACAATTTTATGCCCATAGATAAGACAAATATACGCAAACAGTACATAATGAAAATACAAATTTATAGATTTTCAATATACATCCTACCGTGCTTGCTTTCAATGTCATAGCCATTTCCATGATGCTTATTTTCACCAACTATTTTTAATGTTTAATTTGTGCAGCTTAACAGGGCCTAAGCTCATCTCATTTGTTTAAACATTTTGTTAATAATACCAAACAATTTCACACATACAAAAATATGTTTTGATCGGGTAAAAAGAACAACATGAAGACAGGGCTGCCCGGAACACACCATAGATGAATCATATTCACGAATCAGGATAAGGCCAAACATAAATAGTAGACATGGAGTATTTTCCCCAGAGGCATATTTCTTGCAGGACAAAGATAGAGCACACTATGTGGAGTAAGAGTTAAGTTGGGATAGATGTTCAGTGAAGGTCAACCAGTATGCAATACATTGGGGTAGTTGCTTTATTATTATTATTTTGTTCTTGTTGTGAGTCTCGTGAAAGTATGACACTTTTCTCTGTTGTTCTTAGCCATAGCACCTCAGATCTGTATGTGAATAAAGGCCTTGTTGGTGTTGGTTTCCAATGAGGGCTTAGATGACTGGCTGTATACTTGGAGTTACTTTCTGCAAAATTACACTCCCGGCAAGACTTTCTCTTTAACAAAGGGCCGTTGATAATTCTCCTATGAATCTGATGGACAAAACTAGTGGATTGCACAAAAAATTCCCAATTCAGGAATTTTGACCTCTGGCATATCTGATCATTTTCTTTACATTAAATGCAAAGATATTAAAAACATCACACTCCATTAATGTTAAAACGGCCAATATTTGTTTTAAAACAAGCATTTCTGTAGGTACGAAAAATTACAAAAAGTCCTGTATTTGATATATATGAACATGACAGCTACCCCTGCACCTTCCCATAGAGAAGAATGTCCTGTGTAAAATGTGTTATGTTCTGGGGGAAAAATGAACAAAAGTGACTAATTCTTGGGGCATTTGTTTATTATAGGCACTATGCACTAACAAGATTCTGGTGTTGAAACACCTGTGCTAAAGGACCAGTCTTAACTTATAGTCACTATGCGCTAACAAGATTGTGGTGTTGAGGTCTGTAAAGTTTGGTGAATGAAGTTTACAGGGCATCTGTGTTAGTACAGGTCTTTTCCAAGAAAGTGTCTTTGTTGGTCACTTGTTTCTAACACCGAGTTTCGCAGTATCATTGCCGTTGGAGTAGAACAGAATGATTTCCAATTGAAAAACTCCTGGTTGCACATTCTGCTTATCAGTTCAAAGAGCTTTCCACCTAATAGTTTGATCTGTAAGAAGCAAAAGAGGTGAAGAGAAATTCACATGTATGGTACCATTTACAGCTAGGATACAGCTCAATAGGCATATTCCATACCTGCTCGTTGCGTGACCAGGCAGGAAAATAACAAAAAACAACTCGATAAGTGTATTAAAGACCAAAGGTCATAGTTTCTTTCAACCTGCACAACTATGATTGCTGGCGTTGTGTAATAATCTATGTGGACTTTTTGTCACACAAATAACAATGCAATAATGGGCATAACAAAAAACGTGAAGTTTTGTATATATATATATATATATATATATATATATATATATATATATATATATAGACATACATATATATATATATACATATATATATGTGTGTATATATATATATATATATATATATATATATATATATATATATATATATATATATATATAATATTGCAGCAATGTTTGACGTTTGCGTGCTCTTTCAAAAAGAAATGTAGAATATGCATATCAAATCTGATGATGAAAAACATATGAAGTGACCAAATGGCAAAATATGAACTATATCAGGAGTGTAATACGTAGTCTAATGTTATCACTCTTTTATATGCCAGACCACCTGGATCAAAAAATTACCCAGACGCATTAAACGCTGTCCTTCGGTTCCTAATTTATACTTTGAAAGTGTCAAAAAAGCTGCAAATGAGACATTGTGTTTTTTGCATAGTTGTTCTTGAGTGAAGAGCATGATTTATAAAAGACGGTTGTTTAAAGGGAATCGCAATGTGAATTATATGTAACAACATATTACTAATTCTGCTGTCCAACCTATTCCATATGTAGGACGATTGGGATTCTACTAGTCTTGGAAATTACCCGGAATCTTGGATACTTTGAAATGCCCCAAAACAATGAGTTACTGTGTCTTTAAGAAAACAGTGATTCTGATGGAACTAAGCAAATTTTGAAAAACAAAACCATGCAATACAGCAAAATTGAAAAGCTTGTATCCTGCTTTCCCTAGCACTTTTATATGGTAATGTAAAGATGTGAGACCATTCAAAGTTCAACTTCGCTTGTCATGTAGTAGAACCTGTCTATAAGCCCACCTCTGCTGAGGAAACACCTGTGCTAAAGGACCAGTCTTAACGTCCTTAGTTGCATATTTTATTTTAATTTTATCTGCCTTAAAGGACTACCTATCAGAAAAGCCCATCCTTCACAGGTCCTGTAAGTGTTTGCTTAAGACAGATTTCAGTGTACTAACAGAGGTAGGTGAAACTTTCAATTTGCAATTGTAAAACGTTCAACAATTTTTTACAAGTTATATCGTATGGCAATTGACATTTACCTCTTATTCAAAAACATGATACATTTGTTTGCAAGTTTTATCACACACCGGTTTACATTTACCCCTGATCCTAAAATAGGAATTGTTCATCAATTTTTATTTCTAATTCAGTTAACACCCAACTTGTCCTTCCAGTGAGCGGGAATGGCAGTAGCAAGGCTTTATATTCCAGAAAATCTGTCAGCTTCATAGTCTCTTAAAAGCACACTTGTACATTTGAGAGTTTGTTGGCTACATGTCCAGCATATCTAGCATAGTATTTTTTAATTCACGTGCCCACAAACATGTAACACAATTGAAAAAGCTAGCACCAGCATAAAGAACAACAGCATGTGCACTTAGTGCCTGCTTCACCTTGTGTTACCAGCGGCTAGGTACAACCGGTATGCATACAGAAGGAGACAAAAGAAACAATTAGTGATAAAAGGTGGATAAAGATGATAAGCATGAACTCAATCTGGCACGTTTCACATCTTTAAAACAAGGTGGAATAAGTAGGAGCAACATCTTGGCATGCATAGATCAATCCGTGGGCCAGTATTCATGAGAAACCAAGGCTGATCCACTTTGGCAACTCAACGTCATTGAGCATTCACATAATCTTGTTAACTTCCATTCCATTCACAGACATCAAGGGCCAATGGATAATAATAATAATAATAATAATAATAATAATAATAATAATAATAATAATAATAATAATAATAATAATAATAATAATAATAATAATAATAATAAAGCTACATATCTAGCTCATGTGCATCAATTGGAACCGCGGTTAAGTTCACCGTTAGTAATCAAATTATGGTCGGCCGTAGATGAAAAAAAACATATAGCAGTTACATATTAACTCTTCAGTGCCAAGTTTGGGCTGAGACAACAGCTTTTCTCCGCGCGAAATTGGTTAAATAAAATGAAAAGTGTATCGCTCACAAAAGCTTGACTTCTTTTGTCAAGGGAACGGACCGTTCCCAAGTCTGATTTGACTCCACTCGCCCAAAACATGTCCCAACAAGGTTTTACAATTCATATCATATCTATTTTTTGATCATTTCGAGTTGCTACCAAAAAGACTATTCCACTACTCACCAAATCTACAAAAAATGCCTTACTTGATAATTATGAACACGCGGTATTATAAAATCAAAATATCGAAAACTCCAAGAGACACAGGTGCCTTTTACTGCAGTGTTACTACACTACAGTTTAGAAGAAAAGTGTTTTCAGAGTACGGTCCCAGTTTCTCACGTGGGAGGTAGCTAGTCTTGAAGCCCGAGAGAAGGTCGGGGGGGGGGGGGGCAAATTTCGATCGGGTGTGAATCGGATAATGGGGCATGGATTTTTTTCGGGGGGAATGGGGTAAAAGATTTAATTCAAATATATAAAAGTTAAATTTAAAACAAAAACAATGCAGGGTTAATGCCCTCATTACGTCATCACCGTTAATTGTGCCTTTTACCGTGTTTTTCTCGATTTTGAAATATAAGCGGTCAATGGTATAGATCCTTAATAACAACCGTACTGTTTCACCTGTAACTACTTGTGTTGTGTCTGCAAGTTGTACCGATTATTACAGGAGCATAGTTAATTCTAAATAACAATTTTGCAGGTCAATAATATGTAAGTAATCATTGTCATAAGAAGAGTTATCAAGTGGTGACAAGGAAGTCATGAAATTGCAAATTATGTTCCACAAAAGTGCCACTTGTAAGTAACATGGCGGCAGGCGCGAAAGTAAGAATCGGATTATTGCGTACATTCTATCTTTGTATATCCTGCTTGTCTAGTATTTTGCATATTCTAACTGGAGCAATCTTTTTGAATTGTGTTCTACTCGGAAAAGGGATCGGCAGAGCTGCAGGGACCCCATATATCTCTTCAGAAGCGACGATTCAAAAGTGATGTGCAATGAATTTAAAAAATTAAAGACAGCTTGGGTATAGAAAATATGAAAACAAAACGCACACGCACCATGAACTCATCTTCAGGATTTAAAAAGGGGAAGACAAGACGCCTGTCTAACCAGCTTGCCCTCTGCTGACCTTATCATTCAATCCATAATAGCTGCCACCCTGTTTCCGGGTAGCCAGAGAGTGTTCCCCCTACAATTTAGAAACAATTGGCCGAGCGATTGCAGCGAAGATGTTTGTTTTTATGTTAGCAAAAAGTTTTTGACAATCAATCCAAAATTAAATGGAGCACGATCGTTTGGGCAAACCTGGTAGTGACTCACCCAATTTATATTTCCACCAATTTTAATGTGGATGTGGCTCAAGATTTTGCAGATGTAACAAATGTGAATTGACCTTCCAATGGCCTTGATTTACATAGAAGTTAATAGAAATGTATTCATTAACGGACCAGTACCCGAATCTGTGAAAAAGAATATCACTGTCCAATGAAAAGCCTTGTTTGACCCTTTCACATGAAACATTTCAACCAACTTTCTACACGGTGTGAGTGACAACTTTTCAAAATAAGTCAAGACCCCCCCCCCAAAAAAAAAAAAAACAAAAACAAAAAAACAAAAAAACAAAAAAAAAAAAACAACAACGAAAAACCTCGCACAAATCGTCATACAAAGATAAAGGAAAATGTTGCAGAGTCTCCTGTTGAGCCAGCTCTGGATTACGGTTCCTCACATGTATCGCTGTGCAATTTCGGAGATTGTGCTTAAGAATTTGGAGAAAAAACATGATCAAACACAAAATAAATGAAGCATAACCACAGAACAAGCTTTGTAGAAATCCACTTGAAGTTTCTTCCAACAAGATTTGATGTAAATCTGACCTACGGTTTTGGAGAAATTGAACATGTGGATCACCATTCCAACTCCCGTATTGACTTTTAAATTAAAAGGACTATATGCATTACCCGACAAGTACCGGAATTAAAAAAAAATCGTAAACAGAATATCGTACATCCACTTATTGAATAAATTATTGTCACTGTATATACAGAAGTGTGATTTCAAAACAAGGGGTTGGGCGGTTTCAAAGAAGAATCTTAACATTTTGCAGAAAACAAAAACTAGACCAAAAATGGTTACAAAGGAAGTAAACATTATGAGTATGAGTATGATTCTTTTAAGAGATTTGGAAGAGGCTCATCTAAGATAGATCCTTAAAAAGTTTAACGATTTCCAGCTAGCGGTTTTACAGAAGTTCAAAATGTCAATTGTGGACTACGGACAATGACCAACCAAATAACCGCAGCTGACATGTCAGCAAAGGTAAAAAAACAAAAAAGGCACAAAATATAACTGTATTTATAACGAAATTAAACATATGACCTTAACAATTTGGGCACAATATATATATATATATATATATATATATATATATATATATATATATATATATATATATATATATATATATATATATATGTATGTATGTATATACATATATATATATATATATATATATATATATATATATATATATATATATATATATATATATATATACATACATATATATATATATATCCTTCTCTGGATAAGTCGGAATTTCAATATTGCTACATTTACGTATTCTGGTGTACAAATAGTTCATATAACGTCACGGAGTCTTGCCGTTACAGGTAATAACTTGTTTAATATTACTTATTCTCTATTATTTCACGTTCTTAATCAGTCCACTTCAAGCGGGTTGTCTTTACCAAATATTAAGTAAACACAAGCAGTCGCTATCACAAAAAGCCTGTTCGCGAATTCAAAGCTGCGAAACATGCTTGACAGTTTCCTGATGATGACCCATTAGTAAATCAAATTGGCTAATGCAGCCTTGAATTTAAAAAAAAAATGTCCGGAACGTGACAATAGTGATAAAGGTACAGGTTCAGTCAAAAACAGTAGTTTGATTTTGATTGGATATAGAGTGTAGAAATCGGATCTATTTTTTTTCAAATTCAGAACTTCACGGCAGATGTGGTACTGTTGTTCTCGTTTGCACAATTGAACAAAATAATGGTTATACATGTTAATGCAAAATTTGAGGATGTTTGGCCTGCATTGTATAAAATCTTGCATGGCCCAAATGCACGCAAATAAGTGGGATACAAGTTGGAAAGCTATGGAACAGAAACCGTCGATGAAAAAGCAAATTACTAGCATCTGCTGCGAAGGACAGTACTTGGAGAAGCAAAATTTGTGAACTACCACTGCAATCCCTAAAAAAAGAAGAGTTTTGCAATATCCCTATCTAATTAGTTACTTAATTTCACCAGTACACAAAGTACATTTGACCAAGTTTGCAGCATCCCTCTTGAACAATGGTCTATGGGCTCCCTGAGGTGTTCGTGCGCTGTTTCCAAGCAAACGGGCGTGTAGCTTGGGAGGCGCGGGGTGTGTGAATAAAATTTGGTAAAAAAAAAATTAATAAATAAATAAAATAATAATAATAAAATGCAACAATCATACAAAGTTAAAAAATCAATGGGGGTGTGACTGCTTTAACAAATATGACTCATCCAAGGTAGATCCCCACCAAAGTTTATGCCGGCCAGTTGTTTTGGTGAATTTAAAAATGAAAAATGAGAACGGACGGCGCCGACAACTATAGAAGACAGACCACCCATAAGCTCAGCTAACTGACAAGTCAGATTAACTAAAATGGAAAAAAGTATTGTATAAGCAACTCTTTCACAAAGCTTACAGAGGCCCAGTTGGTGAATTCTGTGTGAAAAAAATCCATACAATCGCCTTGACAAAATTGTGATATATGCATCGTTTCGCTACACATAAGTGCGTAAACCGCACTTTCCGACACATGATTCCAACGTATGACAACCCATAACCTCGTAACAAATTACCATAGCCTTATCATTTTCACAAAATTTTATTATTTTTAGTCAGATAATATTCTTGCAAAATTTCATGACCTTCTGTTCAAACCTGAACAAGAAATCGAGTTAGCCCTAACACACAAAATTCTTTAAAAATAGAAAACCAAATGACTTTGGCTCTCCTCCCCTCAGCTGACTTTACATGCACAGACTGTAGTATGAACTTCAAAATAATATCAAGGTCGTCTTCGTTTAAGACCATCAACATTTTTTTTTCAAGTGAATGGATCACGTTGCAGATTTTTTGCGAATTTTTGATAATTTGTAAAAATTCTGAATATAACCGGGCCACCAGACAGCAAACAAATTTGGCGGATATTAAGTCCAAGTACATTACCGATAGGCGTGAAGAGTGTCCAACTTACTGTTTGGGTTAAAAGATCAAGGAAAGTGAAAACACAAAAAAATGTTAAAAAAACGATAAGTAATCATAGCACCATTTGTTGAACAAATTAAGGTTTGGAGGTCCCCAGAAGTGTCCCTATACAATTTCAAAGCAATTTGGGTTCGGGAGAAGATTCTTTAATATTATGTCAAAAAGTGAACGCATAAAAGGAAACAACCGAATAATCGCTGAAGCGGGACCATTGAAATTAAATTGGTAAAATCTACAACACGGTACATCCCAACCAAGTTAAAAATGAATCTGGGTGGCGGTTTTCGAGAGGCAATGTGACTTATCATTGCAATCCCGATTGACTTACATTGTAATCTGTGGTAAATTATCATTTTTTTCCGGCAAGTACAAAGTTGAAAACTTGGTTTTAAAAAAGAGAGATGTGTAATATCATCACCTATTGAAGAAATTAGTTGACCCATCCACAAACTATATTTCTACCAAGTGTGTAAATAACGATTTTAGCACCAAAATTAATGAAAAAAAAATAGAAAAAAAGTGCAGTGATGTCTGGTAAACAAATAATGCTCTGCGGATCCCCAGAAGTGCCCCTATGCAATTTCAAAACAATTAGTATGGCGGTGTCAGCGAAGATTTTTTACGAATTTGGCAAAAAGGAACAACAATTTAATAAAAAAAATCCAAAAACCATTTAACCCTGACAATTTGAATAAATGTGATAGAAACCCAGCGAGGTATATTCCCACCAAGTTCTAAGTGAATCCAGTCGACGGTTTTTGAGAAATAGAAAATGTGAACAGTTGACGGCCGAACAAATAGCCATAGGAGAAAAGTGAATAGACTGACAAGTCAGTTCTACTTAAAAATTACAGTCCCACCTGCTGGCCAAATTATGAACTACATGACCCCAGGCAGTTCTTGTAGGCAATATTAAAGCAGTACCAGTACTTCCTGAGAAGCTTTCATTTATGAAAATTTAATTAAAAGGTTAAAAAAGTATTGTATCATTATTTGTTTCATAAACTTGTTAGAGGACCAGTGGGCAACACCCATTTCAAAATGGGTTCACCCTACATACATTTAAACACAAATCAAAGTATAAACATGACAGGTTCTATCTAAGTTAGAACTTTCATCTTCCAGCAATTACTCGATCAAGTATCGTATTCAGTAAAGCTGTGTCAGCCCTTCGGCCACGGCACTGTTACATTAATAGTGAAAATAACCCAAAGCAATGTGCAAGAAAGCGTTAAATTACGGTCTGCTCGGCATCATTTGTAAGATTGTTTACAAACAGTATTGAGTTTAATCAGACAGCTTACATAATGGTAAAGGGTATCCAGTTTACCAAATAACGATGGACGAATGTGCAACACATTGCATTACAAATTGGCCTATTGGCTACAAACATATCTTTATTGGTTCAAACATTTAAAACATTAGACCACGAGTTTCGTTGCTGTAGATATTTCTTTGCAAAGTATATATATATATATATATATATATATATATATATATATATATATATATATTGTGCAACACTGCTGCCCCATTCTTCAGAACGTGTTGTGGTACATAGAACTCTTGGCACAGCCAAACTTTTTTCTGTAACACTTCCCACGATCATGGGTTGAGCTGTATACCTTTGCGTGATACATGCTTGAAAATTTAACTGTCCACATTATTATAAAGTTAGTTATCATATGACGTGTCTTGATGTTGTTTAACATATAAATTATTCGCAATGCATATGAATTAACTGAACAGAGTTTGATCCATGGGCTATTTTAAAAGAATGACCTAAACCAACAACCGCCAATAATAATAAATATCAATAATAATCATCATAATCATCCGTTTATCAGGAACAAATTACGGCGAAAATGCAGGCGTCTCAGCAGCAATCCCAAATTTTAAGTTTTCTAGGCTCTTCAGAAGGATTGCTTGTGCAAAATATTGACACCTTTTTTCAGCTGTTCAGTAATATATAACTTCAATAAAGCGCTCTTAAAGAAATGGTATTGGATGATCCCTGTAACCATTCTTTAAAACTCATCTTTTCAATGTGTACCTGAGATAGAGGGCATTGTAATTTTCTTTCTGATTAAGTGTGGTTATTGAGTTTTGGCAGTCAATTTCTTCAGGTCTTCAAAGCGTCCTTCCCTGGAATTACTTCTTACTAACAGGAGAGCTCCTACCTGCCCTCTAAAGCCTAGAAATGGCTGTACGTATTTGTTTTGTACATACATTATTATTCACAAGGCCGTTAGTCTTCCCATTTTAGGATTTCTTTAAGGATTAGCCTTCATTCCCGATTGTTTTTGACTGCCATACTTTTTTTAATTTATGTAATTGACTAAAAAAAAAATATCTTGAGTAAAATTTTTAGTTGTTCCCAAGGGCATCAGGCAATTACTGGGAATGTGTCTTTGACAGATACAAGTAGTACACGATTTTCTCACAACGTGGTGCTAAAATATTAATTATGCAGCCATACTGAGCCTTTTTAAACATTTGCGTATTGATCGAAGGGGCCTGTAGAGAAGGAGAACCAACTTGTAATATGTGAATGGACCATCCATTTAGCGCCTTGTACTGTTTGTAAACAACTACTTTCATTTTGTGTACATTTGACGTTAATATAAAGCATTTCCCCAAAAATATTTGTGTGCACATCTGCTGTATGATTCCCTCAACTATAATGTTTACATTGTCTCGGAACATTTTGATCGTCACACGGAGTGGCTTTGGCGAGAAGAATGTCTCTGCAGCAAAGTATGGGACATGGAAATCAATCGCAAAGGGTTAATTTTTCACTCAAGGACGTCTAACTGGCAATACAACATAATTTTGTATGAACATGGCCTTCCTTCTCGCATGTACTATCACGAGGTCAGTTGGGCGCAAACATTACCAAACCAATGCACGCATCTTACATACGTAAAGTGACACAGTTTTGCCAAAATAATGTAGAAGTTTACTCCAAAGCAGCACAATTTGGACTTAAAATGCGTATCTCCCTATAGATTAGACATACATTTACATTTAACCATGGTACCCTACAAAACGGATCGACCGCGACGTCACCAATTCAAAGCACAGACATAAGGGGAATGAATATTGAACAATGATATTGTGGCTGAACGAAGTTGGTTTCCCTCTTCTCTACACTTTTTGATTGACTATATTTAAGGATAAAATTTGCTACCAATAGCTTTCTATCAAATTTTCTTATAGTTCTGAATACACACAGTTTAGCCTATAAATGCTCCAGACAAGTGCAAATGCCACATATTAATATCGCATGATCTTCAAGGGTTTCGGTTATAAACTTAAAATATCAAGTCATGTGTAGCGTATGGTGCAATGCTGCATTTTCAACTTTTCCTGAAGGCCGAAGGTGTGTAGGACGGCCAAAATTATGCACTGCGACAAATGCCAGATTTGTGAAATCCTATATAAAATAGTTTTTATGGTGTTGACGGAAAACTTGTATGAAATAGCTGGTCTATAAACATTCAAAAGACTCGCATGACGGCAGCGTAATTTAATTAAATGTTTCTGCAGCCCTTGTCCAGGTCCAGGTCCGGGTATCGACGTTAGTGAAGCAGCCCCCAGCGACAACAGATATATATATATATATATACATTTTTGTGGGGATGGGGGGAAAATTTATGATCGATCAGGCCGTCAGAAACTGATCAGTAGTAGTAATTTCCACACACCACTAATACACAATACGACACTTGCATATTACCTTCCTACCCAAAAATATCTTGTTCTGTAGATAGGCAATGGCGACAAGTATTGGTCATTAACAGGAATTCATGGATACATAGCATCATACTCTTCTTGAACTATACGGGCCACAGCAGGCCAGCAGCGAATATGACTGCGTTGTATTATGTTATTCCCGTCAGTCATCATTGGAATATAAATTATTCAAAAACACTGTTGTCTCATGGCCAGTGTTTTTGTTTTTTACCATGGGACTAGTTTGGGCCCACGTATATACATAAATATCCCTGATGCACACACATAATTCATGTTTACTCTTACACAAGTTTATCTCTCTCAGTTTCATGATAGGTCGTGTCGTTGTCTATATCCATATCATACAATTTATTACTGAATCGCATTGACCCATCATAGGCAGGGTTAGGTTGATAGTCATCTTCAAGGTTAGTTTCGGATGCCATCAAGTGACGGTTGACCGCTGCGGGTTCATTATCAAGGGGGTAGTGGCGTGGGCCCTTCGTGACCCTTTTCCATTTGTAAATTAACATTACAATAATTATTATAGCAATGATGATTAAGAGTGGGACAACAATGACTACAATGAGAAAATAATTTTGAGGGAGTAATTTCTCTCCCGGTTTGGTGGTTGTCAAACTGTGCGACGGGCTTATGGGCGCCTTTGATGATGGCGATGTTGTAATTCGCGTCATTGTGAAGCCTCGCGATGAACTTAGCATTCTGGTCACTTGAGCAGATGTGCGAGATGAAGTCGTCGATATGATCGTGGCAGCTGTTCTTTTCGTCATTTTGACTGATGATGGTGTTCTCTGTGTTGCAGTACTGGAAAACTTTCTGGTACTGGCACCTATAATCATTTCTGATTAAAACAAAAAGAAGAAGCATGCTCTGTAATTGTTTGGTACATAGATCAAAATATGGTGATACTGATCTAGGGGTATGTTATTTACGTTAAAAAATGTATGCATCAGACAAAACAAACACATGAAGTACACTAACATTTAACGTGGGGGGGGGTTACTGCAAAGTATTTATTTACTGCGAGTTCCAAGGAGACATAGAGATAGATCAGTCTTAAACGGTATATTCAGAGGTATTTCCCATATAATCTTGAAAAAAATATGTTTATAGTATTCAGAATGTATGGAAATAATTTCGGACCAAATAATGATACTTTTCTCTAAATTAGTACAACCTGTACATTCAACAGCCACGTCATTGCCATGGTCACAGGTGTTATCATCCAACTGTCCCAGTTGACATTCATCAATGCTGGCTTCACTGCCCGAACAGCGAATCTTCTTTAGCCATATACGACCACGTCCTTCCCGAATGTTACCGAGCGGCACCCTTTTACCTTGCTTAAACCCTTACAAATTAAAAAATAAACCAATACGGATGAATCCCATTTCGACGGCACAGTTGACGCTGAAAGGCACGCAGTTCTCATTTATACCACATTCAAAATGCAATTTTAATTTGGTCCTTGGAATTTTACCATTAAAGAAAACTAGGCTTCTCTTGTTCCTACCAGTGGTTTGTTCTCCAGCGATTTTAATTGTACCACTGCTTATTTTCTCTTATCTCGGGGAGATTTTGTGGTTTATTTCTTTTGATACGAGAACCCACTCCTACCTCTAGTCTTTTTGTTTCACATTTTACCCTTATACCTGGACCAATGTATGAATAAACAAGCATTCAGTCCTTATATTATACATAGCAAACAAATCACCAAACTAACTTCATACCAACTCATACAGAATTTAACTAGCAGACCAACATGTAATTTTGTCATGGTTATGAGCCTTGCGACCTTGACCTCAAATCGTGTCGATCGGCACCATCAATCCACTTAATGCCAGGAGACAGGTTCAAGTTGACAATATGTAACGAATTTGATGTGTCTCCTGAAGCATATAATCTGAATATGTTTTCAACCGTATGCATGTTTGTCAACAGATGCTACATGCAGTACATTCTTACTAAACGTTTTTGAATGATGAGTTTTGATAGATAAGGATTGTGTTTCTATCAGCTATATACTTCGTTCATCTCAATCAGATTACCTTTCATACGACAAACCACCTTGGCGGCATCTTTGTCAAAGTCATCCCCACATACTGTTCCCCACTCACGAGCTCCTGAGACATACACTTCTAGTCGACCAGAGAATGCATCCCGGCCGCCGTCTACTAGTCGGATGTCAGTTATTGCTGCAAGATAAGTTATGGGTGCACACAATTTTGTTAACAAACATTAGCGCCAGCTGACATGGGAATAACGCTATATCTTCTGTTAAATTAGTCCTAAGAGTGATCAAAGAATTACTTGACTGGAATAACTATCCTTCAGTTACCAGCGAAATCTCTGTTGCATGTCCTATATAGCATTCCGTAAAATTTATGAATGTGCTAACTGCCACATCAGACATTCGCTAATATAGGAATTATAAACAAAAACTATATGTACAGATATTTTACCCGACGTCACCAATCTATTTAATATTTAGACGCCCAAGAAACTCTGATACGACGAGGTTTGTAGCACCACGATCTAGTGTTGATAGTAGGAGCGTGTGTCCATACATATGAGACAATCTAAGTTTCGACTATTGGGACTGCCGGTGGAGAACGTAAAACCTATGTAACGTAACGACTAAATTAGCCGAAACAACCTATATTACATACAAAGACACTCACCCACACCCACACCCACACACACAGACGATTAACCTTTCAATATTGTACTCCCTGAAAAAGCTATTTAGAGAACAACAAATAATGTTTGATTTTCTGATAAGTTTTTACTGCAAGACTGAGTTTTTCGCCCTCTCTAGACCTCTCTTCCTTCAGCTGCTCCTATGTACTACCTCGTTAATATCTTTCGCGCGGCTGTTGGTACTTTTACATACAAGCATCATACCTTTCTTTTAGCAGACTAATGTACCTGTTCAAGCCAATGTACTGAAATAGGCCTACAATTTTAAACAACATTTTGTGCATTCTGTCATGTTAAAACTAAACATGGCTTTTTTGACCCTATGGAACTTTTCACATACGTTTTGGACTTTTTTGGGTACAGACGAACTATAAATTTATGTGATTCAGCTATACATACCAAGAAACATTGCCTTTGGTCCAAATTGACTTGGATTTGTTTCATTAGGACTTGGGTTTCGATATGCTAATGACGCTGTCTAATTTCACTGTTGCAACATGACTCTAGCACTATAAACGGACGTCATGTAGATATACCGTCCATAGATAAGTAATGTTTACTCAATTGTTAAGCAAACCATCTTGTATTCGGGTTTAACAGTCTACAACATAGATTAAAAGATGTGTGTTAGGATCAGGGGGAACAACAAATGAATCAACCTAATAAAAAGAAAATGAAACACATATATCTGGTGATGTGGCCTCTTCATAAATCAATATTATAACTGATGTATAAGTAGTAGCAGATGGCAGTTCATCTCACCAATTGGTTTGTCAAAGCAGTGAACTGATGCATCTCGCATGTGGCTTGAGCAAGACGTTGGGGAGTCATAGACCTGATGGCTGTCTGCATACCCCCATCCTGAGTTGGGGCAATCTAGAATGGAGTCCTCAGAGCCATTACACACCAACCAGCTCAACCAAATTTTTCCACTTCCACGCCCATAATGAGATCCAGTGGTTGCAATTCCATCAGTAAAATCTAGCACAAAAAATAAACGACACCTTTCAATTGTTTGAATGATTGGGGGCTTCAAACAAACAGGAAATTTGCATAAAATTAAATGGTTTCACCTAGTAGAGGTATCATAATCCTGAATGAATTTTGACAAACTCGAAAGATGACAACACTTTTTGTTGCTATAATGCAATAAACATGATATTTGTGTACAATTGAATAATTTTCCAGGTAGGGCCATCATGATGCTCAATAACTTTGACTAACTCAAAAGATGTCACCATAACTTTTTATAGCTAGGAAAATGGACTTACGCAGAGATAGCACATTATCGTTGTCTTTATAAATTTACAGATGTGTTCAGGATTTTACATATTAGTTTGAATGTGGTATGTGGTGCAACGTTTAATTTAAATGGTCTTCAAGTCGTTCTTATGACAAAACAAACATGTATTGGTGTCATAAAGTATGTTCATCCAACCTAGAAAAATGCACCAGTTATTTCCATGTCATTTTTTAATGAGTTCCTGAGATTTAGTGGACAATTTACATAACCCTGAATGTTTGTATCACAATGTCTTGCGTGGAACACCACAGGGTAATCCTCCAGGAATCCACTTCTGCAAGAGAAGCAAAGGCTGTTGTTCCCAGTTTGCATATCTGGGGTTGTTCCCTACGACGCTATGGTCTGTCAACCTGGCAACATATATCTCGTACACTTCAGTTTTCTATTGATGACATCCACCATTTTTTCCTATAAGCACCTTGACAACACTTACTAGTTGTTACCTTTAGTGGGTTATGTGTTCAGTGTACATTCATTTCCAGTCACAGATTCAGCATATGAGGTAATGTGTTTCACTATACTGAGTCTCCACCTTGTGTCTTAACCATTACAGTGACCTCCAAACAAGGCGTTATCTCATGGGTCCCTTGTTGGCCTCACGTGACCTGCACACATCCTGCAGAAGCTGTCTGCTTGAGATAGGAATGTTTTGCCTCCAAAGCATACTTGTAGGAATTTTTCACTTTGTCTCTGCAAGAAGTGGGATAGGGTCAGGCAAATAGAGGAGAAAACCATGGCCAAGTATGCAATGTGGGTTATCAACAGTGCTGTAACACCCTCTTTCAGTCCATAGTATGTTGGATTTTCTGCTAAGCACTCCAGCAAGATCTAGTTGATCGTTGATTTATTTGACCTGGGCCTACTAAGTTCTACTACACTCTTGCGTTAACCACGACACCCTGGTTTTTTCTTTTTTAAGTCCCTGGTGCTGTTCTAGCCCAAACTCTGTTTCCATACAGTGGTATCCTGTTGATTGAAACCAGCCACACCCATCCGCCAATGTCAGGCTGTCATTCTCAGGATGTCTATGCCAAAAATACTGGAGGAAATTAAATTTCAACTAGAACAGGCTGATTTTCCAACAGAAAATCAAATGTCTCCCTGTGCACCCTTACTATTGTCCCCCTTATTTTTTATAAATACGCATACCGATTCCAATGATCTACAGATATGGTGAAGGTACACTCTTTATTGACATTTCAGAACGTTGATTTTTGACGAAATGCCCACGTGACCTTGAAAAAAGGTCAAGGTCATACATCTGCAGTTACAAGCAAGGCCTTACAAAAGTCTTACATAGAAACATAATCACACAAAATGTCAACCTCTTTAAGACAATTTTTTCTCGAGTGCATCTGCAATGATTTTTAAAAAGTGGCCACGTGACCTTGAAATTACTTCAAGGTCACCCATCTACAATCCCAACCTAGTTGGTATTATGGAACATAAACAAGCAAATTTCCAACCTCCTACGTCAAATCCTTGCAGAGTTGTTGCATGTATCTATTTTAGCTGACATGCGCACGTAACCTTGAAAAATATGTCAAGGTCAGCCATCTGAAATCCCAAGCAAGATCATATATAGGAACATCTTAACATAAAATTTCAGCTTCCCAAGTCAAATCTACCTTAAATTATCACATCCACATTGATTTTAGACGAAATGCCCACGTGACCTTGAAAAATAGGTCAAGGTCATATATCTGCAGTTACAAGCAAGGTCTTACAAAAGTCTACATAGATACATAATCACACAAAATGTCAACCTCTTAAAGTCAAATCTTTCACGAGTGCATCTCCAATGATTTTTTTAAAGTGGCCAAGTGACCTTGAGAATAGGTCAAGATCCCACATCTACAATCCCAACTTAGTCCACATTATGGTATACAATCATGCAAAATTTCAACCTCTTAAGTCAAATCATTGCGGAGTTATTGCGTCCGCGTCAATTTTACATGACATGCCCATATGACCTTGAAAAAATATGTCAAAGTCACTCATCTGCAATCCTAACCTAGTTCATATTATGGTACATAATCATGCAAAATTTCAACCTCTTAAGTCAAATCCTTGCGGAGTTATTGTGTCCGCTTCAATTTTACATGACATGCCCATATGACCTTAAAAAATAGGTCAAGGTCATACATCTGTATTTACAAGCAAAGTCTTACAAAATCTTACATAAAAACATAATTACACAAAATACCAACCTATTTAAGTCAAATTTTGCTCCAGTGCATCTGCAATGATTTTTTAAAGTGGCCATGTGACCTTGAAAATAGGTCAAGGTCACTTATCTACAATCCCAACCTAGTTCATAATTTGGTACATAATCATGCAAAATTTAAACCTCTTAAGTCCAATCCTTGCAGAGTTATTGCGCCCGCGTCAATTTTACATGACATGCCCATGTGACCGTGGAAAATAGTTCAAGGTCGTCCATCTGCAATCCCATGCAAGGTTTTATATAGGAACATCTTCACAAAAAATTTCAAGTTCCCAAGTCAAATCTTTCTCGAGTTATCACGTCCGCAACGCACACAACAATGTGTAGAAGAAGGAGAAGAGGAAGAAGAAGAAGAAAGAGGAGAAGAAGAAGAAGAAGAAGAAGAAGAAATAGAAGAAGAAGAAGAGGAAGAAGAAGAAGAAGAAGAAGAAGAAGAAGAAGAAGAAGAAGAAGAAGAAGAAGAAGAAGAAGAAGAAGAAGAAGAAGAAGAAGAAGAAGAAGAAGAAAAAGAAGAAGAAGAAGAAACAATATGTACCCCCATTGCACGGGGAGACATAACTAGTATGGAAGAGTCATCTGTCACACAGGTGACAAGGATTTGACTTGAAGTCCGCGTACAAAAACTGGAGGATACTATCCCTAAGTTTACAAAAACCACACTACCACAGCCTCACTCCAAGGTGGCCAACAGAGTATTGATGCTGTGTATCCCCGAAGATATAGGAAAAGGAAGCAGAGTCAGTTATAAATTCCTTCAAGCAGGTCAGCAAAAGATGACCATTTCCCACTAGTAACAGTCAGGCTTGCCTTTACAGTGGAAGCTCTACTAAGCTTATCCCAATCCAAGCACAGTGTCTAGTAGAAGTAATTAGTTTTCTGTGTCTTTAGTTACCATGATACTCCTCGTCTCAGATATTTATAACTCAACATCTGGTTGGTACCTAGACCCTGTTTTTTGTTTTCTCACCTCCTCTTTGTTTCTCAGCTTGCCAGGGACTCCATTTGCCCCTGAACCCTGAAGTACTATGCAGTGTCACTTGTGAACAGCAAAAGACCAGAACTTTTATTTCTTCTGGCCCAACTCCATGCTGCATGTATGGCTATGGCAGCACCTCACACATAAGGTGCACCACAGCCCCCAGCACAATCATCCACAGTGGTGCTCCCAACCAGACCCTTGATGATGTGCCGTACAATCCAATATGGTGGCAGACACAACTACTGCCCTTTGATGCTCAGACAATCGCACTGAATGAATCCCAAGTGGATTTAGACGTACATCTGGACTCTTTGACAGCACCATGACCTTCATCGGGTTTGAGCAGAAAAGCATGTTTCTTCTTCTCTTACGGTTGCATGGTCATGTATCGCTACCCTTAAAGTTATTCATAGCGTTGTTGTACAGAATCATGTCCATACTTGCACGCTGCATCACAAGCTCTCCCAATGTGAAAAAGCTTCCTAAATTAGAAGTCCCATGTCATTGACATGGAGTGGTTGATGTGAACCGATGTAATGCAGTGGGTATTTACCTCTGCAGTTGGCATTATATAGACCTATTTACCAAGACAGACAATTGAATGTTGCAAATATTGGTCTCTTCATACTCATAGAAACTGGCAGGAGATTGAAGCTCTTTGATTCATGTGGGACCACAGAATAGCTTATGCCGAACACGATGATCTAAAGCATGCAGAAGGAAAAAGTACAAATTGTACTACCTTGGAAGCATGGTAAACTCTCAGTTTTCATGATTGAATGATACCATCCGATCACAAGTGTCACCTTACAATTTAAAACTTTGATGGTTGGTGTGACACTTCCATTCAAAATTGTTTCATCTTGACAGGCCAGAGCAGTTTAATGCCCTCCTGAAGAGAACATCATATCTTGCGTATAGTTGGTATTGCTCGACTGTAACATATTTTCCCAAACTTTTGTGGCCAGAGTGGTGAGACGGGAAGCAGATATGTGATTTGATTTTGCAGGCTTACATAGAATGAAAAGGTGTCCTGAAGTTACCCTTTGGTATTTTATGAATTTGATAATCAAGACTTACTCAGCCAATGTGTACCACTGTAGAAAAAACCTAAGCTGATTAGGCTCTTAGACTCTCTTTAGGTATTGGGAGTTCCATCCATGGAGGTCAATTAGTCAGTGAGCTAACAGGAGCCCTCTCGTCCTCCAATCTGCAAGACCTTCTCGGGTCCAGTTTATAACCATACGTTATGGAAACTACGTCATGCACATGGTCATCCTTCCTTGCAGGGTCATAGGGAAAGGTTGGCTTGCAAAATAGCCCGGCTTTTTGGCGCACAGGAGCTTTGCAGTCTTTGAGGTCATGCAGATGTAAGTCTCACACAGCTCCTGGTATTTGCAAGATTCCATTGAGGTGGAAGCTGGCTGGTCGGCCTTACACTATACTTGGCAGCAGTAGACGTGTTGCAATTGCTGGTGATATAACTTACTTTTGTGTGTTTTCTACAGATTCATTAGGCAGGGAGTGCGGTGACTATTTGTAAATGCCATATCTGCTGGCCCCACTACCAGCTGGTTGTGTCATTGTTCTTTTATAAAGTGACGTGGTGAAGATGATCCCCTATGTCCAGTCCTGCGGTAAATCTGCATAGTGTCCCTTATGTAGTGCATTGTGGCAAAAAATAGTTAATTATTATTGTCCCTTTTATTTATTAAGAAGACTTGCCTGTGGAGCATTATGTTAACTCAATCAACCACCACTTGACTGGTCATCTCCTTACCCTGTGTCACAGCAAGCAAAAACTGAATTATACCCCCAAAAATATTCTAGTATTTGGTACTCTCTGTTGGGCAGACTGCTCTACAGAGGGTTTAATCCTGGATACGTTTGGTTCTCTCATAGAATTGGCCGCCTGTATGGGCTTACCTACTGGTGTTCCATCGGTAATGGTTAATAAGAAATAACATCTTTTTTTCGTATTCCTAGTTTCTTACTCATTTGCTTGCAAAAAACTTGGGATGCTCTCCTATTCCACCCATCATCACAGATTGTGCCCACAACACCATCACGTATGACCTCCACTCTCCCATGGTCAACAGCACCGTCTGCAATCCTGAATTTCAATTCTATAAATAACAGAAGACAAAAAACTTAAATATTCCCATGTAGATCAGTGGTCAAGTTTATTCAGATGAGGGAGCTGACCAAAGTTGTTATTGCAAAAAGATCTGAAACAGTTATCGAGTTCATGCAGTTAACTGCAAGGAGTGTGATATTTTTATCTTGCAGGAGACATTGCACAAAAGTGCTCACAGATGTGATCAAATAACCACAGGTGTAGAAGACATTGCACAAAAGTGCTCACAGATGTGATCAAATAACCACAGGTGTAGAACCTGAGGTCTTAGGATCACATGTATATTATAAACATAACATTGTTCACATGACAGGAAATGAACGTTTGAAAAATAACAGCTTTGTACAGTCTTTCTGACTTACATGGTTTGCTTGAACAGATTTGGGTTTCTTTCTTCACAAATATTAAATTTGTTCTTTGTGTTACAAGATTAACTATAAAACCACAGTGGCACACTAGTTACCTGATTTGTAACATACAACACGAGCAGCTTGCCTAAACCCATCGCTACAGGTTTCTTTGTCCCCCCATTTTTCATACTTGCACTGGTCCAGTGAAGTCTCTGTTCCCTGACATTGAACACTACGCATTAGAATTGGTGTCCATTTCTTCATTGTGAAAACATCATGATCCTCAGTCCTGGAAATGGCAACCCCACCAGCAAAGTGGAACTGGCGACACGCTACAGAGGCTTCATTTTCCCCCCAAGTGTCATTACAAACAGTTCCCCATATGCCTCCAATTTTGACACGAAGGTCGCCGTGGTAGTCTTCATCGTGTGCTTCTGTGTGCAGTTCCATGCTGAAACCTGTAACAGATATAAATATTTACCATACTTTTGCTATCATATAAGTCATTGTCTTTTGCTATCATATAAGTCAGTATTTGAGTTATTTCATATCCTGTACAACAACAAGGATTAACATAAAATATTTTCTCAACTCACATTTCAACCTGCCATTATGTGTATATTTTACACAGCATTCATATATAATATGTTAAGACGTGGTTTTAAGTTGTGCAGTAGATCCTAGTGAATAAAAAAGCGAGGGCAACCAGATTTGTTGCTTCATCTTGGTCAATACTACTAGCCAAACTTTTTCAGAGTTCATATATTTCAAAGATCTAATCTATCCAATGAACAGAAACAAGAGAGGCTACGACAATCTTGTCCTCAGCTGACCTTGCATGCACAGACTGAAGTTGGCCTCTGAACATCGGAATCATACCAAGGTTACTCTTGTTTCAGACCAACACTACTGTTTTAATATATATTTTCATTAAATCAGTTGACAACTAATTTTTGACTGAAAAATGACAGCTACCAACATGTATATAAAATATATGTATGTATGTCATTTTGACCTTTCATGGTGATCGAATGTAAAAACAAATAAATAAATAGAACCCACACTGGTACTTATCTATCATTTTGTATTTATAAGTAGGGGAGACTGAAGAATGTAGAAACACTTCAGAGTTAAGGCGTTGAATCTTCAGGAGTACTTGATTACTGGGTTATTCTAAGTTTACATTTAAACGAAAAAAGTGTCCTGCAATGGACATTGTCTTTATCAGATATTGTGAGCATTATCAAGATACAAAATGAAAACTAGGAAAGATGATTTGCTGCATAGCAAATCAGTGTGTGTGTCTTCAAAGCATATTAATGTGGCAATGTACAACTATTCCATAACACAGGAGTAGAAGTTTGAATGGCATCTCTATCTATTATAGCTTTGAAGTTATTCAAGATTTAAAATTTCAAATGCCCCTAATTTGCATAATTTTAAACATCTTCATTTCTGTGTATAAAACGGCCAAACTCCTTGTATGGAGGTACAATCATGCCAAGTTTGGACTTTCTATGTATAATTGTGTCCGAGAAAAGTGTTGGACAAATTTGCTGGTAAAGAAGAAAGAAAGAAAGAAACTGGGAAAGATTTTTTTTTCTCTCTGTGTACCTTAAAAGGTTGTAAATATTATATGCTACAACCTTTGTCCTTTGATACTTCACATTCCATTAAGCTTATGGCTGCATGCAAATTTCAAAGTCCAAATGACCTTGAGCTTTGACCTTTACAGGTCACATATAAATTGCACAGTGCTAAAATACCCACAATTTGAGCCAGACATGAACCGAATCGGAGTAAAATTGACCAAGTTATGGCAAGATGAAACTTTCAAAGGGCCAAATGACCTTGACCTTTGCCTTTTTGAGGTTACATGTTCTTATAAAAATGTCCAGTGTAGCAATACCTACAATTTGAGTCCAACATGATTAGAACTGGATGGAGATTGTCCACGTTATGATTGGATGAAACTTTCACAGGTCCAAATGACCTTGACCTTTGAACTTTAGAGGTCACATGTAAATTTAAAAAATGTGCAAGGTTATAGTAGCTACAATTTGAGCCCAACATCATCTAAATTGGATAAAAATTGACCAAGTTATGGCCAGAAGAAAGCCAGCACCGAAAGTGGCCTTTGACCTTGAAACGACCTTTGACCTTGAGATGACCTCTACCTGAAGTGAACCTTGACCTCAAAAGTGACATTTTGGCTTAAAATTGACCTTTCACCTTGACATGACCTTTGACCTTGACATGACCTTTGACGTTGACATGACTTTGACCTTTGAGATGACCTTTACCTTGCTATGATCGAACTCCTATACACTCCGAACCACATCTACTATAGTATATAAGATATTGAAGATTTAAAACTTTAATTAGCCCTCATTTGCATATTTTTTAAAAGCATGACCTCTCATTATAAAAAGGCCAGACTTTATCCATAGAAGTATAATCGTGCCAAGTTTGGAGTTTCTACATATAATACTTTTCAAATGAAATGTCGGACAAATTTGCCGGTAAAGAAAGAAAGAAAGAAGAAAGAAAGTAAGAAAGAAAGAAAGAAAGAAAGAAAGAAAGAAAGAAAGAAAGAAAGAAAGAATTCCTAGAAAAACAGAAAAGTGTGTGCTGACACACACACTTTAACTATCGGCAAGTCAAATGTTTCATATTGACCACACAGAGGGTAAGATAACACGTGCAATGGGGTAAGCTGAAACATTCTTACTAAAATGAAATATAATCAACCTACCGAAACAAGTCAATTAATGTTTACTTTAGCCAACCCTGTCTGCCATTTACATATAGAGTATTTTACACAAAATATTTGATGATAAAAGACCGGACTACATGTCCCAACTCTCCACAGTCTCTCCTGCTGTTAATTTTTTTTTTCATTTTGAAATGTGCATGTTTTTGTGTTTGCTAATCTTTATCGTATGATTGCGTATTACTGGATGCATGTGCGTGTAAATAAGTGAGCATATGGATATAAATAAACGTTGACTATAACCCCCTGGTAAATGTTCTATCTGAATCTAGAAGTAGGGTGAAACTGTTTCTTCTAACTCCAGAGCAGTTAGAACCTGCCACACCAAACACCAGGGGTTGATTGAAACTGCTTCATCTAGCCCAGGGGGCTGGTGGAAACATGTCCAATATTAAAGTAGAGTAATTTGAAAATAAGGCAGAGTTGAAACACGCTTGAACACTCCCCTTGTATTATGTTTAAACTCATCCTTTTGACTTTTAATGTACATTTATCCACACTGTATGTAGGAATACACTTCAACTAAACTCAGTTACACTTTGTGGTGCCAACTCTCGGCCACCTGGGGATGTTATACCACTGGGTAACTTAGCTTCATATTTTATTGTGTAGAAAATGTGATAAAATTGTTTTGCAAAGAAAGATTTCCTGGAGAGAGAGAAAAACAAACATTGCGTTCCCAATAAAACACATAATCTGATACCATACTTAGCTTTAAGTGGAACAAAGTTCCTACCCACAGGCCCCCAAGACGGAACTACATTTATGGGGAGCAGTTATAATTAAAGTTTCATCTTACCCCTGTTCCCGATCTTCCCAATCTCCCATAGCCATGTCACTATGATCGATCATTACCGAGGTATTTGTACCATGACAGTTGACATTTCAAATTCACTTAGGCCAACATTAACAACAGCAAAAGGACTGGGTAGGTGTTTTGAAATTAGTTCCTAACAGTAATCATGGGCCATGTCTCCAAACGTGGCTGCTTTCCTCACTGTAAATTATCATTGCTTACATGCACCTTGCCTTTTTGCCCAATTTTGATTTGTTAGAAAGAGGACCACCACCATATTGTGAACAAACTCGCCAGAGGTGACAGCCAGGCATACATACACCAGGTTAAAAGAGGATCCAACTTACAGTGAAGAAAAGCAAAATGACACAAAAGCAATGGCAAAGGTTGAAGAATTGCACGGGCACCGGTTAATAAAAAAAAAACGAATAGGAGTCCCCAGAAATGTTTTTGTGCCATTTCCAATATATTTGCCTATTTTAGAAGATTTTACTCCAAATAATACCCCCAATATATATATATATATATATATATATATATATATATATATATATATATATATATATATACGTTTGAAGAAAATTTGTGGAGTTCCACCTGAGGTATATCCCCACTAGGTTTGAGATGAACCTTTCAAAACAATTTCGATATGTCAATGTGTGAATTACCATTGCAACCCTCACTGATTTACATTGTAAACAATAGGAATGTATACACTAGCCAACATGTATCCAAATAAAAAAGAGTGCCACCACCTAGCCAACAGCTTTGTTTGACTCGTCCACAAAGTATTTCCATTACGGTTCAGAACAATCCCATTGCCCGTTTCGGAGAAGCAGTCAAAAACATCAAAAGCACAAAACGTTTCTTAAAAATATCGAAGCCTCATTCGAGGGTCCCCTGGTGTATCAATATGTGATTTTGAAGCAATAAGCCTTGTGCATTCCGATATTTTATTAAGATTTTGGCAAAAATCGACCAAAACTACTCATTACAAATAAATTACCGGAACATGTTTTCCTGAACAACCTTGTACCACCTCAGGTAGTTCCACATATCAGTGGATGTGGCTAATTATTTTGAAGCGGTCCCCAATGTAAATTTATGAACACTGACCAGATAGCTGAGATTAGGTGATGTGTCTTCAAAAATCACTGCAGCATCTCACATTGAACAAACTTTATAGATTTACAAACCCATAAAGGGTACACCTCATCTTTGAAGAGAAGGATCTGGTTCATTGTTAAAGAGTAAGCTAAATACATATGTATTTCTCACATAATATGCTACTAAAGCCAGCGTGCACACTTGACACCCACCCACCCATACACACACACACACACACATGCATATATATATATATATATATATATATATTCCAATGGCATCATTATTTGACACCCAGGATCTGTTTCTGTGTATGTAACCGATATACACAGCAAAATAACAGAATTGTTGACTGCTGCACGTAACAGAATACAGTGCGACTGACTTCTATTCAACGGTTATCAATTTAGAACTATCTGCATTGGGAAAACATCTTCCAAATATAAAAACAAACTCTTAAAAGGGAAAAAGAAGGAATAGTATCATTTGCTCAAATTAGTCTCAACCAAGTCAGACGTCGAATGTATAGATAACAATATGGGCGTCTTTCACACTCAATATATGAACAATCTACACAAAAATATTCTCTGCCAATGGTACCTGTTCATCTTCAGGAAGTTTCACAGAAGGTGCACCGCAGCCTTATTTTGGTGATTTTTATAATACTAAGCCAATCCCAAATAAATAATCCTAGCACAGCCTGGTCGTGGAGTGATTTTGAATCAAAATCTTTTGAACTAACTCTTAACACACGTGTCGCAGTTTGATTGTAAATTTCATCGCGCTGAAACAAAACACAGTAAATGACTATTACATGTAATTGTTATGCATATTTCTTACCTGAATCCACAATTGTCTCATTGCTACACATCAAGGTTACTATATATCCACTTGAACATGGTTTAGACACCCAATCCACATTTTGACATTTTAGTAGCGATGCTTCATCTCCAGAACACTTGATGTCATTTAAAAGTACATGATATTTATCGGTCATCATTCCCGTATGAAATGATCTTTGGACTGTTACTCCATCAAGAAAGCCCAACTGTTTACAGACAACAACAGTATGTTTGTCGCTCCAACCATCGTTGCATACTAGGCCTATTTGCGAATGCCTGTACACCACAAGGGGCCCGCTGTTAGCACCAGGTTTATGACCAAGACTTACTGGAAGTAAAAACATTTTTGAGGTGAATACATCCATAACAAATTTTTGTGACCATTGTAAACAATGGTGATACCACTGATTATGAGTAATGTACTAAAGCAAATCACATTTGCTCAAATTCCTTATACGCAAACGATACAAAGGCTCTGTGTACAATAGTATTGCGTTATTTTAAAAAATCTTTCAGATATATTACAAGTGGAGACCCTTTATTTCGCTGGTAATCGCAATTTAGAACATGCACTTTTTTAACCTCTGCCGACCCATATGTTGAGTTTTTATATTAAATAAAGTACGAAAAGAATAATTGTTTGTACATTTCATCAGGCACTACATTATGTACATATATATACTGCCACAATTTGAATGCTTGTATAACATATTTGTCAAATACGTGTATCTTGTGAAAGTTACCATCAAGGAGTGCCTTTTTTCTGTTAATATTGCGATGAACCAACCCTTTCATATCTGGACATGGAAAACAGCGAATTTAATCACGATGCCATGAGCACTGTCTTCGCAGCATGCGCTCAAATGCGAGTTTGAAACACCCAACAGTTAAGAAATTGGAACGATGACCATTCCAAACTCCAGAACAAACTTATAAAATAAAATCTGGCACACATTCTCTACGCTCCATTACATTTCAGGTGAGTCAACGGAATTGTCAACCAGACCCTTTTATAGAACAATTTTTGTTAGTGCAGTATCAAAGTGTAAGCTGCTTTAGTACTGGGATTGCCATTCTAAACTAAAAGTTTGCAACGGCTGCGACACCGTGAAAATTTAGTCCGGACCAGCTACATGTACTCCCAATCAAGCATTTCTAATGGTGAAACATCATGCCCAATTTCAAGTCAAGTTAAAATAGTTATTAGGATAATAAAAAAAATTAAATTTTATTGAAATTGTCCTGTATCTAGATAAATTATGTGAAGGCTACTCAAAAACAGAATTTCAAAGCCTGGGTCCCCTCCAAGCTGTGGTCCTTTTCGCCACCAACCTGTGCAATTGGTCAAGTATTTTCTCAGAACCATTTTTTATCAGTTTTTGGAAATCTTCACAAATTCATAAAAGTATCAACAAAGGGACTGTGACTGCTATTAAAAGTTGCATTGTCAAAGACCACAAGATCCAGCATTGCCGAGATACAACGCATTATGGCAATTTGACCTTTAAGATCACCCAAGGTCAAAGTAAACAACAGCAAAAAGACCCTTAGATAGTTGCCCACCAGTGTGTAATTTTAGCTAAAATCCATTAACCGAGGTATAGGCTGATATGTTCGATCTAAATATAAAATTCGGGCAATACAACAATGAACATAATCCATTATCAATTATGCCTATGTCTGATAATTAACTATAAAAATGAACTCATTAATGCCAAGGGTCACAGAAGGTGCATCTATGCAATTTGGAAGCAATTAGCTAGGCAATTTATGAGGTCAACGTTTTCCTCAAATTTGACAAAAAGATACACAAACAAATGTAACAAAATCAGAAATCACTGGAGCATGACAGTTTGAACAAACTTGACAGCCAATCACCCAAGATAAATCCCCACCAAGTATGAAGCGAATTTGGATGATCTTTTTTAAAAAGGAAGTGAAAATGTAATTTACCTCTGCATTCTCTATTGACTTACATAGTAATCAGTAGGAATGGCTGATGGTATTATCTAAAAACTACCCCAATTGAAAAAATGATGTTACAAATCAGAAATCATCAGCATCACCACCTAGTGAGGTTTATTAACCCTTCTATAAAGTACATTTCACCATGTTTCAGCAGATTGTGATAGAATGCTTCGGGGGAGATGTCCAAAATAGCAAAAACCCACCACATGAGTACTATAATAGTCTTTTGATCAGCATAACAAGGTCACTTTTGCCCCCCCCCCCCAAAAAAAAAGGAAAAAGAACAAAAACCCACAAAATATCATAAAAATGCCAAAAATCAATGGACCGTGGCCCTTTGAAAATAAGAAGACACCAACCCAAGGAACAACATCATTAAGGTTGAAGAGTATCTGGCTGACCGCTTTGGAGAAGACTTCAAAAACGTGACTTGCTAAAGTAATCCCTTTGACTTGCATTTTAATCGATGGGAATGTATGCATCAACAGATAAGAATCCAAATCATAAACATTCGTTGAAATTAGAGTTGTGGGATAACTTCATATAGTGGACAAGTTTTTAGACCCTTCACAAACTACATTTCCACCGAGTTTCAGAAGAATGTGAGTGACAGTTTACCAGTAGTCGAAATAGCTTTGACACCCAACCAGAAGAGTGTGAAGGTTCTGCGCTCGGCTGACCTTACATGCAGAGCTCGAAGTGGCGCTGTTAACTTCAGAATGCTACCAAGGTCACCTTTCATTAATACCACCATCACTTTGGCTAGCATGGACATTCTCCCTCACCAGGTTTCTGAATTTTAGCAAGTTGTTAAAACCTAGAAACTGACAGTCCCGCCATGTAGTGCACAGTGCACAAAAAGTTAAATCATCAGAGCGGGACCTTTTGAGCAATCATCGTAGCGACCCACCCGACGTAAAAAGTGACTTTCTATTGCAATCCCAATTGAATTACATAGTAATCAACAGGTCGGCATGCATTCACCGACAGGTACCGGATTAAAAATCCATTAAAAATCATAGATCCAAACGATCATTCCCTAGAAAACAACATTGTTTAACCCGTGCATACTTTACTCTTCCACTGAGTTTCAAAAACAGCTGAGTGATGCTTTTGAAGCAGTCAACAATAGAGAAAACACACAAAAATTAATTTTAAAAATCGCTGTGCCACAGGTGGAACAATTTAAGATCTTGTGGTCCCCCGAAGTGTCCCTATGCTAAGTGGTTTCGGAGATAAATTTTCGAGATTTTAAGATAACAAATGAAAGAATATAATGAAAAATCTTTAGAAAAAAAAAAAACAAAAAAACCAAAAAAAAAAACTGCACCATGCCCACCTGGATAAACTTAACAGAAGCACATCCAATGTATATGCACACCAAGTTCGAAGTGAATGCAGTTGACGGTTTTGGAGAAGTAAAAATGTGAACTCCCATTGCAATCCCCATTCATTGCAAAATAACTTTCGGTAATGCATGCATTAACCGACAGGTACCCAAGCTGAAAAAACTCACTGCTGAACATGATTAAAAGCAGAAAAAATATGGCAGGGCCACGTAATGAACAGATTATGGTCTAAGGTCCCACAAAAGCGTTCCTTAGCATATTCATAGCAAACGGCCTGGTTGTTTTGGAGATTTTCTAAAATAGGAACCACAATTTATAAAATCAACAACTCAGCGAAATATGGCCATTTTAAATAAACTGGCTGGAAAATCAACCGAGGTACATCCCAAGCAAATGTCACGTGAATCTGGTTAACGGATTTGAAGTTAAAAGTTCAACTTAACAATACAAGCCCCATTGACGTACATTGTAATCAATACGGTGAAAAGAATTTTGACCAGTTTCCCAATTGAAAAATCACTGAAAACAGGGACTGTGACAGACCTGTGCTCACCTCAGGTACTGTTCTATTCGGGTTAAGTAGTAGTACCATGGCCCTATGATCCACCATGACCGAGATCTTAACCACTAATGACATCTGACCTTTCAACATCACTCAAGATTAACATTACCAGCACCAAACGAAACCCAATAGGTACTGTCCTATTAGTGTTGAGAGTAACCATGAGCCTTGTAGCAAAACTTACCGAGAGAAAAAAAAAGCCAATATGTCAGTTTGCTGCTAGCCGTATTTCACAGTAACAACGGTAACCTGCACATATACCCACACCATTTTTTTTTGGGGGGGGGGAGGGGGGAATTTTGAAAAAAATTTAAAACCAAGAAAATGACAGCCTGATCATATGGTGAATAAACGTGGTGGAGATCCAGTTCAGGTACACTCCCACTACGTTTCAAAAGACCCAACCTACAACTTGAGAGAAGTCAAAAAAGGCAAAGCTTCACAAAGTCGGGAAGAATTTTTTTTTAATGAGATCTAGTGGTCCCCAGAAGTGTGCCTATGCAATATCAAAGCAATTGGCAGGTTTGGAAAAGAATTGTTTACGTTTTAACCCTAAAAATGAACGCAAAAATCTGCATATGAGTGGTGGTTTTGGAGAAGAGGTCGAAAGTAACTATAACACCCCCCTCACCCCCCCCCAAAAAAAATAAATAATAATAATAATAATAATAAAGGTCCTCCAGAAGTGCCCTTGTGCAATTTTAGAGCAATATTCCGAGTGGGTTTGAAAACTTTTTACATATTTTGCTAAAAATGAACAAAGTAAAATCATTAAAAAATTTAAAAAAAAAAAAAAAAAAACACCATTCCATGGCAGAACAAATGCAAGAAGGACAGAGTACACACATAGCTTTATATTTTAGAGACCGGTCCAGTGGCTCGAAAGAGACCAATTATGATAAAGTAAAATTCAACAAGGAGCAGCGTATCTGGCGTGAATATACATAAGATAGTAAATTTAAGGCCATAGTCGGCAAGGAAACGTGTGCTGAACATGTCCCGTGGTGGGTACACAATTATGTTTAAGTCCTTGGAGATATATATTTCTAAATTAAATGTCACGTCAGAAAGTTAGATGTTACAAGTACTGCCTTTGCGCTTTCATATACGTCACAATCAATACATTCTGTACATTGTTTTCTCAATATACTTGCTGGTACTTTACTTGAAACTATAAAGGGACGATTTTTTTCATAGTTACAAAACTGAATTTAATAATGATGCTTCCATCTGATTGTACAAGGAAATGTCACAATTTAGTACTGATGGTATCTTCATAAATTGCTCCATTCAACAGAGAAAGATGATATGCTGTTTACCTTCATCAAAACAGAAGACAGTAGCATCTCTTGCATGTGCTCGACAGGAATATGACATATGATTTACGGTACTTAAAGTGGACCACCCCAGATGTGGGCATTCATGTATGGTGTTTTCTGACCCAGAGCACTGCATGTCACTTAACCATATTGGTCCAGTGCCCCCTGGGAACAAGTACAGAGACTCAGTACCATCAGGGAAGCCAAGCTGACGGCAAAATACTGCAGCATCCATAAAATCCCACTCATCTCCGCATATTGTCCCCCAAACACCCCCCAAGCTGACTTCTGCACGGCCTTCATTTCTGCTGCTATTTCCTCCAATGCGGAACTTCACTGCAAAGACAGATACAGTAAAGGTTAGTCTTGTCTTATACGCTATATCCCTAATTTCTACCGTGAAACATATCACCTGCCAGATATTAATTTTTCAACGGAATTCAACTTTCAAATTCGTATTGATCTTTTACTACTTTAGTTTTTTAGTCGCAACATATATACTGTACATTTTTACCACACATTTTTCTGCAGGTGCAATGGAATTAAAAAGTTACTCATGGTATTGCATGACTAAAACAGATCCTTTGCATAAATATCTGATCGACCCCTATTTTATTCGTTTTGAATAGGCATATACATGTATATCTTCAACTGTGGTTACACCCCAGTGTGTTTTATATATCCGTTAGATTTCTGACACAGCCACCCTTATCAACAGGGTCCATAAAATAAATCGTAAAAAAAAAGATATTCTGTGCAGGATCTAGCAACAGAGTCATGTGTCCTACACTCACACTGGGTGTCCAGAGTGCATTAGGAATGCTGTTGGCTAATAACCTTTATCCAGTAATTATAGCTGTATCATCCAGAAAAGGTGGAGGATACAGACTGGGTGATAACCCTGTCCATATCACCACAGTGCAAAGGTCAATCCATATCACCACAATGCAAAGGTCAATGAGAACTACTTTGCTTCTAAATTCTTGTAGTTGGCGCACGTCAAGCATGTAGTTTTCAAATGACCCAATTACTGGATCCTGCGTTACAGTTATTCATACACAAAGTCTTGTTTGATGAAATAAATTTTGAAACTGTTTTTAATTGTCTTTTTTTGTATTTAACGATGAAAATAAAATTACAGCTTTAATTACTGGATGAAAGTAAAACCAGCCGCTTGGAGGAGACTCGTCAGCAGACTGGCCTCGTTCCCGCGGCGGATCACTCCTCGTGCAAGCACTCGGAGTGATCCGCCGGGGGAACGAGGCCAGTCTGCTGACTCGTCTCCTCCACTTGGCGGGTTTTAATATTATATCACTCTCAATGCAACAAAGAAGAACCAATATTTGGCGACACTTGACCATTTTAGACAAATGTAGCAGGGAAAGTTGTATGCGGATACATCAACATAGGTTATACTGGTAAAAATTGACTTCACCTCCGTGAGCGTCGTCATAACACAGGACTCCCGTCTTGTAATCATAACCAATACAACCTCCTGTGTTTGTGCGATTATGAAATGGGCAATCAAACAGCGACTTTTCTGAACCGGTGCAGTTTAAATCACTGATTAAAACAGGTGAATCTTGATTGGTCTGAAAAACCAAAACGAAGTTTTGCTAATGACAACTGCAAGTACGAGAAACTAAAATTCTTCACGTTGTCGAGGATCCGTATACATTCACACCGCGAGTAATATCAGCAGTAATAGGCTTCACATCTTTTCGTGCTATAAGATTTTATCACGGCATAAAAATATTTTGAAAAACCATATTCAAAGTCAACAGGTCTCGAATTTTACCGAGCGTAAGGGCCCTTCTCAGCTTATATATATAAAACATCAAAATGAAACACAATAGCTTCTACAAGTTAAACTGCAATCACAATAATGTTAATTTTTTAGCGACGTATACATATACAATTTTTTTTACCAATCATGGCCCTGCCCCTGATGTATTTGGCGATTGATTTTACTCTCGCTCTGGTCATGTCAAGCATTGCAGGCCTATAACGAAAAGTTTATGGACAAGTCCAAGGGACCCAATTATAAGAATAACAACAGAACGTTGATAACCTAAATCTTGAATGCTAGCACAAAGAAGGATGTCTTTACCGAACTTTGAAGCATAGCAGTGATTGATGAATGCATCGAAAGGATGTAGGATTTCAATTATATAGGCATATTTATCAGCGTCATAGATAGCATTAATGTCAGGTTTATCATAGCGAACATGAAAGTTTTCTTATTCGAACAGAACACTATCTATCAGTTTAATTTTAAAACGTCAGCCGGGAAGTTAACCGAACTTCTGAAAGATATGGCCAGGTTCGATCATGGCGTTCTATGTACATCCCCTTTAATAATAGACAACCGTCCAAAATATGCGAAGTTGTGTCGGGACTGAAACCACAGGCTTGACAGATGCTTTTATTAGTACGAGGATAGTATGTAGTCAGCATTGCTTATGTTTCCATTGTTTTGGACGTTCCTTTGGTTCTAAAACTGACTAGTTTATCACTCCGGCCAATGTTTGAGAAACACGCATATCAACGTGAGGTGTACCATTACAGGCTATTCTGCCTCATACATACATACATACATACATACATACATACATACATACATACATACATACATACACACATACTACACACACATACACACACACACACAAACGCACACACATACACACATCCATCAATCCATCCGTACATACATATATACATATATATCCGTCTAAAAATCACGGGGCCCAAGCTGAGCATGTCTTAGCTTCAGCTGTAGCATGAATTGGGCTAAAAAAAAAGGCCCAGCTAAGACACACAAACTTTCGTAAAAACAATAGCACCAACTAATGGTAATTAAGGTTTATGGATTCTCATCAGTGTCCCTATGCTATTTCGAAGCAATTGGCTGGCGGTTTTGAAGAAAGACTTTTTCAGGATTTGCAAAATAAAATGAAGAAAAAGATCAAAATATTACTGGATCATGCCGATTTGAACAATTGGTTGATATCTACCCAAGGTAGCTCTCCACCAAATTTGATACAGATTAGGTTAAAAAAACCCATCACTGTGCATAATAATTTGAACAAGTTTGGTAAGGGCCTATCCAAGTTAGATTCCTGCCACGCAGTTTTGGAAAGGGTGTCAAAATTTTACATGTGGACGACGGGCAGACGGAAGGATGGCGGAAAAAGGACCAATTCATAACCTCTGTTGCTGGCAAAGTCAGCTGAGGCAAAATGTTTGCCGCATCAGGAAATATGTAAAGTGGCGCAACTGAATGTTTATGCTTCATGGAGATTGAGTGAAGCTACATTCTTTCCGAGGGTAACAAGGATACAGTGTGTGGTTTCGCAACAGAAGTCCAAAATGAGAAGAAGAAAAAAAAAACGTAGAAAAACCTTCAATATTGTAACACACGTTTTGCAAATTTAAGTTTTGGGGCACTCAGACATGTCCCTGTACAAGTTCAAAGCAATGGGTCACACAAAGAAGACGGAATTTTAAGATTTTGACTAGGGATAAAAATTAACACAAAATTCTTTAAGACCGCTCAAAAACCACCTGTTGTGCAAGCCTGGTTTGACACACTCAAAATGCGTCTTCGCCAAGTTTGAAACATACAAGGCACACGGTTTTGGAGAAGTTTAAAATGTACATTGTTGAAGGACAACAGATAACTGGCCATCCTAAATCCTCCGCGACCTGACACAATTCAGCTATGGTAGAAAACACTTGAAAAGGAACAACATTGTTCTAATCTGGGGTAAGGCAAGGGATCCGTGCTACATTTAAATGGAAAACTCCCTTTTCCCGATATATTTTCTGACTCTCATTTTATCCCTATTACTCCAAATTACAAAGACTATCTGTCAACAATCAAACCATCGATCTGACTATACTCACTTCCTTCCGGAAAAAAGCAATGCCAGTCATGTTGTAAGTGCTCCTACAGACAACCCGGGCTTCCTGGTCACCCCACAGGCGGGGACATATAGCTCCTCTAACTCCAGAGTAGCTTGCTGAAACTAAATGACCCCTCCTTGGTATCATGTCCATGGCTTGCGATGTCACATATAATGTGTAACCTGTTGTAACATTGGAAATAAAGCGTGTAATTTGATTTGTTTAGTATAAACACAGAGTCACGAACATATGGGCATATCGTGCATGTCTGTTTTCATGTAAAATGTGCATATGGACATATCATATATCATTGCAATCCATAACCTAATGTCCAAAATCTGAAGCCGATGGCTGGAGTGGTTGATTCAGCCTCAGCTGTTGGGTGGCCGCGCGAGACCCTGGGTTGGTAATACAACCAGGGTCAGTCATGAAGTCTATTTTATCATAGTTGAATCGGTACGTACCTGAAAACTGCAGAATTACGATGAAAAATATTCAAATATGCGGATTCAAAGCAATCGCCATTGGGATTTTCTTGTTATAATATAGACATACTACTGCATCCGATGAAATAAGTCCATCTATTACCCTCGCAAAACGAGTCAAGAAGGCAGATACTATAACGACGACCTGTTGCCTTTCATCCCGGCTTTGTATGCCCATACGAAAATGGTAAGTTAGATCAGCTCTCTACTCATGTGCACTTAGAAATAACTTCCCAGTTGAAGACTCCAGTGTGAGGGAATTGGAAACTAGTTATCCACTTTTTGCTCTGGTTATATTTGTTGTTTTCACTAAGCTGTTAATTGAAAACTAGGGCTTAGATATTGAACAAGTTCAAAACGACGACTTTGATAACATAGGATTTGAAACATCTGTCATTAAATATGTGTGAACTGAAAACTTAAATCTAGTTGCAAGCTAGGACAAGTTGAAAACTAGCCTAACTGAAAAACAGAACCAACCAAAACCAGTTGTCGGACTAAATTTAATAGAGAATCCTTTATATCCTTGAATCAAGATTACTTTGCTCTTTGTAACTGCCATTTAATCTTAATGAGATGTTCAAATTGAACCGTTGTAAATTCCTTCCATCTTTTGTTGAAGATTAGAAACTAATTCGTATGATTATTCTTTCAATTAGTTTTTCTTTATTATTATCAATTACCTGAAAACTAACTGAAAACTAAAAGGAAACTAACAGCAAGTCTCCTTTTTATATGGGTGCTTTGGCCGGTCGCCATGTAGGCCACATACAGTCTAAGCTTGGCCATGGACATGCTTCCTATGTGAGCGTCCCCTGTTTTGTGCGGAAGCTCCTTGGTTTCAACCTAATCTCTATTTTTTTTCTTGTTATAACGAGAAAAATTAATTACACTTTTTTCTTGTTGCAATAACAAAAGAACATTATTTCAACCATTTTTCCTGTTAAACAAGCACAAACTCTTGTTATTTCAACCTTCAATGTCCAAAACACCAAAAACATTCACAACAAAACAGAAATAAAGAATGCAACGCCACCTGAACATAGTAAAAGCAAGGAGTCCCTAGAAGTGTTCTTGTGCGATATCAAAGCAATTGGGTAAGTGGTTTTTGAAAGCAATTTTTACATTTGCCCCCCCCCCCCCCAAAAAAAAACCAAACAAACACACAAACAAAAATCAAAAACCACAAAAATAAAAATCATAAACTAGCGGGTTGTGTGAACAGCCCTGCATAGCAAAGTCACGGTTCCGAATGAACAGACCTGTGTCGAGGTTTAGCTGATTTCATATATGAAATTCGAAAGCATTTCTAAGCCGGACGACTGAACCTCCTAAAAACGCAGCCTGACAAGCAAATCCGCTGAGCTAAAACTTGAGAAGTCAGCAGAGCTAAAAAGGAAGAATTGAGTAAATATTGAGAAAAAAAATGACTGTGTAGGACTAGGTCGGGGACGACAGGTCCTCGGTAAACGGAATCTGCATCACCAGAGAACAGTTTCTCTAACACGTAGTACTCTTATTTCATTGGCCAGTGCCCTTGGCAATGGCTGTAACTATGATGGAAATAAACTTTAACTTCTGTGAAAATATAAATTCAACTCCTTACCATTTGCACCTGTGCTTTTCTTGCTGCAAATCACTGATGCGTAACTTGTACTCCGGCAGTCACTTTTAATATTACAAAACTTAGTCGAATTTTCTACGCCGGTGCAGGACAGTGAGTAATTAGATGGTGTGACAGGCTGATATCTGTCCCTGTTGTAAGCCGAGCAGCAAACTGCCCATCCGTCCTGGAAACCCAGTTCTTGGCAAACCAACCGAGCTGTGGTATCAGTGAAATCCTCATCACACACATCGTGCCATCTGCCATTTTGGAAGATCTGAACAGGGCCATGTGAACGGCTATTTGATCCTGTATTGATCCGAACTATGAAAAATGCATAGGGAAGGGCGTTAGTTTCAACGAATATAATAAGCCTCGAAGTTTCGTCACAGAATAATACAAGAATGTTGCGGCCTAAAACCTGTAAAAGTTATTCAAAGATAGTTTATACAACGTTACCATAACAATGAAATACATCGATATGTGCCTTCATTTACTTGACTTCATTCCCCAATATAACTTTTTGAAACAGTATAAAAACAAAAAAACAAAAAAAAACAAAAAACAATGAAGTGCATCAGATGCACTAGGCTTCTATTACCCAGAATTTCAATACCGAACTCTCATTCCATTTTGACACATATACGCAAAGAAAAGATACAAAAAGTGTTATTTTTCCACCAATGTAACGCACGGTGATTATTTATTTGCTCTTCTTATTATTCTACAGGGAAGCAGAGGTATGGATCGTACCTGCGATACACACACCCAAACCAGGGGGTGTATGAGATACACGTCCCTGCACAAACACACCCACATACATACATACATACATACATACATACATACATACACACATACATACATACATACATACATACATACATACGTACATACATACATACATACATACATACATGCATACATACATTTATACATACATACATACATTCATACATACATACATACATACACATACAAGCATTCTGCGATTCTGCCGATTCTGCGTGATTATGATTCACAGTTTTCGTCCCCGTTTTGTTCCAACGAGCCGTTTATGTATTGTTCTCAGTTCTCCATTTCATTTTCGTGCTTCAGGAGTTGGATGATGATAGGAAATCATTGGTACCCGTAGCGCAATTTTGACGGCACAGAGAGCTCTTATAATTTGTAGTACCGTACCTCATCTTCAAACATCAGACACCACGAGTTCATTCAAGCGATAATGTTCAACAGATTTGGTGTATATTAGTTGTAGTGTAACAGTATCGGAATCATTCATTTGGGTTATAACAAAACCACCTTATATTTTCGAAACTTACTATGTTTTTCTGAATTTGCCAACCCCCAAAAATTCAAACTGAAGCAAGAGTCGTTCTTTGCACAAAAAAGGCAAAAAGCTTGGCTTTTAATGGTTGTATTGCCCTAAATGTCAAGTGTAGCGCATACAGCTTATAACGATGTGTCAGTGCTAACTATCTATGCCCTATAAATGAATATTCTGTCTTGCATTTTGATGGTGTATTTGGCTCGAAAATAAACACACGTACATATCACATGATGACAAACCTTGAGATCTATTTCGGTAGATGAATCACGAAAGAGCAAGTAAAAATTTGCTGATTTCGGCTTCACTGTGTAATAATGCTGCCGTTCATTATTCTAACATGATACAGCAAGAGGACCTTTTATTATTTCTTTTAAATGATGGAAACTTACAAAGCCACCGTTAATAACTTTAATCAAACATACATCTCTGGACATAAATGTTTATCTGCCGAATTAACCTTAATCCCTTTTAAGTTATTCATGCTTGGTGGGCCATGACTTAATTTATATAAGGATGGTTTATTTTTGGAGAGAATGCTCCTAGATGTTATTTACAATAGACTTGCAATGTCGATATATTTATGTGTCTTGAATGTTGGTCATGCGGTTTTAGATTAACTTAGTAATTCCATCTTAATTACCCGTAGTCGGATTTTTAAAAATTAGTAATAGGGTTGTGGTCAGGTAGATATGAGAGTTTTCTATTTCCGTCTCACGATAGGTTGCTGGTTCAAGACCCAGCTGTTTCGTGGTCAAAACTTTAAAAATGTATTAAGAAACATCGGCCAAAAACACACTTACAAAAACTGGCATCACTGTATACTGGCCTCAAATTAAGCAACATTAACCAGTATATGTATTTCTTGTCAGGCAATTTGTCCATCATGTCAAAGCGGATATCTCTATAACAATCCTACCTCTAATTACGAAAACATTCATCAACTTTTAATTATCACTCAGGAATGATCTCTTGGAGAAACTTTATAGATATTGTCAATGGTTCATTGCCACGAAATTGAAAGAGGATGTGGTGAACAATTTGGAAACATTTGCATGCATACCTATTTCCACTGGCACTTCCTTAACAACTAAACTACCGACCGTGTACACTTCTCGCTCATTGGGTAGTTTATGAATTTCATTGAAAAAATGTTAGAAAAGAATTATTTTTGGAGGGAAGCAAGATGCTTCAAGATGTCTAAAGTAAATCCGCATAAAGTTTTAAAATTGAGCGCCCCCTGTTGGAAAGCAAAACTGATCAATTCCATGCAGTTTTTGGTCGCATGTAACCACATATTTTTTATAATAGTTATCATGTAATGGCTACACAATATCATTTCTATCACAGAAATTCTCCCTCCTCGATACCAGGAAAATGTTTTCAGGAAAGGCAGAGTCTCATTGGGGGGGGGGGGGGGACTTCTTTATTTTTGTCAAAGAAATCCCCCCCCCCCTGCTCGACACTGGGAAAATGTTTTTGTTTTTCTTTTTAAGAAAGACCGAGTTTTATTGGAAATGTCATAATTTCTGTCCAGGAAGCTCTGCCATGTTAAAGTGAACCAAACATTCATGCTGAAAGGGAAAAGTATGCATCCCCAAATACATTTGTGGCCGTAAGAAAATATATGTAGGCACTTTCTATCGACCACCTTCACAATTTGAAAAGGAATACCGCCACCATTTAGATTTTTCTTCATGCAGAATAAACTATTTCCGTTTTTATATCTTTCCCACAGATGACTTCAATCTACCTGACAATAACTGGGAATTCCAGTCGATAAACCCCTTTGCCCACCATCCTACCCCCATTGGCAACAACCCTTGCATAATAGTAATAACCACAGTCTTTAACCAGAAGGTCGATAAACACACTACAAAGACCAATCTTTGGGACCTCCTCCTCATACCCCCCCCCCCCCCCCATCATCTGTGACTAGGACTGAAGCTATTTCCAGTATTGCCGATCAAGACGCATTGTTTTCAGAAATAGACACTGCACTCAATAGATCCCAACATAATCAATGTATATCTACTTTTACCAACAGGCAAGGTATGGTAAACTAATGGAAGAGATGAATACCTTTGCCAAAAGGTAAAATGGAAAGCAGTGCACGAGCACTAACCCAAATTCTCTGTGGTATGTTTACAGCTACTACTACTTTACAACAAGTTATAAGCAAAATATTTCATACAACTAGCTAAAACCCAAACCAAACCTCCCGTGAGCAAGAACAACTAAGCCCATGAGAAAAGTAAGTCTGACTACCATCGCAAGAAATGGTTTATCTACGCACTATCTCCAAATGAAGATCAGACAAGTTGACCATAAATACCTAGCTGACGTTATTAGCCCTCTGCAAGCTGACAACTCTAAAACTTGGAAGCAAAACAATTATGGGCATACACCCATTGCCTGTGATGTGACTCGTTATGTGTCTCCCCACTAAAAGAAATGACCTAACGATTCCTGAAGACGAATGCAAATCTAAAATTTTCATAATTAGTTCTACGTCGTATTTAAGGATGTCTCTTTTATCCCTATCCCGATTGTAGAAAAGAATATATAACCTATCCTGCTACAGATCGTCATTGCACCTTCCGCAAAAACATCATTGAATCTGTAAGCAGCGCAAATTATCTTGAAAGACTATGACTTCTAAACTCTTGTGGACTCCTCATGCAGACAATATTGCCCCTAAATTCCACCACATCCAAGGCTTGCTTGGCGAAAACTTTACAAAACCTTATAGAAATAAAATCCCTTGCATACTGAAACTCTAGTCCGAACCAGCCGGCAAGCATTGTCACAGATAGATCACAGAATATGATATTTTGACAAAGGTGGATGACTAGGCAGAAAATAAGAGGCGGAATGCTACACAAGATAAGCTCCACTGACTGAGAAAAAATTCCTGTACTAAAAATTTGACTGACTGGCCTGAGTCATGTTTTTTTTTTCTCCGACAAGTTTGAAGAAAATCTGGAATGCGTTTCGGAAGAATGACAAAAATATGCAAGATTTCATGACAAATGGACGATAGTTGCAGAATCGAAGAAACATTTATCGTAATTGCGTCGCTTATCATTGACAGATTCCTTCCAAATGAACGGCTATTTATATTAGGAACATTACATAAATCTTCATCGCAACATATTATTGAGCAGTTTTTTCACTTATGTGCGTATTTGTTGCAATAATTCTAAAATTTCCGGCACGGCTTTTGGAGAAAACTATTTGGAAGATTTGACAAATCAAGAATCAGAAATCATTTATTAAATCAATACATGCAACGAATCAATTTTAACAGATATATGCATATTCATATATGTGCATATGCATATATATATATATATATATATATATATATATATATATATATATATATATATATATCCACACATGCACATAAAACAATGCAATATATTCTTAGTTTATGAAAAATATGTATATATTGATCTTGGAGACTAGCGTAAAGGTCACATTTCGCCCCTATCATACTAGCCACCCCCAGGTTGGTATTATACAAATAATAATTAGACACTCACTGGTAATTGTGTTAGCCGTTATTTACGGTTATTAAATGCAACCAGTATTAAGGTGTATAACATGTTTCGTACCAATTGCAACCAATATCGAATGTGTTTAACAAGTTCACATGCATGAACGTCAGGCTTAAAACAAAGCTTGTGCATTCTTATCTATTCGATTCCGATGCAACACTAATAGTTGAGTTACAAAATAAAAACTTTGTTTGCAACACTCTGTGCCATACTTGTCTAGATAATATTTCTTTATGTAAATTTAGGAACCATTGACGCTGTATGTATTTACCTTATCTTTTATAATGGCGGGTGTATCCTACAAAAGGTAAGCATGATTGTTCCTGCATCTTGTGTTATAATCATGCATGGGATTGTTGGAAAATACCGAAAGGTTTGCAAAATATGTTGGCACTTTATCATTTGTTGATTTGAAACAAAATTTTAAAAGCTATAGCTTATATACATATTCACGTTTTAGAACTTTTAAGCATTTAAATATGGATTCTGAATGAGCATGGAAAGATCTATTTATTATTGAACGACCAGCTCGGTTTTAAGGGTGGAAACGGTCTTTAGTAAATGTCCCCATGTAAGAAAGAAATGATTTAAGTGAGGAGGTATTAATGGTTATAAAACATTCATAAAATTTTAATTGAAATGAATCGTTTCAACTTATTGAAAATGCTTTTTTTTTTCGGGAGACTTTGGTTACTTCTGTATATGTATGTTCCAGTTCATATATTTGTCTTAAATAAAAACGAAGAAGTTAAGCTCATTAACATATTCAAATTTCACAGCATCTGTTTCAAGAGATGGGATAATACTTTCTTTAAAGTTTTACAGAAAAACATTAACTTTGCTTTCATTGTATTCAGAGATAACTTGTTTACCATTAACCATGTGTTGGTTGACTTTGTTTAGCTCGGCGTTCATAAACGTTAGTGTTCGGGTTCTGTGTCCTGACAATATTAACAGTACTATATAATGTGGTATCACTGCGTATATAACAAATTTGAAAAAAAAAATTGATGCTTTTATAATGTCATTGATGCAAATTGCCAACAACAGTGGACCTAAAATCGTTCATTGTGGCACGGCAGTCGTCATTCTTAAAAAGGACACTCATATCTTCAGAGATTACATATTGCTATCTATTGTTCAGATAATTTTCAAACAACTTAAGACTGCTGTCCCTTATTCATAATAGTATAGTTTATGCAGTAAGAGTTATATATATATATATATATATGTGTGTGTGTGTGTGTGTGTGTGTGTTTGTGTGTGTGTGTGTGTGTGTGTGTGTGTGTGTGTGTGTGTGTGTGTGTGTCTCCTTATCCTGAGAAGTCTGCCTATTAATTCATATACTGCTAGTTTAGTCGAGCAACATTCTCTAAAGTCATATTGACTAGGATTATAAGGATCCTTTGTCTTAAAGTATTGTTGAGTCTGGTTAAAGATGACCCATTCAAATATTTAGGAACTTGCAGGCAGGACAGAAATGGGCCCATGGTTTTCCAAAAAAGCATAATCGGTCTTTTTATAATTTATGACTTTTGCAATTTTAATAAGTCTGGAAAAATTGCTGCGTTAATCATTTGATTTGCAATGATAAGTTTTGGTTTCTGTATTTCTATCTTTATCAGTTTCAAGAGATTGATAGACAAATTGCTATGGCCACAGCCGTTTTTCGGTTTTAAGGAGCTCATCATGTTTAATAGCGTATCATCTGTGACCCTCGTGATGTGGAGCTTATTTCAGTTGGATTTTTCAGATAATTCGTAAAATTTTTGTCATGTGGCTTCTTGGTTTTTGCGTCTTAACTTTATAACGTTATTATCAAATTCATTGCAAATATCCTGTCAATAATAATATGATCATTGATGTTAAATGCAGTTGGAAAACATCTTTTCTCTCTCAATCGGTTTAGAATTCCATTAATAGTGGACCAAGTGTTTTTACATCTTCCTTTTTTTATATTTATTAGAACACCTCTCGTAATAAAGTTTCTCTGCCTCGTTCAGGTTCGTTGGTACAATTTTTTTGTTACTCTGGAGATTAACTTTACGAATGTCATATTCGTTGCTGTCGCCTTGAGTTTTTGTAAATGTCTTATACATATTATCTCTCTATTATATTTATTCTATGATACATTGGATTATCCAGGGGGAAATTGTTAATATTTGTATTTATTTTAGTTCACTTTTCTAGCAGATGGATGCTTATGTAAAGCATCACACATGGTGGTTTGGATTATATTATGTTTTTCATTTGAATAATTTGACTCCTTGTTTATGCAGTCATGTAAATTAGCCTCTGCCATATCCCCTTCAAAGATATTCCAATTCCTCTTTGTGTCTTACACGAGACTGCACATACCCAGGCACTTCTTGATACTTTTGTAAGTATGTCTACTCATATAAAACATACAAAATAATCGAAGATATTCGCAGTCAAAATCCCTTAACTTACTGAACATCTGTCTTTGTATTTTGAATTTTGTAGAAAAAAAAGAATTATCAAATATCGTACCTCAAGCAATAATCGCATCGAAATACGTGACAAAGATCTCCTTGTAAGGTATTTTCAACAAGTCAATGTTAATGTCTCTACCTTTTATGACCCCATTATTGACCATTTATAGTCAATTCAATAGTACAGCTAATTCCTTGTTGACACGTTTCCACCAGGTCCCTTGGCGGCATGTATTTAATATTACACAAGATACCCTTCATACCTAGTGTTCTGAGAGTTATTTTCTATAATTGAATATCCCATATGTCTGATTTATGACAAATTTCGAGAACTTTTGATTCGTAGGAATCTTTTATATAGATCACCAGTCCTGCGCGTGATGAACAAATTTTAGCTTGAAATATATAAGAGTAATTTTCAATGTCAAGTTTCATAACTTAATCTCTTACACACACACACACACACACATACACACACACACACACACCTCCTGAAAGGCAACCTTGATCATCTGAATTATGGAGGAGAATGTTCAATTCATCTATTCTGGTAATTAGTGATTCACAATCCATATTTATGACAATAAACTGATCTCGTTTGCCTCTCAAATATGTAATGAGCTGATCAATGTCGAAAGAAGATGAATGCTTGAAGAAAATTTGTTCAGATTATCTTGAGTCATCTGTGTCTACTCCTACAAGATTTACGAGGGATTTTGCATCAGTCCCTCCCAGTTGATCAACTATGTTGTTATCCATCTGTAGAGTGTAGCATTTGGGCAAATATAATGAACATTTCTTGGCGATTTTCAAACAATAGGCCGATAATTGGTGTGAAATAATCAGCGCTCAGGTTTCTAATTATTGGCCAAATCATTACATATGTTATAAGCATGCCGACACGTTTACATACCAAGCCTAGACCTTGTCGTAAAGGTAGCCCCGTGCATGCAGGCCTTGGCCTACTTCTTATCACTTCCCACTCGCCTAGTCTAAGGCCTAGGCGTGTGTCTAAGCGAATCGATTCTTGCAAATTTGTTCCTATTCGTTTATATTGCTTAATAACATATATCTAATGGTACATTAAGTATGAAAGAAAATGTGTATAGAAAAATCATTGTAATTTAGTAAACTACAGGGGCTGCATGAACAGCCCATGCTCAGCTGACCCAAGTTTGTCCCACAAAAGCAAGGTAGCAACTAAATAGACATGTGTTGAGCTTTAGCTGAGTGCATATGGCATTAAGAAGTATTTCAAAGACGCACAACTGAGCCTCCTTAAACTTCAGTCTGACTAGCAAGTCAGCTAAGCTAACATTGCAGCGCCACCTGCTGAACAAATTAGAATCTAGGAGTCTCTAGGAATGTTCCTGTGCAACATCAACGCAATTGGGTCAGTTGTTTTAGAGAAGATTTTGAAAGATTTGCCCCCAAAAACGATTCAACGGTGAACGGTGTCATGATGGATATGCAAGATGTGAATTAAGATTGGATTAATGGGCGGTAAACGATGGACAGACATTACCACAATATTTACTTAACTTTATCTCAGTGGAAGGTCAGCAGAACTAAACACAGACAATATGGCTTCTGAGAAGTTGTGTTTTGACTGTAATTAGGTATCATTTCCGTAAATACTGTAATGCAATTTCTAAACACCGTGAAATAAATTAGTTTTCGAGTATAAGCAATTCTTCTGAGTTTATGTCTAAAATCAGAGATTTAAAAGCAATAAATATCAAATGTTTTTTTTATTTTTCTACACTGCACATATATCTACCCACACACGAAGTCAAACGTTCTCTTTCAGAATTAACAAGCAAAATGTTTAAACATAATGGCAAGTCATACATAAATTTTAATTCAAATAAATAAAAGCATATTGGTCAACCAAGAAATATTTAAAAAGTGACATTAAATCTTACACTGTTAAAACTTTGATAGATACTACAGAATTTGTTTTTGATAATACTTTTTTTCAATGCGGCCATAGTGTTTTCAACAAATAAAAGGCATTCCAATGAGTAGCAACTGTTCGCCATTACTTTCAGATTTGTATCTAACCTGGCTAGAATTTAAGTTTATCGAAAAATTGATGAAAAAGAAATTTCAAATGGCTACAAAATTACCAAACATCACAAGAAATATTGATGACATCACTTGTGTAAATGTACAAAGTTTCAGTGAAATTGCCAAAGAAATATACCCAAAATATATCCCTTTGAAAGGTAACAATTCAGACGATTTCAGAGACGTGTTTCTTGAATTGGGTATTCGGGTCACTAATGGCAGTAATATTTCGGAACCTATTGGATATAATACATTTTTGTATAGAGCCTATGTCAAAATGCTACAGAAGAACGTGTGCAATGTGGACAATAATACTTCCACGTGTATATATTTTAGACAGTGACAGGTAAGCTTATGGAGAGTAAAGAGTTGAGACTGCAGAATAGGATAATAACTACTAAGCAGTGGTTCCGGCCAAAAGACACAAGTACAAATGTAAATTGGAGTGTGACGACGGATTAACGCAGGTCTATTGACGCCCCGGTAATTCATATTTCAGCTGACCTGAACATAATACGATAATAATGTTAACAATTACGACGATGTATTGATTGATAGTTTTACCATTTTTTTCAAGTCAAATCAACAAAAAATAAAACACTGCAGAAGAACAAACGAAGGCTACATTTCAGATACTTACCTGTATCATAGCAGAAGACACTGACATCTCTTTTGTGGTTACTACAGTAATACGTTCCACTCTTTCTCCAACCACTAAATGGACAGTGCAAAATGGAGGTCTCATTACCAATACAGTGTGGACTTGATTCCCACACTGGACCAGTAGCTCTCCTAACTTGACTCATGTCAGAGTTGGTTGTAATACCATCAGCATATCCAATTTGTCTGCACAAAACTTTAGCATCGTGGTTATCCCATTCGCTGAAGGAACATACAGTGCCCCACTCACCATTGACGTTTACCTCAACGCGACCAGCGTTAGGTGTTGTCCCTGCCAGTCGATAGAAAACGCCTGGAGCAAGAGTAATACAGAGATATATATGCTAACACGTATGACATGGAAATATGTAATGAGTTCAAAGTTGCACATGTACACTTCTTACGCCCGTTACAAAAAAAATCCCCTTCGCATGCACATAAAAATAACAAACAAGACACTTCTTAAACAAGAAGATTTTGATATTTATGATCCTGCTCACGGGGCCTGTATGTTTCTATCTTTGTTCAAACATTAGTCGAGCGCGACACGTGAAGTAACAGTAATGGCAGTATTATCGTATCCAGAGACCACAAACACTAACCTTCTAAAACATAGTGTTAATGTCAATATATCTATCCCAGCCTTTTTGGCTTCCAAACACAGGAAGGGTATTTGACGCCACAACGTTTATTTGAAACATTTGTCAATCAATGAGCCGATCACTGGCAAATCATATATCACTTATGCATAACCAGCTACCAAACACCGACTCCACGAGTACTGAATTTTTTCCTCAAGGTTTTGCACTTAAAGAAAGGTTTTCGGCGCGTGAGCATTTAAGCATCATTTGTTGGTTCTCCCCTATACTCCCATGGCGCTCTAAGACACAATCAGCAGGCTTCATCCATGCTATTGCACTTATTAGCATGTGCACCTTCTTGTGTCCTGGGTCTTTAACATAGCATAACGAGAGGTCACTCATGAATGTAACCAACAAATGTGCTTTCTCGTGACAGGAAAACACAAAATTTCACTCCACCCACATGGAATCCTAGATTTCAATAAAGGTAAGATATTCAGGTATCCATTGCGACAATTGTAAAAAAAATGGATAAATTTCAGCCATCAAATATATTTATTGCTTCCTATTTTTCTCTTGTGATAAAGACAGTGTAATTATTTAGTTAAATCACACGCTTTAACTCAAAATGTTAAAATGTACGAATCATGCAAAATGGCGCAAGCAAACGATAACTTTTTTTTCAAACAATTGCATGATCAATGAGCAAGCTAACGGAGTGAAAACATACCTTGCCATATATTATTAATATTTTGCAGGTTGATATTATATTTTGCAAAGAAAATCCCGATATGGGGAAAGATGAAATTCATGGATACAACAGAATCTAGATCATTGTTTACCAATCCAAAGACATTCTGACCAACCTTCTCTGTTTGTGCACAGAACTCCAGCAGCATGCCGTGTTGAACAATGGCGTACTTCTCCCAAAGGCACCATAGGGCACTTTGACAGATGATTCTCATCTCCAGAGCAGTTGACTTGAGACGTCCAATAAAGGTCACTAAAGGTATCAAAATTGTAGATATATGCTGGTCCATTATGGTAGTAAGCCTGTCCATTGTAGAAGCCAAGTTGACGACATACCACTCTTGCATCGTCGTCATCCCACCCATCTGTGCAAATGTGTCCAGTTTGTCCCGCAAAAGTAATCATAACTTTACCTGTATAGCTGTATCCACCATCCCTGAGATTGAGAGAAAATGCTGAAAACAGTTACAATATAAAGCTATTAATTTCGAAGAATAATTTCAATTCTCCCTTGCCATTTCTATTCCTATATTTCACTTTCCAAATATGAAATTTTACACATCTAATAGCGACTTGAACACAATAATGATGTGTTCAGGTCGCATGGCACACATAACTTATTGCCACGTTGCTGTTACGCCTAAGCAAAACCAACATTTGTGTATACCCTAGATGGAAAAGGTGAAATCATTTTGAAAAAAAAAATGTTATAATTTGGGTATCATTGTAAGCATCATATATGATGATGATTATACAGATCCATTAAAACATTCTCGCATTTACACAAGTTGGGGTTACCTTTACTTATGATGATGATAACGATAATACACGTGTGATAAGTTGTGTGTATAACCGATTTGTACTGAAATATATAATCATATGTATATAACAAAGGATAAAAAAAAAATAATAAAGAGCTTCACACTGATGTCAGTCCAACAGAGTATGTACTTTCTGTATTAATGACAAGAGTCTCCACCTCTCATGCAAGTTCCTTGCCAGTGCATTAGGGGTTCATCTGTATTTGGTAAAACTAGGTAAAGTATGATTGATATTTGCTCTGATTATTACGTCCCGCGCTATACGTGTTTGTAAGCATATGTGACCAATATTTTGAATAAATAATAAACTTTTTTTTCAAGATTACATCATATGTTGATATTTTATTAATGACGCCAGTTTGAGTGTAACAGCATACCTGCATTTACAACCAAATCCATTAATTTGCATTCATATCAACACTCTGGCCTTCAAGATTTATATTTCAGGATCTGTTATGTTCATACTATTTTGGAACAGATAGGATTCGTTTGAAATTAAATTTCATGAAAAAGCAGTAACATGCCTTTAGGTCTCCTTCCATTGTAGCAAACAACAGATGCATAACTTGTCTCTCTGCACTCATTGTTTCGGTCAGTGGGTAAATTGTAGCTGCAATTTAGTATCGACGCTTCGTTGCCCTCGCACTGTACGTTCTCCATAAGGGCTGGCATATGATCATATTGCCGGCCATAGGCTCCACAACACACAGCGAAGCCACCTGAAAACCCGAGCTGCTTACAAACGACGTCTGCAACAGTGAAATAATTCAAAAGAATGAAATGTGATCAGTCCATGCTTTACTAATATTTAATGAAGCCATGAAGAGCAGAGCAAAGCAGTGAGCTGATAGCATATGATGACTAAGGCAATAATTCTAGGAAACTAGGTTTACTAAGACAATCCATTCAGGCTTAAGATATAATTATGCATGTGCGTTTTCATATTGAGAGTCAAAGGACAAAATATTACAGATGACATGTTAATGGTGAATGAATATCAAATGTGATCTTGATAATTGACCTGGTGACTAAAGTTTCATAAATGACATATGCTTGTCCTGATTCATGTGTTACCTGCCATGAAACAAAATCAAAGCTCATCCAAGCTAAAAACCAGGGATGAAAAACTTATGCATATATCATTGTGACCCAGATGTACTACCCAGTCTTTTTGTCTGAATACGTGGCATGCATTTACCCGTGCCACTTGTCCACGTGAGCTTTCATGGCAAGCATTGAAAACACAGGAGATGATAGCCTACACATGATTTGTGCTTTGGGGCATATCCGTGCTCTTCACATTTGGCCTAGTGACATAGTTTTCTATCAATATAAGTGAAGCCAGAATATGACTGTAAGAAAGCCACATAGTGGTTCAGCTTCTTTACCATGGACAAATTCAGCTACAATGATAGCTTTTCGTGATAATGTATTGACGATACATCAGGCTGTAGCAGAAATAGCATTTATTTATATATCAGAAGCTTCTCTTTGGGTAAAACTGCTGTATCAACACCCACAGAATAGAGCAAATGCTTAGCAATAATGTGCCATATATGGAGGACTTATCGCATATTCTGAAACGTACATTCTATATAATTACACTATTTCGTACTATTTCGTCAATGGATTTGCTCTTTATTCACTTGATTCATTACAATCCAAAAACCCAAAATAAATATATACATACATAAATAAATCAATAATAAACAAATAAATGAATGAATAAATAAATAAACAAATAAATAAATAAATAAATAAATAAATAAATAAATAAATAAATAAATAAATAAATAAATAAATAAATAAATAAATAAAATACTAGTGTAGAGTTGGTGTATGAATACGTATACAGTTTTACATGCAGTAATCACCAATTAGACCCAAACTGAAGATCATGCACTGAACCCCCAAATTCACTATACTAATGCCAAATTTCACTCACAGACTCGAGCTGTTTACAGATTTATTGAGGGGTGTATATTTACCCAACAAATGAGAACAGCAATCATAAAAAACCTCTAGAGACATCCACACAAGACATGCCCGACACAGGGTTGCAGTATATTATGCATGTGCTTTTGGAGAAAACCGCATGAACGTCTATATGCACATATCCCAATGTAACAGTGCTAACAGTTATGCTTTTCACATCATAAATTAAAAGATAAGTTATAAACCAGGAAATTACAGTTCTATCACCTTTGGCCCGTTTTGTACGGGACTGTGTCAAGCTATATCGCAAGCTTGGGTAAAGAAAATTCATCTTATACTTTTGGAGCACAGAGTAAGTTTAGCAACCACGCAAAAAATCGTAAAAAGAGAAACAATGGCCGTCTGAACAGCCCTTACTAAACTGATCAAGATACATTCAGCCCAAAGGGAGTCCCATTCTAAGCTAAACTGAATGATATTTGTCGTACCAGAGATAGAGAAAGAGAGGTTGATTTATTTAGTTTGACATTGGATGTACACAAATCTCTTTTAAATGACTTCGTTGGGGGGAGGGAGTATTATATGAATAGAAAACGTAACCGCAGGCATCTTCGGTGTAAAATGTCAAGCACTTAACAGGGTATGAGAAAGGACAAAAAGTCATAAATTGAATGTTACAACAATGCAAATAGGACCTGCACTAAAATTCCATATTTTGCCATGATGTCAGAACTTTGTTCATAAGTGAAAGACACACATCCGTCCAGTATATCTTTTGAAATGGCGCTACACTATAGTCTGGAGTTCATTGTGAAGTTTCTCTCAATTAATAATATTAGCAAGGAGCATGAGTGAAGCACGGGAAAAAAATTCCTTACAACCCCTAAGCGAATGAAAATATTGAGAGATTGAACCAAGCCTTGAAACATGCAAACTTGATAAATATTCGTGCAACAACTTTGTAATGCCTCGATGGCGTAAAGGGCCAGTATCAGTATCACTATCATGTATACTTTTTAATTATAGGGAAGATGTTACTGGCCACTTGAAATTGAACCCTATATGTCTTCCAGTGTACAATGCAGGCTTGAGGACTTGTCAGGGATAACAAAAGCAAGACAAAATCTGAAATGGATCCAGCAAATGCAACAGGCTGAAAATCAAGCAGAAAGCCAAAGCAGGAGAACTACAGGTGAGAGATACCGTGAAACTACAGGAAAGAATGATGCTGACATCAAAATGGGACCTACAGTAAGAGAACATATGCATGCCAAATCCGGTATGTTGGATTCATTATCAACTTGAATGAAACTGGAGTAGTCATAAGGAACAAGCTCAAAAAAAAATATCAAGTAGAGACTCAGATGATGGCAAGAAAATGAAAGAAACCCCAATACAAACCACTATCCCAGCCAAATGCGCACTTTACACGTTTGACAGTGAAAGGACTGTGGCACACTCTTAGTCAATTGAACCAAATGACTCAATCAAACCAGAAATTAGTCAAAAATAGCGAATATCAAACAGCAAAGAGTTTGCATATCTTGACAACACATGACATCAGAATAACTAACTTGAGCAGACAATGATGTGTCATACATCTGAAGCCTTGCCAGAAATACAAGGAGTGTCACACATCTGAAGACCTACCAGAAATACAAGGAAGGTTGGAGTAGCTATTGGAAATCCCTTCCTTGTCTTCATCATCTTTGCTGTCAACTCAGCTGACTGACAAGCCAGGAGAACCAATTAGTGAAAGGCCCACTATGTCTCTTTCCATCTTTAGCACAAGTGATAAATTTTGGGTTTCAATTGGTAAGACCTATGTGTTTTTGAAAAAAAATAATAAAGTGGGTCGTTAGTGAAACCTATTTCAAAGGTTGAGGAGACCGGTTTAAACCACCAGTTGCCTTTGAGTGACGGGTGACTGCGTGTTTCAAGTCAAGAGTGAAATTTCTTCCATTTGGTATTGAAACATGAATGATGATGTTTTGGTAATTCTCGAGTCTCTGCTTTTTGCTGAATTTAACTTGGCTCTCATTGTTGGGTTTACAATTTATGAATATGGTCATGTTTTTCAACACTTTTACGCCATTAATCGCTTTGTACACCCTTTCAGCAAGCTTGTTCCTCACGTCCACTTAATAGCGTAATTACCACAAAAGCTGCTTGTGCCCACTTTCCTTAGCATCTTGGGAAAACAATTAATGAATAAGTTCACTTCTGAGCAGCCGAATTTTAGAAACAATGTGAATCGAATTGAATGTAGCATCTTTCTCAAATTAACAATATTACTATATTTTTCCTTTAACGTGAAACGGAAAGTTAATGGACAAAGTTAATCAAGGTCCCTAATATAATTATATAGACTAAAGTGCCAGCTCATTTGTTACACAATCTTACTTAGGTTGAGTCACTGGGTGTTTTTAAAGCAAAGGTCAGTGCAGACCCCTGCTTACCAGGGGAAATGTGGGTGAACAGGAAACCTGCACAAAGGCTCTAGGCAGGACATCCTTATCTGAGGTGTACACAGTCTGAAGATTTTCAATGAATATTCAAAACGCGAAATGGAAACGTTTTGGTAACATTGAAGGGACCACAATTGAAGACACCAATCTAGAGTCACCACAGAGGGATAATAAAAGAGACATGGAGTCCAGCCACTTCAACACCATACCTTAAAGAAGAAAGAAATGTGCATCACAGTACGACAAGCCAAGATGAGATTGTTGACAGATACAAAAAATACAAACTTTATGGACAAAGGAGTCAAAAAGAACAAAGAAAGGACTGACTAATATCATTGGATATACAGCCCAAAGTACGTATGGATTGAACACCAACCAAGGACTGGGGGATATCAAGAGAGTGGTGGAATTGACCAGGTGAGTGATCTTCATGTGGGTCTTCCAATAATACATTCAGTTTAAATCCTCAGCAGAGCGAAACAATATATATATATATATATATATATATATATATATATATATATATATAAGCACTAAATAATTATAGTAAGCTTAAGGCACCCAAATTTGCAATGGAGTCCTTTATAGGTATTTGCAACACGAGCAAACAAACAATGGCTTCTGATATTGACTTGACCATTCAAGTCCACTCAAGGTCAAATGTGGCAGGTCCAAATTAAATTACACGTCATTTCCTATCATGTTCGATGGTAAACGTGATAATAATACACATATATTTTCAGCCCTCCTTCAACACAATACTATTGATCCCTCAGCTTAACTGTTCACAATATATCAAATATGACGGCCCTGAATGAACGCACTTGTCATTTTCCTCTCCATGTTAAATAGTAACCATGGTCCTAAAATGCTTTTCTTCAGATATGACCAATATTGTTCCATGACCTTGATTTCTGCTTCCAAAAAATGTAAAAAGTTAAATGTAACAGCCTCTAAAAGACACACGCGTTATTTCATATTTATGTTTTATAAAATGCCCACTTGTAAGATATCAGCCAAGATTACTTTCATAGATATGATGAATAAACTTTGAAAATTCAGTTAATTGTAAAGATATGACACTGACCTTCAATAAGATTCTAAAACACACAAAGATGTGTGGCTTATATTTAATAAAATACGCTTCTTTCAAGTTATTGGCCAGTATTATTTTTAGATATGATCTTTGACCATTCAATTCTAAAAAAGAGTGACATATAGATACCTTGTCCACTTATAGGAATTTCAGACACACCAAGATATTTTGTTTGTGCGAAACATAGATGCCTGGTTCATTGTTAACAGTTAGAACATTAACACCATAGGTCAATGAACTTCGACCTCTGAAAAACGGGTCAAATTTATACAGATATCACATCGACCGTCTATAGCCTTCTAAAGACTACTAGATATTTGGCTGCTGTAAAATTCAGATGGTTGGCTGCATTAGGCCATAAAAAATTAGAGCAGTAGCATTGTTGATCATGACAATTAACCTATAAAAAGAGATCCCAACATTTATGACCATGGCTTTGAGTTGGAACCTGAGCCCCTTCCAGTTGTTTCGTCTGTTACCTTGAAGCTCTGAAAAATCGATCAAATGGCAGTAGGACTTCCACGTTTGAGGGGATTCTGACACACGGATAGATTTCCAAGTCACAAATAATTCAGATGGCCATGTGCACTGTTTTGTTCATTTTCTTTTGATACAAAATCTTAAGGTTTAGTAATTCATTTATTTATTTATCTTGCTTGATCCGAACCAAAATGCACTAGATTATCAAGCAAAGTACCATGCTGCTGGTCAAACCTACATTAAAAAAGGTAATAGTTGGTCATTTTCACTTATGCTACCTCAGAATGTGTTGTGTCAGATTTGAAAGCAATCGCTTCAAGACTGTTCAGAAATTTCTATATTTAATTTTTCTTGATACTGGTACTAATTTGTCATGTTGAAAACGAAATCATACAATTGATCATACATGTTGCCGTATGATGAGAAAGAATTTTTTATTCTGTTCAAGTCAACGTAAAGCTCAACTTCATTGGTTTTTACTTAATATTGCGATCTGTCCATTTAAATGTTCTTTCGAGAGTCCTAAATACTGGGAATTCACACCATGTTGAAATTTGCATTGCTTGCCCACTCATGAAAGCTCATGCACAATACCTACAGTACAATACCTGAATCAGGTTTATCCCAATTATGGTCACATATCCGGCCCCATTGTTTGTTTATGTAGACCTCCACCCATCCACTTGTGGCTGTTTTACCATTGTGAAGACGTACTACAAATACATTTAAAAAGGAAAACTGCTTCCTGAGATTCTTGATCAACTTAAATATTCTGTTATCAAAGTAAAACCAAAAGTATCTGGAAACACTTTAATCCTATCCAAAAATAGATGTATCTCAAACGGAATTAAGGTTTCAGGGAAGCTAAGTGCAGTAGCGTCACAAAGAACGTGAGGATGAATCAGGCTGTGATCGTATGGTGAAATTGGAACATTGTGATATAAAATACAAATGCTAGGTTATAACCAAGCAGTATGCCCAATTAACCGGAACCAATAAATAACAATTCCATCTTTGTACCGGAAAGCAGCCAAAACGTGACCACCCATATGTAAAGTGTAAGGCATTGCAATTTGATCTACATTGTAGAGTTAAACACCGTAGACTTGATTTCTAGGAACATCACCTTGAGAGAGAGGTGTCAACATACCTTTACATCATCTACATGATCTTACGACAAGTGCGGTAAGCAGATTTTGTTTCTTGAATCTAAACTTACAGTATATTCTTATAGCACCTTCAAAGTCTATAATATAAGCATACGCATGTTCTTAGTAAAACACAAGGAGAGGCAGCAGCGCCTTTTTGTGGGTTAAAAAAGACCCAAAGTACAGGCACATACACACAAAATTTGATGAGAATCGAGCATATAGTTTTACAGACGTCCAAAACTTTTTTTAAAATCATGATTAATGGAGAACATTATGCAACTACCGAATGGAACACATGAGATCAAGGGGCGTTCAGAAGTATCCTTATATGATATTGAAGCAAAAGAGTCTTGCGCATTTTAAGAGATTATCTGATTGTTACATCCTACAAATATGTTGTTCAGCACCAATAACCGGATGTATCAAAGTGTCGATATACATAGATATTGACCATTTTTGGTACCCAACATCTCCTTGCAAGGATCGTTGAACAAACTCATGTCCTTTCCATGTACCTGCATGTCGATTCTAATGTGGATATTTTTAAGTTTGCTTTAACGTACCTGTATCATAACAAAACACGGCCGCAGCCCTACAGGGTGTTAATACACCAACTTCCCATCCAGGCTGCTTACACATCAAGATACTGTTTTCCTTCCCATTACAATCCATGGTATTGATATACGCAGGCCACGTGAAAGCACGTGAATTGGGGTATGTCCAAATTACTTGTGATATCCCGCCTCCGAACCCCACCTGCCGACAGAATACATCCGCATGTAATTTTTTCCAGTTCCGACTGCAAACAGTACCCCACCGCCCATCATAAGATATATCAACACGCCCAACGTTCCCTTTCATTCCACCACCCAGTCGGAATTGTACTCCTGGAACATATAGATATATATGTATATAGTAATTAACTCTTTTTCATTCTGTTAATTAATTAATTAATTTATTTATTTATTTATTTATTTATTTATTTATTTATTTATTTATTTATTTATTATTTATTCATTTGTTTATTTATGTTTATTTATTCATTTATTTATTTACTTATTTGTTTATTTATTTATTTATATGCATCCTTGTTTATTTATTTACCAACTTACTTACATTTTTATTTATTCATTCGTTAGTTTGTTTGTTTGTTCGTTCGTTCGTTTGTTTGTTCTTTCATTCATTCGTTCGTTCGTTCGTTCGTTCATTTATTTGCTTTTTTGTTTGTTTATTTATTTGTTTGTTTGTTAATTTGACAATTGAAAAAAGACATTGTACCTGCTCACGTAGCCCACAATGGTGTAGCTACTGTCACTGGAACTAAATGATACCCGCTTGTATCCATCTTACTGTATTGAATGGTGCAGATAGTTTGAAATCGCAGAGCCTGAAAGTGCCTTCTTCTGGTCTATTACTTCGAAGACCACATCGCCATTACTTTGCAGAGTTACTTTACCATGCTGACTTGGATCCATGGACATTACAACCAAACTATTTAGGAAAGCGTGCTTGAATATAAGTATGTATATATATATATATATATATATATATATATATATATACATATATAAAATATCGTAGTTATCGATTGAATCTTTCTTTGATTCCTATATCTTGAATCATAGACTTCACCACTTTGTAAATAACAAAGATAAGACAAATACAATTGGAATGATTATGTTTCAAATATATAGAACCAGAAGGTCATATCATTTATATCGAACCATAAGTGTTGCAAAACGTCATTATAACCGTCCTATGTACCTTTAAAATTTGCCTAGTACACCCAACTTTCATTTTCTCTTTAGTGTATGGGCAACGTTAGAAATAAATAGCTGAGTAAAATATCACTTCATTTCTAATGTAGAAGCCGTCTGAACAGAATATACGTACAATATCATCAACAAGTGTGAAAGAATCTGCCTATTCGCTGTTGATATGAGGCGTAGAAATGCCAAACACTACGTCACAAAGAGGTTTAAAACAAACATTTTACAAACCTGATGATTGATAACACAACACCCCCGCATCGTGCGAATGTGGTGTGCAACCAACATCTCCGCCTATTGGGGTGTAACTGCAGTTCAACAAACTTGGTGCGTTGCTAGAACATTTCACACGCCCCATTACAAAAGGTTTCTGCGTTTTGCGGTACAACTGATAAGCCACTCCACCCTTGAAATGAAGGTCACGGCATGCTGCAGATGCCGCATCATCATTCCATTCGACAGGGCAAATGCGGCCTTGGATTCCGTTGACAGTAACCTCAAGTTGACCCCAAAATGAGGCACCCCCTGTTAGCTTCACTGAAAAGGCTGAAATAATCAGCATGGTTAAATATTCAAACTGCGTATTGAAATTCCTACGAGAATGGTAAGGTTATCAGTAGTATTAGCTTTTATTATCGTCATAGGAACTGTTAAATCAGTATGAAAGACACACTTTTACGTTCTGTGTACAAACTAACGTTCCATTTTACAACAGTACGAACCAAAAGGTATGTGACAGTCCTGTGCTCAACTGACCTTACACGCATAGACTGTGAATATCCAATGCAATCCACATTCACATAGTAATCAATAAGAATGCATGCATTAACAGACAGGTACTCGAACTGAAAACTTCTGTAAAAATGAAAAAATCCAGAGTATCACCACTTGATAAACAATCATTCTTAACCCTCCCATACGCTACATTTCTACCAAGTTGCAGAACAGTCTGAAATTGAAATACAAAGTCACAAAAACCTTGTTAAAAAAAAAAAAAAACCTTGTAAAAAAAAAAAAAGAAAAAAAAAATAATAATAATAACTGCAGCGTCACCTACCGAAAAACATAAGGTCTAGCAGTTCCAAATATTATCCCGATGTAATTTCAGAGCAATTGGCTGAGGTGATTAGGAGACGATTTTTTAAAGATTTTGGTGAAAACATGCACACACATATTCATGTAAAAATCTGAAAAGCACTGCCGCGTTACCATTTTACCAAATTGGTAGACACCTACCCAGAGTATTCACTCCACCAAGTTTTAAGTGAATCTGGTAAACGGTTTAGACGAAGAGGTTAAAATGGGAATACACATTGCCATCTCCAATATCTTACATGATAATCAGTAGGAATGCATGTATTTACCTGCAGGTACTCGAATAGAAAAATTTGTTCAAACCAGGAATCTTGAGTATCGCCACGTAGTGAACAAGTTTGTTTAAGCCTCCCTTAACGTACATTTTCACCAAGTTTCAGAACAATCTGAGAGAAAGTTTTGGACAAGAAGTAAAAGCAGGGACAAAAAAATCACAAACTTCGAAGAAAGAGGAAAAAATTGCAGCGCTAACTTTTCGACAAATTCGGGTTAAGGGGTCCCCGGAAGTGTACCTGTGCAATTACAAAGCAATTGGTTTTGTGGTTTTGGAAATGATTTTAGAAAAAAGAAAAAAAAAACACCTTTACAATATAAAAATCACGCATGCGTGACCCTTGGAACAAACATGGTAGATTCACCAAAGGTGCATCTCCACCAATATGGAAGTGGATCTAACCAACGGGTTTTGAATAGCACTCTAAAATGTAATTTTGAACGGTCGACGGACGGACAGACCACGAGTCACCACCCATCTTATAACCTCAGCTGACTTACAAGTCAGCTCACCTAAAATTTTACAGACGATTTCATTGTAAATCAAAAAATGCATTTAAACATATTGCTGTTGTCTTTGACTCACAAGTGCTTCAACTTCAACGATATCAGCTTAGATAACACTGCTTATACCTTTTATCAAAATATATACCTTTTATAGTGTTGACATCTCAACGTCATAGCATGCTCATTTTGATGAAATATGATGATTACGAGTGTCAAAATATTCTTACAGATGACAAAGTTTCGGGTGTTTTATTAATTAGAATATTAAAATATTCGTCAGTAAAATAAGGCACTGTGGTAATTATTTTTCTACCACCATAACCACAAACTTAAAGTTCATTTAACTCTTTCAGTGACAGGTTTTTGGCCTGAGTCAATGGCTTTCCAAAGCGCGCAGAGAAAACTGTTGACCCAGACCACTATAATATCTGGATTTATAGGTATGCTGGCAATTGAATCAAAGGTCTTTTCACAAGGAATATGAATGCAGCATCCTTATTATTGAGAGCAGTTCATCTTTAGTAGTTCGACTTTAGGTGCACTTGGCACTGAGATAGTTAAAATAAAAACATATAGAGCAAGAGTATGCCAATGAAACAAAAGTACGCCAAAAAGGCAACGGTCGCGAAATTTTGTATGTATTCCAGCACACAAAATCACAACGACAATATGACATGCATTACGACTGTTACGTTTTACTGTGACCCTCATTTATCTATTACAAAATGTTTGGTTTGCCATAAGCTTTCTCTCTGCAAACAGTTGATTATGCTGGGATGCTAAAGAGCCTGCACACCCTACATGTAGTCCCAAAACATTCTGTTATGACAACTTTATTTTCATTTCGTGTGGGGTTTTTTTTGGGGGGGAGGGGGTCTCCTTCTATTCCCTTCTTTGTTCTACTTCGTACCTCCTCTGTCCTCTGCCTTGTTTTCTCTCTTACTTCCACTTCATGGTAAAACACATGTATAGCCCAACTGCGGACATAATTGCATCAAATTTTTACCAATAATAATCAATACAAAAAGGTGAATATCTATAAAAAACTTTCAAGAGGAATAATAAACTAAGTGGCGATACACATGGCTTAACTTACCCCGGTTTTCCGGTACGGTCTTCATGCACATGACACCAGCAATATTGTAACATTGGACAACCCTCTTTTTGCATTCACTGATGGACTTCCTGGTTGTTGCGTCACATTCTGTGGTCATTATTAGTGTGTGCCGAAGTTTGGGGCCACCATAGGCATTGCAACATACATGTATCCCATACGGATAGCCTAATTCTTTGCAAACAAGAATTGCTGCCGCTTGATCAAAGTTCTGGTCACAGAATCCAAACCAAGCGTTGTTATAAAAGTAGTTGACGTTACCTTCCATCCTATTTGTGGTTCCAACGAGCTTCACTGTTATATGAATGAATGAATGAATCAGAAATCAGATTTCAGCATAGGTCGATAAACGAACATCTGCCAGTAATTTTAAAATGGTTTGCATTGCCTTGTTCTTTACTGTTGGACTTGAAGGAAAAGTTGTGACAAAAGGTATTGGTTTAAACATATTTCATTAAGCAATAAGAGAAAAGGGCTTTATCATAACCAAAAGGGAACCACTTACGCTTTATACACCACTTTCAATAATAATAGTGATGCTAAGTTTTCAAAACACTGAAGGTCACAAACTTGCAACCTAGTGACCAACCCATCCAGGCTATATCTCAACCAAGTGTGAACATGATCCGGCAAACACATTTGAAAGGAGGTAAAAAGAAAAAAACCGATGGATGCACCATGACATAGGGCGAAGGTATATAGCTTTATGGCTTCAGGGTCAAAAGCTACAAACATTCAGTGCAAAACATTAACATGCCCAACTTGAATGCGTTTCGACCAATAAACTTAACGTGTGTATAAATCTCACACAAATATCAGAGATATGGAGAAACAGAAATTTGGGTTCAATACCTTTATGGATGCAATACACGCCAACGTCGTAAAGGTGACTGTAGGCGTGAGACAAACCGAATGTGATTCCACACTGCCAGAGGTTTTGGTCTTCACTATCGCATCGGACATTGGTTATATGAACTGGGCCTGTGCCTTTTCCAAAATGTGTTCTTGCTAAAGCCCGGCCTTCAACGTAGCCAATTGTACGACACAAGGATTTGGCTTCCAAATCAAGCCAATATTGCTCAGAGATTGTCCCCCATATGCCGTCTATCAACACCTCGACACGTCCATACTGCCTCCGTCCTTCAAATGAGCCATTTGCTAGACGGATGTTGAATGAATCTGTTTAATGTATGAATTAAAGTGAATGCATAACCAAGATGACCACAACACACTTTATCAAGCAATAGTGGCTATCGCATAATTGGAATACACAAAACAGCACGACGCACTTCAACAACACTCGTGAAAGTCAATTGTTCCTCATAAATGTTCACGCACCTGGAAACTCTCCTTCTTACCCCCACATGAAGGATCTAATTTGAGGAAATTTAAATCTAAATTTCAAACATAAAACTCTACGTTATTGGTTATGGGAAGATTGACTTTATCTGAAAAACCCAAATGTCGTAAAGACAGATATTTAGACATGTTCTTCACGCCACCATTGATTGTGTATGTTACGTTTATGTCAGCCACGTTCTTTCGATCATTTGAAAGAGATAAATTTTATTCAGTTTTGAACTCCCTCTTACAATTGGATTAGCTGCTATTTATTTCCACACGCACATATGTGTGTGTGTGTGTGTGTGTGTGTGTGTGTGTGTGTGTGTGTGTGTGCGTGCGTAATCAATTTGAGCTTGTGATTGCGAAAACAGACACGTCTCCGACTTGACTGATTTTTGCAAAACATTCCCGTTTAGAATGTCGCGTTGAGTTACTTTCATCCTAAATGGAACAAGCTTGACGTTTCTGATTGAAAAAAAAGTCCTTAAATGTTTCATGTACATTATGTGCCCTTTCCATAATCAGTATAATCATGATATGTATTTCTTTTCACAATCACTGACTCAGGTTTCTGTGAAATGACTATGTTAAGTTTGCATTCAATATAGCAGGTTGCAGACCAGTTATTAGTTATGTTAATATATGAATATTAAAGCGGCATTAAACGCACAAAGCTTCTGTTTGCAGGTACAAGGAAATAAGTAATAACTGAATTATATATGTGTTGTATTAAGCAGCGCCACGCGTATACGATGGTGGCAGTGTTGAGTAGTGGGGTTGTGGTAACATAGTAGAGATTCTCAGCACTAGTTGCACCAGGCTAAGAAATGCTAGTCTTCATCGGAAAACAAAATTCTCAACACTTCGAAAGTCCGCACGATTGACAAAACGCGGCTTTTTGTCCACTTAAAACGCTGTTTTAAAGAAAGTCATGGTAAACTAGTAAAAAGACTTATGAATGCACAATGTAATCCAAACACAATTTAGGAAAGTGAGACAAGTGGTTGCAAGATTCACCTTGATGTTTTATATATCGATTTCTCTCTTAAGTTTTACCTTTTTTAATGGCAAAAACTTATGCCACATTTGCCACCATGAGCTCTCTATACGAAATAGTGATGGAGCGATGACAACAAAAATCCTACAGGTAACCAGCAGGCTGCATCATAAGATACTTTCAAGCCAAATCACATTGATTTTGCATTTTAACCTCGAAAACTTTTATTCGTCTCTCAGCGATCGTTTGTGGATTAATAAGTTTGTATTCATCCATCCTTCAGGTATGCACACATCTGAACCGTTCCTCCAGGCGTCATTCCTCTCTCTGAACTTGTTCCATTCCTTGACAACAACGTTTGTGGGTTCCGACCATATGAAACTGCAGTATCAGATCCCTTTTCCCAGTACGTTTGCCATATTGTTGCCCCAGAAAGATATGGAATTGTACACGGGTAGGAACGTTTGGTTTCCCTTCTTTCAGTATCTTCACAGCCACATGCCACGTCATCAAATCACGATAACACCGCCACTCCTATTCTTAGATGGGGGGGGGGGAGGTTCAATGATTCTTTTATGGCGTGGATAGGCTAAAATTAATATCTTATCTTCAAATCTTTGGAATATTTGTGTCTGGGATTGAAGAGGCATACAATACTTAATTCCATTCAGACAAATGGCATTACATTTACGATGATTTTGTTGATCATTTTTGCTGGTAACAACACTACATCAATCATGCATTAACATTTGTGCGAGTGAATTACATAATATATGACCACTTTTTCTCATATCAAGCTCAGTATGTATGTTTGAAGAACATAAATGAATCTGCCGTATTTAAAGTAAACTACATGGTTTTCACGACGTTTGCTAGAGACAATAAATATTCCATTTAATGCACACACACATAAACACACCTTCAAAAAGTGTACATTTTGCTTATATTAATAGTATAACGGAACACGTCCACTCACTTTGATCGTTAGTACATGCAACGAGAAGATCTTTACTGCCATGACCACATCCGTGTAGTCTCCCCCAGCCGCTATGTGTGCAATGTAATAACGATGTTTCGTTCCCATTACATGAAATATCGTTCATCAAATATGGACCACTTCCCAAAGAAAATGTTTTCATAAGAATGCCCCTGGTAAAACCTTGGCCTCTACAGATCACCTAATTCATTTCAAGAAATCACAAGAATAAATAATGCGAACAAGTGGAGTGTTATTAGCAATATTCCTTGCTAGTTATCTGCTTGATACGGTTGTTAAATTTGAAATATTGATATGTTGTATCCTAATATATTTGAAATATGGCGAAATGAGTAAAGGGTTTATAAACCTTCATTTGCAACAGTATATGTGTTTACTATTCAAGCATTTTAAGTGTTAAAAAAGCATGCACAAATCGACTATTTTAGCTGAAAGAGACGCACTTACACGCACAAAGAAAATGTGTAAGAACAACATAGATTGATGGTTTTGGGAATCATATATTATTTAAATATTTTAAACATCAGGGGAGATACAAGTATAAAGAGTAAAGATACTTAGTAGTACAGTCCTTGGCAAGTACCATGTAAAAAAGGAAAGGTTTTTATTTTTAATGGATATAATATTTACCTGAGCGGTTTGGTTAGAAATATTCTTTGGACAAATTCGCCCCCATACACCCCCATATTTGACCATAATTCTGCCAACAGTACTGCCGCGTGCGAAGGTCTTTATTTTCTCCACTTTATAACTTTGTGCTGTGAACAAATGTGTCAATAAAGTTCTCATTATTATTTGTCATGAAGATGTGACCTTTGTTCTCGCATGCCTGCACAAAATGCGTCCAAACGAAAAACAATGCACTTTCAAATACCATGTAAACATGTGAGGAGAAAGAACAACAGTTTCTTTCTGTATGCATTGTGCAAAGACCCCGTCCATTACATGCTCAAGAAAACAGTGCATCAAATGAAGCCAATTCTAAGTTCCGATTAATCATATGATGTTACTGATGATGAAAGCCCCAAAACGATGAATTGTAACCTTCCCTAATAGAAAGGGTTATAATGAAACCACAACTGAGTGAAAAAAAACGGATGCATTGACCAACTCGTTAACTGTTAGTAATACGCGAGGAAACAAACATTTGGTGCCACTTTTAGAACTATATGATGACAAAAATTCAAAGGAAGGTACGATTAATGCATAAAAATACCAGGCAGTATGCTAGGCATTCAATTTTACTTTTATGTTGTATTGTCATTCACAGCTGGATAGTCTATCAGACATTTGCCTTTAATGGATTACCTACCCCCAAAAAATGATTATTTACATGCACACACTTTTATCCCTCAAAACCCCTACATGTATGTACAAATATACTCACCACCAGGTGGGTGCTTGTAGCAAAGAACGGAGGCATATGCACGACTCCGGCATCTTACATTGTCATATGGGCGCGCATCAGAAACTGATGTGTTCTTACATTCCTGTATCTTCCGTTCATTCCCTGTACAATCCACATTTGTAACTTTAAAGTCTAAGTTTACATTGCGATAAAATGCAGAACAGCACAGGGCTATACCATTGGCATACCCAAACTGACGACACAACACTCCAGCATCAGTGTCGTCCCAGCCATCATCACAAAGGTATCCCCACTTCCCGGCTCTGAATATCTTCACTTCTCCCGTAAAATTGTTACCGTCTCCTATCCGGACTGTAGTAAATATAGAACATAATCTTAACGATTGAGAAAGAGATACATACACTAAAATGTAAAGTTTAATGCTTAGCAGCAGCTTGTTAGATAATAATAATCTGCAGCATAATTGTATCAGAACGGCTGTAGATGACTCACTGTGTAGCGGCTGAGCTGTCACTATATAGCTCTTGCTTAGCACCTTGCTGCTAACAAGGGAAGAGAAGTTGGTGCATTTGGCCAATTTGGGCAATTTTACAGGTATGCAGTTTCTAAGTAGGGAAGCTGGCACTAGTGGAAGCATCTTCGATATCTTCGTTAACGGTTTATTAAATCTCCTTCATATATTTTTTTTTTCATTTACTTATTTCTTGATTACAGATACAGTGGTTTTTGTTTGAGTCGATCGTTGTCTCGTTGACATGATGGAGTAGTATCCCTGACAAAGTTATGGGATCAGGTTTTAAATATGCTTCTATGTGCAAGCTTGTGGAAACGCTAAGTGGCAAGGCCTTTGTCGAATGGGGAGATACAGGGAAAGAGAAACAGTAGAGAAGAAAAGAGAAAGAGACAGAAAGAAATAAGTGAAATAGGAAGAGAAACGGAAGGAGAGAGATGAGAGTCCACAAAGGAGAAAAGGAGTGGAAAAGAAACTGACAAGGACAGAGAAAGAAGAAAAACAGAAGTAGAATTATGACAATGGCCTACAGATTGATGAAAAATCAAGTAATATTGTTGTTTACAGTGACTTATACATACAGCAGACGACCTGTAATAGAAACGAAAAATTGACATGAAACCAGCTCTCTGGTCTTTCAAGTCGCTATATAAGTCAAAATCGATGAATTACGTGCTTTGCATATTATTCAGCAGCTTTAGCATTGGAAATTTTCTTATTAAATGCAATACTGGAACACATGCTATCACAAAAATCTTATTGAAGCTACTAGTTCATAGAAAGCCAACCATGTTTTCTTTACAATGTTGAGCACAGAAAACACAAAGTTTTCGCTCCAGGGAACACCAATATACCTAGCAGTTTCCACTTTGAGTGGCATGATTCCTGCACCGTTTGAAATTACCTGAACAATAAGCATTCTCTTTGCTGCTCCGGTCACCGTTTGTTGAGTACGATTTGAATTAAACAAGAGAAGTAGGATCTGGTAATAATTGGACAAATATAGAAATTTTTTTAACTGGTGGTGATAGATTGGTAATCAATTAAATGCATTGCCGATCATAGTGTCAGAGCAATTTCATTGCAACTTCTATGGTTTATAAATGGTTTTACAGCACGTGTCAACCAAATTTCGTAATAATATCTGCTTACGGTAGTGCACATACCAGTATATCCCACCCATAGGAAGACATTTTCCAGACAATGCTTGCTCTATTAACATGATTAACTGTCGCTAATTTGCAGTTGATCCCGCTGAAACGAACGGAATGTTTGTAATGAAGGTTGCAATCAATATTTTGAAAACTTGGACAAGGAAATACTTTGTCTGGGTTTTATGTAGGTGGGAGATGCAGAAATTAATGATGTACGAATGAAGAAATGAATAATTGAACCCTGTAAACTTATTTTAATTAACATGTGCGCATTTTCTCCGTGTTACTGTCTGCAGTTTTAGTGGGATTTATAGCATACATGCATTTTTTTTTCATAAAAGTATTGATATTCACATTCATTCTCTGTAGATAGACTTAAGAGGTTAGTATTCAAATGGAAGATGGTGTGATACAAGGTATTAGAGCCATCATGAATCATCTTTGTAACTCACCTATCGCAAAATTATCAAAATGCTAAACAAAGACGCTGGAACTATTTTCGTAAACTAATAATTTAAATCACGTAAACTCATTTTGCAGTGCCTGTTAAGGTAAAAAAATAATTAATGTCATTTTAGAACTGTGTGCAGACGCTGGGACAGGTTAGCATTTTTAAGCTAAACATCTTGGTCTGACAGTGTTATTCGATAATTCACTCCATATCTGATTAAAATATGGCACAACAGAATTCAAAGTACAGGGACAAAAATGCACAAAAGGGGGGTTTTCTCATCTCGGCTCAATACTAAGTGGAAGAAAACATTTACACAACCAGTACAAAAAGAACCAGTTATTAAGACAGAAAATGAGTTACGTAAGATGACAGATCTAGAATAGGGGGTATTCATATTAAACTATATTAACTGCAGACCTGCTCTGGTCCCCTCAATTGGTACGAACAGAACTATGCCTCCGCCATGATCAGGGCACTTTTACAAGTTGTTGCTTAATTATCCAAAAATAGCACTTGTTCTACCAAAAAAGAGATAAAATAAATAAAATAAATTAAGCATCTTGTATGTTTGTTTTTTTTTTAATATGTGAATGACTTTTCTTAAGCTTTTTGTCTTCTCAAGTTGCTGCTTTCATCACAGAATTTCATTTGGCTCTGCTTTACGCATGAATGTGCCGTCCTTCCCGTCAAGTCCCATGCTGCAGTCTAGGTGGCAGCACAGGATCCCAATTAGTATGCATACCTCCTATTGTATGTCACACTCTGCATCGATTGCGTTTTTGCAGTGCTGGACTTATTGCGCCGGTGAAAAGATTAAGCTTGGGCGATTTAATTCCGTACCCTTAATATAATATTTTCAATAATTTAGATAAATGGTGCATGTGCGGGTAGACACACAGCAAGAAATATGGAAATGCAGACACATAACGACAAAATTAATTTGGCACCAGACGGAGTAATACCGGGAACTGCCAGTTGTAATTCCTGTGATTTAGGCACTCAGGGTAGTATTTACTAAAAAAAAATAGACATAAGTCATTCAGGACAACTGGAAGGTAGTTTCTAAGATTTGGAACACGGTTTCAAGTAAGTTGACATGTCTAGAAGTGTATGTAACCCTCTTGAGGAATTGCATTTTTGCAATGCCGGATACATGGGGGGGGGGGGGGCATATCTTCGGGAAAAAGAAAAATCTTCTAGCCTGGACAACCAAATTGATAACCGAACATGGACACATATTTTCTCCTACGTTTACATAAACTTTGACATTAAAGTTTTATATAAAAATAGAGACCAAAACCTGCGCTTCAACAAGCTGATGCGATTGATGTCCGTCTACCGAAAAAAATATTCCTGAAGTGATAGAAAATAAACTTATTGTCGTTGTGACGGCACTGTCTTAAGATAGAAAGATAAGGTCCACAAAAGTAGTCTCTCCAAAGTCGTCCCTCTTTTCCACAGCTTTTGTCATGTTCACAACCTCAAGACGTCGGTCCGCTACGTCAACGTAGCCACCCGGTGTGATGACGTTAGCTAACATGATTCTATAGCAGCCCAATAACTCATGTTGGAGATGTTCATATCACTTCCCAATGGCAACAAATTAATTGGTCATGGGGACAAATAAAGTATTTCACAAGCTTGCCTTGTAATATGCGACTTTATGCATAAATTACAGTCACATCTCATTATCGGAAATGTGAAGTGGAGTTAATCTGCGTTATTTCCTGATAAGAAAAGGTCACAAATTTCATTTGTCTTACCATCTTCCTGGCATTCGACTGCAGCATCCCGACAACTGCTGTCTCGACTTAACTGCCACCCATCATTTGTACATTGTAAAAGGGTTTTCTCAGTACCTCTGCATTTAATGTTCTTGGTGTATTGGTGGCCCGTGCCATCTCCATATATTGACGGGCTGTGTATGGGAATTGCATAACGACATAAGAAAACAGTGAAAATATATTCTGTGGATGACACTGTCGCGATTCGAAGTGCTGGCTGTAAATATCTTTTTTCTAGTTTTACAGTATGCTGTTTTTTTTGGTTGTTTGTGGCTGCTCAGATGTTACTTTATCGTGTTAGTTAATATTTCTACACATTTTAACAGCTAAATTTCAATCATCTGTTAAAATAAAAGATAAAAATGAACCCTCCCTTATCTACCCAAATAGAACTGTCGCAAGAAAGATATCAGACATAGAATGTTTTACTTCCTTTAAATATCGCCATTCTCATTTACTCCAGTTTAGTGCATCATCGCATTATGCTCGAAACTACAATAGCCACGGCCTGCCGATGTCATCTACGCGGCCATAGTGCTTTCGGAGCATTTTATTATCATCATCATCATCATCATCATCATCATCATCATCATCATCATCATCATCATCATCATCATCATCATCATCATCATCATCATCATCATCATCATCACCACCACCACCACCATCATCATGACAACCACCACCATCGTCGTCGTCGTCATCGTCGTTGTCGCCATCGTCGTCGTTATCATCAACCTAATACGTCGTCATTAACCTCATGCGCCTAAATCAGTCAAGCAAGCAGTTAATAACAATTTCCTCATGGGATTAGGCAAAATTATTTGTCAACTCAGGCATAAATATGTTTCTCTTTTTCTCCCTTCGAATAGTGTATTGACCGGGTAACCGGGTACGAGGGTACCCGGGTGATAAACTTGTACCCGGATACCTGCAACTTCATATATCCTAATAATGCCAGATACGTCACAACATTTCGAACACTGTGCACTTCTAGTCCGTTACGGCAATCCTGGTACATAACACCATTTCCGTTTAGTGGCTCTCCTCCTTGCAAATTGTGAAAACGCGGGAAAGAATCTCATTCATCGAGCACCTGGCGCCATAAAGGTGAACATGAAGAAGGCATCGCCACTTAAACCCAAGTGTACTTCAAATTTGGTATGGAAATGTTTCTCGGTTGTTGAACATTCAATAAAACGTTCATTCAAATGTTGAATATTGTGGGTAGGGCACTATTACAAAGCCAACATGCAGTTTCCCACATGGCACCTGATAAATAAATGATTATTGTGTGAACATCAGAGTATTTTGTTCTTTGAGAAATAAGCAGGTAACCAAACGGTTACCTTGGTAATGTTTAATACGAGCTATCAGGTACCTGGGTAGTAAAATTCACTTTCCGTCAATACACTACTTTCTATTTTTTCATATATTCAAATTTCATTTTGATTTCACATATTAGTCTTAGGTTCTTTTCTTATTTTTATAATTTACTATTATTTTTTCTTTTCGAAAAAGTTCCCCAGCTTTATTCCACACGGCGATACTTCTGTATGCTTTTGTGAATGTTTTAGGGAAAAGACCAACACATAGCACCTTCCTTTGTACAATTCATAATGTTACACTCACCTCTTTCTTACCCCGAGCATATAACCGAACTGCCGGCAGAAAACCCCTGCATCTCTGGAATCCCAGGAATGATCACATATAGAACCCCACACACCATCATGTTGTACCTCAACACGTCCAGCTCTGACAGTTCCCCCAGCAAGACGGTATTTAATGCCTGTTTAATCAAAATGCTAAGCTAAACCAAAAGCTGTAGTGGTCTATCAGCAGTCTAGGCGTACTTCTGTATGGTGGAAAACGAGTACGTGTTAATATACAGTATCGGTATATCGTATGAAGGTGCTCGCACTTTGTGGGGATGGGTCCATTGTAACTCCGTTATCTGTTTGTTGAGCTTGCCTCCATAGCAGCCGTGACTGGGCGTTGATATTCTGTTGTCGACAGCGCCCACATCAGTAACTTTAGCGAGTCTGGGAGGCTGCTATGGAGGCAATTGTTGAGCGAAACGTTTTCACATGTTTATCTCTATTCCACCGAATAATGCGCTAATATTGTAGTAGAGACAAACAGCAAAGACTGGCGTGAGGCACAGACAATCATGGGCACGTTTTAACCAGTGTGAGTATTAATTATGCGTTGGTATTGAAAATCTTTTGAAAGGTTGGATACTATCGTTTTATTCATTTCACTTCCCTTCCCAGTGTCTGCATTGTTTCATGTAGTACCTGAAGGTCTTTTCTGTTTACTTGCAAACATCTGATAAGTCCACAAGCTAAATCAAGCAGTGACCATGGGCAAATTAGCATTAGCCAGCGGCCAATTGCTTCATAAAACTATGGCTAGTATAGATTTTGGGATATCAGCCACCTTTGCTTTGCATGATGATGATTATGATGACGACAGCGATGACGATGATGACGAAGATGATGACGATCATGATAATGACGACGAAGATGACGACCATGACGACGACGACGATGACGATGACGATGATGATGATGATGATGATGATGATGATGATGATGATGATGATGATGATGATGATTTTTATCTTGTTCCTGAGACCCTTGATTCGACATAAAGGTGGTCATCCAGTAACTTTTGTCACCAGCCAATCTGGCTAGTGCCAAGAAAGTTTTACTTCGAGCCCTGGTTTTAATGAAACCATAATAATAAATATTCCGCTCTCACGTTCGAAACACAGTTGTTTCTATGCTGTGAAAGCACAATTTTTTCCGAGCATTTAATTTCCAGAATCCATTAAAATTTTAAAATTCTCGGTTTTTATATTCCCGAACAGCAAATCTTGTGACATAAAAATGCACTGAAAGGGTAAAAACTATTAATCACTTTAGACATGCATGGACCGATTTTACACGGTGGTCATTTTCTTTAGTGAAATACAATATAAAATAAAACATTTGTTTGGAATTTATCATAACTTCATTTTAATTCATCTAGGAACCTTGTAGTGAATTATCAATCATGTGAGAGCTGGTTCAGTTGTACTGCTGTACACTGCATGCCACATAAAATTAACCGGTTTTATTTCCCCGACCGGTACCACTCGGGAAAATTCGGGAAAATTAATACCTCGGGAAAATGTGTTCCTTTGCAGAATTTGTTTTAGGCTGTCAAATGTTCTTTTCTTTCTAAAGAAAATAAATGTACATTTACATAGTATATTTAATGTATTTTGTCAGTGAGTCGGGTTTTTTTTTTTTTTTTTTTTTTTTTTTTGTGTTTTTTTTTTTTTTTTTTTTTGGTTTTTTTGTTTTTATTTTTGATGTGTTTGAATGAACATGTAGTCGACATAAACTGTACTGTAGTGAATAAGAGTTAATTTTCTGGATATTTGAGAGAGGTTTTGCTTTCTAAAAGAGTTTGCTTCATTGTTTTCACTTTCCCTCGAAATCATACAGTTAATTTGAATTCTATCAAAATGTGAAACTGCATTTGTATATATACGCTTAACCTCTTTCCAATTTTTAGAAGACAGAATTTGTTGAGTCTGTTTTATTGTAAATTAACTGAAATTTTAAAACTTGTTTCCACTGTTTCAGGGTGATTATACGTACTCAAGTCTATTAATTTGTCCTGTGATGCGATCTAATTCTTGGAGTACCCTCGTTTATATTGATTATTACACATGATTTTCATTTGTTGTACACTGTTACACACTAACCTTATGTGTTGAGATGCCTTTTTCTCGTGAAAAAATATATTTGAATCAAGCCAAGATATATTCTTAGAGACCTTCAGTTGTGCTCTTCAAAATTATGTACCCTTTCTTTTCGATACTTGGATCTTATTGACGTTCATAGTGATTTTGCCAAATATATTTCCGCTGCCTGTCCTATTTTGTTCAATATGGCTGCCAATTTGGAGGGAAGTGCGATGGCTTCATCCTCCAGAAGTGTTTCTTTGAGAAATGATCATCTTCTCTAGCATTGTCAATGGATTTATCATTATGCTGCGAACACAGTGCATGCTAATTATTAATCTTGTCGCCAAACTTAACAGTGAGGCCTACAAGTCCAAATGCGCGCTCCTTCGCGCCAATCACTACACAGGCAGAGTACAATTACCCAGCATGCACCTATTCGCTAATTTCGCGATATCGCTAAGACATTTACTGATATTGCTGAATACACCTTATTTGGCAATATCTCTCAAACATTTAGCGGTATCGTTAAATCATTTAGGGACATCACTAAATCTGTTCGGGATATTAGGGATACGATTTAGCGATATCGCCAAGTTATTTGGCGATATCGCCAAAAAGGATTAGATGTACTCTGCCGCTTGTAATCAAAATCCATGCATCATTATCAAAATGACAAGTGACATACACATTTTACCAATACTGCTCTTATCATTTGTCAATACGTTTCTGACACATTTGATGGTTGTGCGGTTTGCACTATCCCCCGTATTCTAAATTTACGCTAGTAAGTGAGTGGAATCAAAATTTCCAACGGTGTTGACAGCAAGAGGCACGTTCATGGATGCATATTTTTCAATGGCGTTAATAACACTATCCTGATCGACGGGGTAATTAACAAACAATGTTTCATAGCAGGGAGCATTTCAAACACTCTCTTGATGAAGACCACAGGTTCATTTCTTAAATATACACTTGCAAAGATTAAGAGATCCCGCAAAACTTTATCGAATAAGAAGCTTTTCGCAGCAGTTTATCCGGATGAACACCCTGCTGGAAGCCCCTTTTCCGTTGCTAGGCAGCGAAACATCAGATCGCTGCGCATTGTGATTAGGAGGCTTTCTCTTCATTGGCCCGGACTACCTCTTTATGAGGGTATGGAGTGCCTTCTCGTCCCTATACATGTAATGCGATAAAATATGACCGACTTAGGCCCATTATTCCGAGTGTATATATTCATGCATGCATGGTCTGTTTGCAATAATTGCAAAACAAATTGATGTACATATTTTACAGGAAAGGGGAAAAAACCAACAGCTTTTATTCGGTAAATTCGGGCTGTTGAATTTCTCTGGAAATTGCAAAACCTTATTGATGTACAATAACGCACTCACCGCTGATTTCGTGACAAAGCACACCAGCTACTCTGCTGCTAGTGCACTCAAAACTATGGCGTTCACTCATGTTGCATTGACTCAAGTGTGCTTCGTCTCCTCTACAGCTGACCTCGGTTATCCAGGGGTTAATCGACTCGTCCGCCCGCTCTTGTAACGCCACCCCTCCCTTGTACCCTAACTGCTTACACGTTACGTTGGCAGCCGCATCATTCCAATACTTGTGACAGATTCTACCATGGATGCCATATTGGGTCACACGTATTGGCCCAGAGAAACTAACCCTGCCATTTCCATTCAAAAGTTTCACCGCAAAGACTAAATGAATCAAAACAAGCATAGGAAGTAATTACAACTACAGTGCCATTTAATTTGATGATATTAAATCTAATCGCTATTTGCTTATAATGAAAGGAGAATGTGCTGATTAAGATCATGTATATTGGCAGATCATCTTTTTAACTTTAAAATTATATATTGAATAACTTATCCCAACATTTTATTATGAAAAATGGCACCCAGAGTCGCTAAATGAAACAGGAACAGTTGGCTCGAATTGATGTTGGTGGTCTTCCGGGGTTGTATCTACTTATTGAGTGATTCAAAATGTATTAATTTTGTTCCTTTAGTCTGTGACATATCATCATTACTGTTTCAATATACTTCACGCGATCTCTGTTTGCTTCTGTGTCCATTTTGCCGATTTGTGCTTGCTTGCAATTGTAATATTTTTGGTTGCAGGTTTAAAAGTAAACACGGTGAAACATACGAATATCCTATTTGCATTTGGGTGAATGTCGTCGTACGGACCCCCCCCCCCCCCCCCCCCGTTGATATTTACAGTAGACAAGTTAGGCCCATCAAAGTGAAATCTAACATTTTATCCAGATTTCTGTTTAGCATCAAAGCTTTAGCTACCGAATGGTATTTAGCTGGTAACGTACCATCAGCCAGAGGACTTTGTGAGCAAACGGCAGTTGCATAGTTAAATTCCACGGGGTTAGATTTTCCCGATGAACACGGATCAAAACTGTAGTAGCATTCTTGAAGAGCTGTTTCGGATCCATTACATCGTATTGGATTCAACCATCCAATGGAAAGGCCGCCAGGTCCAAAACGCCCTGGACCCAATACCTTAGCATACTTGTAACCAATCTGGCGGCAAAATACCTGTGCAGCTTTGATGTCAAATCCGTCTGCGCATACCAATTTTGGAGCACCTCGCACGTAAACCTCAACCATGCCGTACATTGATATCTGAGTATTCGTACTGTCGGCGTTTCCCGAAGTGAGACGTGCTAATAAAAAACAAAATTAGTTTTAACAACACATAGAGCCATTTTCAACAGGTAAACAAGAATTACAGGAGCAGTCACTCTGGGTATGATATCCATAAACAGACCTTGCTTCTTTGATTGATCAGTTGTTGCCAACAGGAAGTGGTGGCTCTATATGCTTGTGACAGACGCTTTTCGTATGGGTTTTGCTATCAACAAACAGTACAAGGAGACCACGTATACCGAATTACATACGTCCATACAATTTCAAAGGTAAGTGAAATCTACGTCCAAATGAAATCATATCCCATGCAATACATATTTATTCCCGTTCGTTCTAAATACTGGTGCGTTTCCAATTATGTACAGTGGCCAAAAACTTGACATGCACTGAAATTTCCTCCTGGAGATGTGAATTTCATATATGCTCATGGTAAGTTCAACATTTTAATAATTTACAGTAAACATTTTTTCAGCCACTTGAATGAAACTCCTTTCTCTCTTGAGTCTATGTTATTTATTTATTTATTTATTTATTTATTTATTTATTTATTTATTTATTTATTTATTTATTTATTTATTTATTTATTTATTTATTTATTCATTCATTCATTCATTCATTCATTCATTCATTCATTCATTCATTCATTCATTCATTCATTATCCATGGTGCATTTACTTTGTACTCAAACGAGTTAAGATCAAATCAGTCGGCCTCTGAATTATGTATCTGTGCCAACACAGACATATTCTTCTTCTATTCTTTCTTTCTTATTTTCTTTCTTTCCTTCTCTCTTTCTTTCTTACTTTTTTCTTTCTTTCTTCTTCTGATTAAAAATATACTGCCGTAGGCACAATATGATGAAATCTGTTTCAAGACAGCACCTGTTGCTACAGGCGTTCCCCAAGGGTCCATATAGGGACCTGTGATTTTTATAATATATACATAAATGATATGCCTAAAGTTTCTTCCAAATTCGATTCCATACTTCATGCAGATGATTCTACCTTACTCAGTTCCCTCCGTTCCTTTAGTTATACTTATAAAGACTACAACAGTGAAATTATATCAAATACAATAAACCTAGAACTAAATAAAGTATATAAATGACTATCAGCCAATACACTTTAGTCAAACATATCCAAAACAAAACTTATAATTTTTCACTATCCTCAACGCAAATTAAACTTAAACTTTCCCATCAAAATCAGAAAAACAACTAGAAAAGAAGATTTACTTCAAAGCAAATCTGTGAGCCTTCAAAAGTTGCAAATATTAAATGCTCCCACTATTGTCCTTTATTACTTGACATTTCATTAAGCTTATGGCTGGATTAAAATTTTTAAATTCCAAATGACCTTGACCTTTGACTTTTACAGGTCACGTTAATTGCAAAAATATACAGTGTTACAATACCCACAATTTAAGTCCGACATGAACCAAATCAGATAAAAATTGATCAAGTCATAGCAAAATGAAACTTTCACAGGGTAAAATGACCTTGACCTTTGCCCTTTAGAGGGTACATCTTCTTACAAAAATGTGCAGTGTTGCAATACCTACAATTTAGGCCCAACATGATCAGAATTGGATAGAAATTGGCGGCGTTATGGCTGGATGAAACTATCAAAGGTCCAAATGACGTTCACGTTTGACCTTAAGAGGTCACATGTTAGTTTCATAAAGGTGCAGTGTTTCAATGGCTACAATTTGAGTCTAACATTATCAAAATTGGATAAAAATTGACCAAGTTATGGCTAGAAGAAAGCTACCCCCGAAAGTGACCTGTGACCTTGAAATGACCTTTGACGTAGAGACATCTGTAATTTACATGTGACCTCCAAAGGTCAAAGGTCAAGGTCTTTTGGACCTTTGAAATTTTCATCCGGGCATAAGTCTGCCAATTTCCATCCAATTCTAATCATGTTGGATTCAAATTGTAGCTACTGCGACACTGCACAAAGGTCCAGGTCGTTTGGCCCCTTGAAAGTTTCATTTAGCCGTAACTTAGTCAATTTTAATCTGATTTGGGCCAGGCCGGCCTTAAATTGTAAGGATTGTAACAACATTTTTGTAATTAACATTCGCACTCCAATCATCTAGCCATAAGCTAAATGGAAAGTGAAGCACCAGAAGAGAAAAAAAGTGCAGCATTGAATACTTACAACCTTTGAAGGCACAATGACAGATTTGGTTTGAAGCAAATCTTCTTTTCTAGTTACATTTTTTTCTTTGGAACCTCTGAAACTTTAATCTGCAACAACTCCGTGGCCTCTGAATGGTGTTTTGTGTGATGAGAAATACCTATGGGCCTACATTGCTGCGATTTTTTGTTAATTGAAGCCGACAATAATCCTGTAATTTAACAAAACTTTTCAGCCTTATAGATAAAAGATATTTATCATTCGACAAAACAAACAAACAAACCAAATGATAAAAAAAGAAACAAAACAAAACAAATTTTCTTCTGAAAGAAATGGCCTTGTAGATTAAGCAAATAGTTCTAAATACACTTACTTCAGGTTGGTACTTTTCACTTCCTTGGCGTTGGTAAAGATTCATATACACCTTTTTCTCTGTTGGTAACATTTGGCAATTGAGTAGGAGGTCATATGTGTGCAGGTGTGGGTAAACTATGTGCAAACCAGCCACTTTTGAGGGTTTACCTAAATTATATTTGGATTGAAGAAATTTTGACCAAAAAAAAAATTATCTCCATTTTATCAGTTTAGCAGCCCAAATAAAAAGAGCAGATAAGAGTTGACATAATGCATCCTCGTATTCTTGACTTGCATTTCAGATTCACATATTTTTAACCAAACTCAAGAACTTTTGATTGAAGTCTGTACCACCTGTGTGTACAACTTTGCCTGCAAAGCAACTATGAAACGCTAATATTGCAATTTGGATAAAAGCGTTCGATTTGTATTTAAAGTTAATGAATCAAGAGTGCTAAGAATATATACTAATGAAATATTTCATTCTAGCTGTTCAATGTAAAAAAGTAAACGTTGGTCTAATTCTTACTGCAACGCCATATATTAACTAAACTGCACCACTTGAACAGGAATGTATCTTATCAGAAGTTGTAGCAACAGAACTTCAAACTAATACTATTGTATTATTACGACATATGTGTGGTGTATATGTATTTCATGTGGAAATGTCATAGTTGAGCAGTACGATATCATATATTTTGTACAGATGTTTAATATACATAGAACGACAGTTATCATATGATCAATCTGATTCCAAAAATAAGGCACAGTAAAGTTTTTTTAGGGTAAGTACAGTCTGATCTGTATGTACATGTTCGACAATACGGTTTCAATTAACTCACGGCAAGTGTAATATGCATCAAAATGCAATCAAAGCTGTTATTAATACACGAGGAATGTCTGCTGGAATAAATATATTTTGGCACAAAGAGCTGTGAGAATGTATAACGTTTGCCACCATTTAGGTCCGCCCACCCATTCGGGGAAACACGTCATATACTACTTTCCTCTTATTAGCCTAATAGTCGTGGACCTGTTGTATTTACCAACGTACAAGCTGCATATTTAAGTTTTTAATCATAATTTTACGTACGCTTTTTGCCCTAGATGACCCCCCCCCCCAACAGTGTTCAACGTTTTGTTGTTGTTGTTGGTGGTGAATAATTATGATCGCTTGCAGAGTCCTCTTTCAAGTGCACAGAGCCCGTATTATTATCATATTGGTGTACGTTTCTCTTTATGCTGCATGCATGGGATTAAATGTAAACAAAGTAAATTACAAGGATGGATTCACAGGAAATCATTCACCAAAACAGTATCACAGCAGTCTCTTCCGCCACAGGATAAAAAAAATGGACCGTTCCAATTTCGCCTGGCCTGAAAAGTGCCATGGAGTGACTCATGGAGACAGATCTTACGAAACCGTTTATAACTAGAACAGGCTGATTTTCCAACAGAAAATCAAATGTGTCCCCATGCGCCCTAACTGTTGTCACCCTTATTTTCATAAATAAGCACACCGATTCCAATGATCTACAGATATGGTGAAGGTGCACTCTTTATTGACATTTCAAAACGTTGATTTTTGACGAAATGCCCACTTGACCTTGAAAAATATGTCAAGATCATACATCTGCAGTTAAAAGCAAAGTCTCACAAAAATCTTACATAGAAACATAACCAAACAAAATATCAACCTCGTTAAGTCAAATCTTTCTCGAGTGCATCAGCAATGATTTTTAAAAATGGCCATGTGACCTTGAAAATAAGTCAAAGTCACCTATCTACAAGTCCAACCTAGTTCCTGATTTGGTACATAATCATGCAAAATTTCAACCTCTTAGGTCAAATCCTTGCGGAGTTATTGCGTCCGCGTCAATTTTACACCACAGGCCCATGTGACCTTGAAAAGTAAGTCAAGGTCACTCATCTGCAATCCCAAGCAAGGTTTTATATAGGAACATCTTCACAAAAAATTTCAACTTCCCAAGTCAAATCTTTCTTGAGTTATCCCGTCCGCAACGCACACAACAATGTGTAAAAACAAAATATCCCCCCGTTGCACGGGAAGACATAACTAACAAGAGGTATGGAAAGAAAATTTGCTGTAAACATGGACAAATACCTTAAGAAACAAAAGCTTTATTTGAGTAGGTCAATCAGAATGTCCGTGAGAAGTTGGAGCTAGGCTATGTTTGAGCATGCAAATCTGATGGTTGTGGAATGTTCACCTGAAGTAAACGCTTCTTGAATGATTAGGAGGGTGGGCTGACTGAAATGATAGCTCACTCACAAGAAATAATACGTGTATGGCCACTTATTTTACAGCTTAAGCTTAAGGATCAAAATGTGGTCGGTCACAACCGACTACTAAAACATGGACAAAATGTCATTGCGTGACAGTTGCAAACAATGTTGCGGACAGGAGCTATTTGCATTGAAGAATTCCCCCCCCCCCACTTTTCTTTTCTTTTTTTTTAAGCAGGCTCAACAGATAATTTTGAAACAGGTTGTATCTGCCTTAAAGACCCGTGCCTTCAGTGGTTCAGTGGATGACCATCAGAACCCATTTCGGATCCTGGAATACCCTTATCTCTGATAGCGGCTTCTTGTGTAAGCGTAATATTTACCTGATATTTTGTGTTTATCCGAGACAATCGACATGAACAAAAATAAAGAATATTAGAAATCTAATACACTGAAGTAGATAGTTTATCATTACTTGATTTAAACGGTAGGATTACACTATTAAGGGCAAGCCTTCCTAGTAATTGGCAACGGACATTCTTATAATTTCACTTCAGCTGTATATCTGAATTACCTTTTAACCTACTTTTTCGTGTCTGAGTATATAAATTCCCGTCGTTCTAAGAAAGTGGCAACAAAGGATCACCACAAAGGCATAGCTAACTAAGGAAGGTAATTGAATCAGCAAGCGTGGCGGCTTGTTTGAAGGTAGGCCATGAACAGCACCTTTCACTGTCGATTTGGACAAAACAAGGCGCATTTTATTTCGTTCATCTAACTAATCAAGCTATGTCAACTAAATATAGTAATAATTCATTAGGCTCGCTGGCTGAGTGACACTTATCTTTTCATCCCACATCAACTGAAAAGTTACCGTATTTATGACATCTAACTCCCCTATGCCGGCGTTTCTGGAACACGGTGCATGAGGCTCTCCATCCAGCGTTCCTGCATTTCCATATGGAATCTTCTCCGCCATTACAGTGCAGATTGACCATAAAAGGTGTATACGGAGACCCGTAATTGCTGTTTTATCAAGGAGTACAGACGAAAAATTGATAAGAATTGAGACGTGCCGTTTCCATACTAAATTGATTTGAACTTTGAAGGTCAACATCTTCCAACAATAACACTACCTGGTTCATAAATGGGGAAGAAAACATTACTGAAGAAAGATCCCCAATCTTCTCATATACGATTTTAGATTTTACTCTATGAAAATGTGATAATATTATTGATAAATTTTCAAAAGCAAAACCTTCCATAGCCCTTTAGGCTCCAAAAGGGAGTTCCTATGAGATTCTAGCCCAAGCCACAAAGCAGCTTTTTTCAACAACTACAAGTCTACGAGCTCGGAAAAAATTCAGAAAACATGAGGACTGTGACAGTGCTGTGCTCAATTGACTTAGGATACACAGACTAAAGTAGTCAGGTGGTCTTTGGAATAATATTAAGGCCATCATCGTTTCAAACCATCATCATTCTTTGCAATATCAGTCTTCATTTGTACAGTTCTAGAGTCATCAGTTGTTTAAATAAGAAGTGACAGGATCCACTGTTACCAAGTTATAAGCAAATACGTCCGTTTGACACTTGAGGGCCACTGAAGCTCAAAATCAGCAACACCAGTCGGAAACACCTTACGTACTTCCCTATTAGTGTTTAATAAGTAAGCATGGGCTTCGGATCCACAACTGCCGAGGTATAAGCCAATGTTATTCTGACCTTCAAAGGTAACTCAAGGTAAAAATTATCTAGACCAAAAGAACACCCACAGGAAATTTCCTATTAATGTTCAATAGTACCCTTGGGCCTAGAATCCAATATTTCCAACATGAACGCAAATATGTCGAATCTGTTACTATCCCTACAATAGGAATGCCAACATGTACAGTGGTATCTCCCAATTAAGACCACCTAAGGAATGGAAAAATGTGGTCTTTTCCGTGAATGGTCTTAAGTGGGGCTAGAATTTGATTGAAGATGAACACAAACGGAACCGTAAATTGGTGGGTTTTATTGGGGTAGCATTTAAATGAGGATTAACAAAAAAATGGAACTGTAAATTGGTGGTCTTTATATAGAAACGGTCTCTCTACGGTGATGTTCTTAATTGGAGATTCTACTGTACGCTTGCCGACTTTTCCTTATTTTGATAATTCGTTCAAACTAAGAAAATGACACCACCATTCAGTGAAAAAAGGGGCGGATATGATGTTCAGGTACATTTCCAATACGTTTAGAGAACATCCAATATACAGTTTGGACCAGTAAGGTAGAAAAATGTAGAGCTTCATATGGTAAACAAATTAAGTACTTGGGGTATCCAGAAATGTTCCTGTGAAAATTTAGAAGTAATTAGTGAAGCGTTTTGGGGGAATTTTTTTTTTTTTGGACATATTTTACTAAAATAAAAGAGCCAAACAAGACATGTTTGTAAAACATAAATGCCCCCCCCCCCCAACAAAAAAAAACAAACAAACAAACAAACAAAAAACAAAAACAAAAACAAAACAAAACAAAAAAACCACGTCATTATGTTCGCCCTCATTACCCTGTTGATATAACTAAATCGGGCACTCATGACCTTGGGAGTGGACGTGGAAACCAAATTCACTACACCGGCCTTGTGAACTTGAACTTAGATCAAGTTCACTGTTCTTTGAAGCTGATCAAGCCCTAATAGAAGACCATAGACATCTACAAAATAAAATCCCTGGCTCAAAAATTCTGCAGTTACTAATTCAATAATGTAGCTCTGTGACCTTGGGAATTGACTCAAAGTCACCCATTTCAAACTTGCTCTAGCTCTTATAGAGGGCTATATTTCCAGTGCAATATAAAAGCCGTAGGTTAAAACATCATTAGTTATCATGCAGAAACCAAGTTCACTAATATGACTCTAGATGGTGGCCTTGGAATGTTGGGCAATGTCATCCATCTCCTAAGTGGACCGAGACCTAATTAAGGACCATAGCCATGTGCAATATTGAATTCACAACTTAAATTCTGAGTTACAATACAGAAACCAAGTTTACTCAAGTGCCCTTCGAACCTTTGAGTTTCGATCAAGGTCATTCACCTTCAAACTTAACGTAGCCCTGGATATCATAAAAACTTTTCTAGTTATCGTGCAAAAACCAAAACTTACAAGGGTACCTCCATGACCTTGGGATTAGGGTCTAGCCCTTATACTGGAGTGTCTGCTTGGGCACCATAAGTGTCCTATCTCAAAAACTTTTTTATTTATTGTGCGGAAACCACAGTCTCTAAACCCACCGAACCACCTGGTGATCATGGTAAGTTGGTCATGGTCTTCCATCTTTTAAGCTAACCAAGCCCTAATTGAGGACTATTACTATGTGCAATATTGAATTGACAAAATTCTGAGTTACAGAAACCAGGTTCACTAAAGTGCCCTTGTGGCCTTTGAATTTACGTCAAGGTAATTCATCTTCGAAGTCAACCTAGCCTTAGATAAGGACTATAATCCTGTGCAATATAGAAGTCCATTCACAAAAACTTTTCTAGTTATCGTGCGGAAACCAAAACTTACTATAGTACCTTCTTGACCTTGGAAATAAGATCAAGGTAAACAACCTTCATACTTAACTTAGCCCTTATATTGGAACACAGTGGAATCTCCCTATTTAGATCACGTAAGGTGCTAAAAATATGATCTTACTAGGGAGGGGTCTTAATGGGGATATAATTTAATGAAGGATAAATAAAAAAGGGACTGTAAATTGGTGGTCTTAATATAGAAATGGTCTCTTTATGGAGGTGATCGTAATTGGAGGTTCTACTGTATATACCTGTGCGCTATCACAGCCATATTTTAAAAGCTTCTTGAACTATGGTGCGGAAACCACATTCTCTCTACCGACACACCGACCGACCGACAGGAACAAAACTGTTTGCCCTGCATTCTTCGAAGGGGGAACGGGGCATAAAATTGGAAAACTACCTGAGCTAATGCGATAAACTTCATCGGAGAAAAAACGTTTGGCAGACTCCTAATCATAAAGTTTCAAGACAACATGTTTGAGAATAGGTATATGCAGTATTGACCGTACTATCAGTCTGCTGGTCTGTCCATTATAATGTCAATTGGCTTATTCAAAAATCAGGCAGTCACCGTAGCTTCAGACTGTGAACAAACACCTAGACAAAGACCCAACGGAGACTTCTGCTCGCGATTTGGCGATCAAACTGGGCTTCTCCAGTTAGTTCCTTTTTGCGTAGGCATTAATAGCCAAAACATTCTAAAGAAAAAATCAGGAAAAAAACACCCAAAATTTAAAAGAAAAGACACACACACATACACACAAAAGGAATAGAAGAAACAAAACAAAGCAAAAAATGAGAAGACTGCAGCATTCCCTTGGCAGAGAAAGCTTAATGGTGCATGTTGCCTGTAGGTGGCTTTACTGATAACTCGCCCTGAGTATCCACTTGTTGCAGGTGAGCTACCAGCCAGAGAACAATACCTGACTCCTTCCTTGGAAGAAAATTTTATGTGACACAAGCAACAGGTGTCACCAATCGAGAGCTCAATACCAGTAATTTCGATTGCCCTCTCGGGTCCACCCAGCCTGCCAGAATGAGACCCTGCTTTGATGCTCTGCTCCATCTGCCGCTACTTGAGTCTGTCAATTGGCAGCCACGGTGTGTGCGAACCTAGTGGCTATTGTAATTATTTTCATTATTATTGTGATGAAGCCATGCCTTTTTACTCCATGTATACTATGTTTTTTCGATGTTTCTGTACATATTTTCCTCAGTATTGGGGATTTAATGAAATAAATAAAAATAAAAATAGCAGGCAACCAGCAATGTAAACAAAACTAAACGTGTGATTTAAAAAAAAATGTGAGGAGAAACGCGAAGTGGCGAAGTGGACCGTACGGATTATTGTAAGCATTGTGCCTCTGGGCAAAGCGTGATGGGTCAACTATTTTCTCACGTACAGTATCAAGATAAGCATTAATATGACGGACCGTACCCCTGCTAGAAAATCATTTTGACAGGTGGTACCCCCAGTCTGGAAATCCTGTCGAACAGTGTGTCACAAACAGTGGCTCCGGATCAACAATATTAATTAGGCAGCATTACCTGAAAATCTCTCAGTCGAGACTCATCACAGAAAATATGCCTAGTATAGACAGTGTCTTGTGCAATTATTTTACTATTTTTGGAAATATTTAGTGCTTTGAGCGCAGGCGGTGACCGTGCCCGCTCACCAAGCCCCATAAGCAATTTCACTGTTGTTACCTTGAGCGCTCTCAAGGTCACAGAGGGCGCTGTCACAGAGACCTTATGCAAGTGAAGGTACACCAACCGTGTTCCACATGTACGATTACCTCGACCTGATATTTACCTGTTTAAATGTTAGAGTCGTGGGTAAGTGAGTCACTCCCTTTCTGTCTCCTTTACACAGCGAGAACATAGGAAGTAACATCAGAAGACCGGTAATCCCATTTATTTGATTGATTAACGGACTGACTGGTTGATTGATTGATTGACTGACTGACTGACTGACTGACTGACTGATTGATTGATTGATTGATTAATTGATTGATTGATTTTAGTTTTCATCCAGCCAAGGACCTCATGTATGAGATCGTGTACTTTAGGCTCTCTCCGCAGTGACTTTGCAATATCTGTCATATAATAACGGTTAGGCTCGATTCAAAGTAAGTCATCATTAACCTTTCTCCTACATGCAAGGCTAGACGGAACAGGGGAAAAACGAAGAGGAATGTTAGACAAGAAGGAGCGAAGGGAGAAAACTACTCTTACATATAAGTTTCCCCATCAGCATATCCAAGACTCTTACAAGCTACGCTGGCATCAGTTGTAGACCAATAAGAATCACAAACATAGCCTCGCTGCCCGTCGCGCCATAATTCCAGCACCCCATGGTCCCTGCCACCGGAGGCAATACGCAGTGACAATCCTGTAGTGCCATAAAATAACTTATTTCTATCTTTCTTTTCCTTTTTCGTTTTGAGTGGTAGCTTAAATCTTGACAATGATGTTTTACCGTTTACTAGAAGTGAAGAATTGGGTCCTTTTTGTTTCTCTCTGGAAACTATAATACACAGAAATTTCATATTTTGCATGAATGTAGCCATGCAGGTATAATTTGGAAACTGATTTGGAAAAGTAAAACTATCTAAAATTTTGCAAATTATATGCAAATGAAATTATCAATTTCTTATATCTTTAAAACTGTTACAAAAAATACCAACACCTATCTGATAGTGTATGCTTGTGACAATTCTACATCAAACGAATATGTCCCAAGTCACAATCTTGACATTGATTCTATTTAGGGACATTTATAGATTTAAATGTTGCATATCGTCGAACTTGTGAAAGACAGAGATACCATTCCAGCTTCCAACTTGCATGCTTTTGATATAGATGAATCCGATGAGATATACGCCAAAGTTGTAACTTTTGAAATTGTGCTAATCAAATAGATTTCAAAATTTGAATGGTCAATCACTTCGAACCTATGATAGATACACATACGTGTCATTGTAATCTCTTTGGCTATGTTATTCATTAAGTCACAACTAGAAAATAAGGAACAGTATTTGTGGCTTTGCAAGTTCTACCAATTAATATTCAACGTTTTGAAATCTCTGACCAACAGTGACTTTAAAAGTAAAAGATACCGGTGCTGTTTTTGTATATTTGTGAGCACGTAATCCATAACCATGGCAAGTTGGTACCATTTGTAAAACGCTCTTCCTTGCAGACACACAGACAGCTTTGCTATGAAGCAAATCCTCTATCCTCGTTTCAATGTTCATTATCTGTAAAAACCACCTAACTTTAACCATATTTACATTGTGATGGCCGTATCTGAAAGTCTGATATATACCACATTTATTGCAGTGTCAAAAAAAACAAACAAACAAACAAACAAAAAAAACAAACAAACAAAAAAACAAAAAAACAAACAAACAAAAAACAAAAACAAAAAACCACAATATCTCATTACTCGTCTTTTGAAGTAAATCTGTACATACCTGTCCTGTAGCACAATACTCCCGCATCGCCTTTCACAACACAAGGGGCCCCTTTGGCGTATTTACAATCATTTACATTGCTCTCAGATCCATTGCATTGAACGTTAAACATCAAGTATGGACCATGTCCGGACGACATGTATTGATAGGCGACACCTCCTAGGAAATTTAACTGCCTGCATGTCACATTGGCGTCTTTGTCATCCCAGGAGTACGGACAAATTCGACCCATGATGCCCGGGCCATGTAGTCGTACTCGGCCGGTGTAACTTCTCGCAGCGGGAGCACCACCCTCTAAAGCCACTTGGTACCTGATATTTCCTGGAACAGTGTTTGCAAAGTTCACAAGAAAACCGCAGACATTCATCAAATATGTTGTTTTGACTGGGGACAAATGTAGGTCACGGATGGGTGAGTAGGGTGGGGAGGGGCTAGTGAGGGATTTGTATGGGTAGGTACACTGGGTAGGTATATCAGGTACTAAGTGGGTAAACAGGTATTGATTGATTAGGTATTTTGCCCCCTGGACGTGTCATTCCTGACTTGACGTCAAAAATAAATTTCATAACAGCAAACGTTCTTCCTCTCCTTAGCTTTCTCTCCCTATCTCTCATTCTTTCTCTCATTCAAACAAAAATCATGAATACAAAAATGGTCTTGTATTTAAGACTTTTTCTCTCAATTTACCAATGTTGGTTACGGAAATAATTCGGCACAAAACTCCGAAAAATACGCATATGCAACACAACCTGGCATTGAAAACGCCGATAAAAATCCCAAGCGGTAAAGCGTGAGACATCCGCAGGTTCCAAGCTATTCACGTATTCCCGTGGAATTTTGCGTCAGACCTCGCCCTTGTGCAGTCAGGTTTTTTTTTTTTTTTTTTTTTTTCAGGAGCGCTCGGTTAATTTTAGGCATATCTATTTCTGTCTAAAATGTTTACCCCATGAAGTTATCCGTATTGTTAATGAAACCCCTCAAGCTGTTATTGAAAAAGTTCATACTCATAGTTACTTTGGTTTTTCATATTATATAAAGAAAGCAATTTTTCAGAACTACTCAGATACATATACAATCCCAAACTGTTATATCTGTAGTCCAAATTGATTCGTTAAAGCTTATTTTTTTTCCTTTGGAAAAGCACGTATTCTGTAAATTTTACCAAAATAATGGCTTTCATGATCATGAATATTTTTTTAATACCATATGTTTGTAGGGTGGCACACATGATAACGGTCTGATAAAGACCTTAATGTGTGTCTCCCTGACCCAGATATAATTTTACCTTTTTTCTTTCATTAGTTATATTGAATTGACTTGAGTGTTCTAATCAACAAGTATATAGTTTTCATCTGTATGTTTTATCTGGTCGAATAAAGTTTTTCCTGATTCCTGATTCCTGATCCTGATGATTCCTGATTTCATAGATTTGTCCAAGGGCTTCTACCCTATCGTTTTCCCAAAGCACTTTGACAAATTCTCCTTTCAAGAGCTTTCTCCGTTCTGATTTCTTTGATATAAAACACGTTAAAACCACATTCTCTTTCAAGATTTAATTTCAAAGGAAACTTCCTCGAAGTTTCCATTATTTTACTTTAAGAAAATGTTCCTTCGCGTCGTGAAACTCTTGACTTTGATGTCAAGAAAGGAATAGCCAATCTCAGAAAAGTATTTCAGGACCACATTGCAGTGGCAAAATTCAACTCTTCCGGTCTGGAGAAGATTGCAGCAACACTCTCAGAATGCACAGAGAAAAGAATAACTGAGGAACAATTTTGTTCGTTATGTTCATAATGTTAATAACACAACTATTCCGCATTAGATATTTAATTTGAAGAACTCGTATCAAATCCTCGCAAGTTTGTAGTTACAAGAAAAAGAAGAAACGACAGAAAGAAAAAAGGAAAGGAAAGAAGAACGGAAGAAAGAAAGAAAGGAAAAAAGAAAGAAAGATAGAAAGAAAGAAAGAAAGAAAGAGAGAAAGAAAGAAAGAAAGAAAGAAAGAAAGAAAGAAAGAAAGAAAGAAAGAAAGAAAGAAAGAAAGAAAGAAAGAAAGAGAAGAAACAAAAGAAAATGAGAAAGAAATGAACTAAGGAAGAATAAAGAAAGAAAGACAGAGGGCTGGCACTAAGACCTAAGAACTGCCCCATTTTCTCACCTGAGGTAACATTCACTGTGCTCGTACAAAAGACTGATGCGTAATTAGAAGACTTGCTGCTGCAGTATGACAACGTTGAGTATGAACAATCAAGCAGTTCTTGCTCCGTGCCCTCACAGTCGACCAAATTCATGCTTATTCGGTACCAATACGTATCCCCCACGCCGTTTTCCATTGCACGCCCACCGGAAAATCCAAGCTCACGGCATACAACTTTGGCATCCTTGTCGTCCCATCCTGTTCCACAAACCCCGCCCCATTCGCCATTTTCCCGAACTTCTACTCGGCCGTACATGCTGTCTCCTCCCACTAATCGCACTGTTATGAAAAAACAAAATCGCTTGCTCACTTCTCTGCCGTGTTGTATAGTAAGCAAAAGGGTAACATTAACACTACATTTGTTTGCACTGCAACCTGCATTTGATACAAACAATTCATATTAACGATCCTCGAGTGCAGTTACTACGCCCGATAAGCTATGGTCGTTAGCTGATTCCATTCGTTTTCAGAAGAATAATATTGCAAAAGTCTGACTAAATTACGTATTAGCGCATATAGTTCATGCACCGAGAAAGGTTGACATATGATTACTCAATAACCTAATAGAGATGCTTGGAAACTTGGAAATATACAACAGCAAGCAATTATCATTTTAAAGGAACTTAGAGTTTTTTTAAGATGTCAAATTAATTGACAGAATACCTGAAGAGTTATTTATATAGGAGAGAAAAGCTGTAGAGTTGTTGTTTTGGGTGACATTATTACATTTTTTTGCAAACTTTTTGGTGATCGTAGTTGCTGTATGTGTACATTTGTGTATCGTCTCTTGCATTTGTGTCTCGTGCCGACAAATTACTAGGTTTGCGTTTATGTTGTAGTGTAGTCTAATAAAGCTTCATATCCCACAGATCGGTAAATTACTGCTAATTAATGTTCTTTCACAGTCAAATTGTCTGCCCTATTCTTCAATATCAAGACAAAGTTACATATTATGCTGCTGACCTATCTTGGTTAAATAATTGCTTAAGTAAAGTGAAATGTAAAAATTGAAGCTCTCTGTTAATGATGGACTTACTTCAGGTATGCAAAAACAGCTCTTTCAACGTTTGCAAAATGTATTTTAAATGGCTTATTGGATGTGGAGCCTAGAGAGATTATTTTTTTCAGAAGTACACGTAGGAAGGGACATTGTTGCACCTGTTTGTATATTTATTTATAGTCCATTTACTATACATTATGGTCACGTATCCCCCTAAATAAATGGTTATATACTGTATCATGGTATCGAGGTTTGAAAGCTACTGTAAAATGGCATGGATCTATCATCAGAGTTTATAGCTCCCCCAGCTTCAACATTTAATTGATGTTTGTTACAATTGTAAGTGAGGTTTTTCCTGTTAAAAGAGGGGGTACTGTCCGTCAGGGCAGCATCCGCTCACCAAAATTCCTCGACGATCTGCTATTACAACTCAGAGGATCTGAGTGTGGGTTAAAAATTGGCACTAAGCTACATAACTGTTTTGCCTATGGTGATGGCATTACGTTATTTGCCTCTACAGTCCCTCCGCTTCAACATTTAATTGATGTTTGTTACAAATACTCCGACAGATGGCGCTTCTTCTTCACCATAGAGAAATCTGTCTGCATGACTGTAGGTAAATCTACCTTTGCTGAAGAACCAGTTTGGTATCTTAATAACACAGTTTTGGAAAATGTAAAACAACTTAATTTACTTGGTGTACGTTTCCAAAGTGTTATGAAGTCTGATTTACATGTCTCAAACAGAATTTCTAAAGCTCGAGGTGCAATATTCCGATATTCTCGCACTGGTGTATGTTACCCAGGATTAACCTCTGATGTCAAAACTTACACTTGGAATACGGAAGGGGTGCCGTCCCTGACTTACGGCTTGGACTGTATTGATTGTTGTAAATCCCGTCTCAAAACGTTCTATCGAGACTGCACAAAGTTCAACAATTAAAATTTTATTGGGTCTCAGTAAATTCTCATACTCAACCCCCATTTTATCTGCTTCAGATATACATAAAGTAAGAGAAATTATAGGACTGGATGCCCAATCCCTGTTCCACTGAATTTTAAAGTAAAGTCGCCTGTTCGAGACGTAAATGTCTTTCTTGTCCCGAAGTAAATTGTTACAGGTTCCGCGGTGAAAGGCACACTTGTTGACCGCATAATGAAAATGGGGCTTTCACCTATTAGTTTGATTTCCTCTGGTGCTGTTTTTCGTTTGTGAATTACAATTTGACGTCTCTATGTGTTGTATTGTGGTTTGTATTCGAAGTTATGTATGTCTTAGTTTGTATTATAATTTGTTATCTTGACTATAATATGATTGTATCACTAGGATTCTGTGTATGTACCTTATGATTTTGTGTATATTTATGTATGTACCCATTATCCCATTACTGGGGGGTTAATAAAGTATTGTTATTATTATTATTATTATTATTATTATTATTATTATTATTATTATTATTATTATTATTATTATTATTATTATTATTATTATTATTATTATCATCGTTATCATCATTATAATTATCATTATCATTATTGTTATTATTATTATTATTATTATTATTATTATTATTATTATTATTATTATTATTATTATTATTATTATTATTATTATTATTATTATTATTATTATTATTATTATTACCATTGTCAAAGCATTTAACGAATGCGTCGTCATTGTGTGATGTGCACGGAGAGCCGTTCCCCCAGCCTCTGTTGTTGCATTGTAAAATACTGGATTCAGTGCCGTCACATGCAAGTCCCGACAACCAGAATGGACCACTGCCCATACCGTATTTACCATTCCTTTGTGAAACAGTATAGAAACATTAGTTGTACATTTTAACGATCAAATTTGTCAATTTCAATTTATCCCTTTTTTATATTTTTGTCATATATTTTACAATGCGCTCTCAAGTGCAAGATCATTTTTAAATCGTAGTTCTTTCGATTTTTTACATCTACTATATATATGTATATATATATATATATATATATATATATATATATATATATATATATATATATATGTATATATTGGAATTTTACGTACACTTCTGCCATAAATGAAATGTATCCTTCAAGGGTTTTATATATATATATATATATATATATATATATATATATATATATATATATATATATATATATATATATATATAAAACCCTTAAAGGATACATTTCATTTATGGCAGAAGTGTACGTAAAAGTCCAATATATATTGGAATTTTAGGTACACTTCTACTTTAAAAATGTAATGCAATATGGAAACATAGTAGCGAAGTGTAAATCAAAGAATCAGTTGTCATGGAAACGTATATGTACAGTATGAGCCTTTGAATCATTTGTCTCGGAAACATAAATAAGGTGTAAACTAAAAACGAAGATTTGCTTCAAACGAAATCTGTCTGTGTGCCTTCAAGAGTTGTAAATATTAAATGCTACAACTTTGTTCCTTTGGTACTTCATATTCTATTAAGCTTATGGCTGGATGGTAATTTCAAAGTCCAAAGGACCTGGACCTTTAGAGGTCACAAGTAAATTACAAAAATGTGCAGTGTTACAAACATATATTAATTGAAGTTGGATTGGTTACCTGTACATACAAAAGTTTTGGAGATATTCATGTACATGTATTCAAACATGTGCAGTGTTACAATACATACCAGTTAAGCCCAACATGAACTAAATCAGATGAAAATTGACCGAGTTATGGGTAGATGAAACATTCAAAGGGTTGAATGACCTTGACCTTTGACCTCTAAAGGTTATATGTTGATTACAAAAGTGTTAAGTATTGCAATACCTACCATTTGAGTCAAGATGATGAGAATTGGATTGAAATTGGCTGAGTTATGACTGGATGAAAATGTCAAGGTCCTAAATGACAATGACCTTTGCCCTTAAGAAGTCACATGTATACTACAAAAATGTGCACGGTGACAATAGCTACAATTTGATCCCAACATGATCATAATAGGATAAAAATTGACGGAGTTAGTGCTAGAAGAAAATTTCAAAGGTCCAAATGGCCTTGACCTTTGACCTTTAGTGGTTCTATATAAATTACAAAAATGGGCAGTGTAACAATGCCTACAATTTGAGCCCAATATAATCAAAATCGGATAAAAACTGACCCACTTACGGCTAGATGAAAATTTCAAAGGTCGAAATGACTTAGATCTTTGACCTTTAGAGGTCACGTGTAAATTAAAAAATGTGCAGTGTTACAATATCTACAATTTGAACTCAACATGATCAAACCTGGATAAAATTGACCAAGTTATGGCTAGAAGAACATTTCAAAGGTACAAATGACCTTGACCTTTGACCTTTAGAGGTCCCATGTAAATTATAAAAATATGCAGTATTGCACACATATTTATTGAAGATGGATTGGTTACCTGTATCTGTAATAGTTTGGAGATATTGAAGATTTAAATTTTCAAATGGCCCTAATTTGCCAAATTTTCAAAACTGTTAATCCTCTTAAAAAAAACCAAAGACTTCATGTATTGAAGTATAACCATGCCAAGTTTGGAGTTTCTACGTGTAATACTTTTCAAATGAAATGTCGGACAAATTTGCCTGGAACGAAAGAAAGAAAGAAAGAAAAACAATATGTTTGGGTTGGCACACAAATATAGTTAAAGAATCACGGATCATGGAAACATGCAAATGCAGTGTAAATTAAAGTACTGTTTATCAGTCATGCGCGTCCACCAACATTTGAGATACAGAATTATGGTTCCATTTGGTTTTCATTCCAACATTTTAAGGAAAAACCCGAATAAAGCACTACAAAGACGTTTTCCACCCGTAAAATTGAAAAGGTCATTTTATTTAAATGCGCACATGTATGAAGGAATTTAACCGTCAGATTAATTTTCTTTATGTATGTCTCTCTCCGTCTTTTCCTCTCACCTGATATATTTTTCCATTGTTTTTGTAATCGTTTTACATCTGTGTATCGCTATACAAACATACATTTCAGCAAAACGGTCTTTGTATTCTTGACGCAGCAATACAATTTTAAAGGATCGAGTAAAGCAGAGAGAAGCGGGTCTGATGCTGCGCAACTGATCAGGACAGAATACATTAGCGTATAACAGGTTTAAGCAGGAACACAGATAGCTCTTTCAATTTGTTACCCAATGCGTGCTCTTATACAAAGTAAATTTTGAAGAAAATGATGTTGATCTTGCCTGTCAACACACTTGATCACTTGCTATGCTATTTGACGTAAGGGAAGTTTCTTAATAAAATGTGCATTTTTTTTATGTCTTTAATTCACAATATAGACTATCTTTCGGAATACCACTGTATATCACCGACAACGAAAATAATATTTAGTCCATGCGAGGTAACAAGTATATACGCCGATTTCAGATAGCTTTGCATGTAACATAAATCATAGTTTGTCTATCTTAAACTAAGAATAGTGAGGTCCTTCGAATTAAATATGAATGGCACTTGTCGTATTTTTATTATCCTACAAATGCACCAAACAAATGGCCTCGAAAAGTGGACCGTCTCAAGTGACTCACTACGACGAATATGCTATTCTTGCCGCAGGAAGAGGTGACCTCTGAAGAGAGGTGGCTTATGTGCAAGGGGGGCTTAAGGGAGGACCACTATAAATGGCTTACTGGAAATTTTCTCCATCTTTGAAGCCGAGTTGTCGGCACAACACTCTGGCATCGTAGAGACTCCAGCTTGAGTCACACACTGTCCCCCACACTCCGTCATACTTTATCCCTACACGACCCCACGAAGGGCGATCTCCGGAAAAACCGCTCTGCAGTTTGACCTCAATACCTGAAGTAATAAGCTAATTTTATTTCGTGTTATTTAAACAAACTTATTCTTGGTGTACATATTTACTCATAATGTATTTCATGGTAAATTTTTGTACAAGGTGCACACTTGTCATTATAGTAATGATAATATACTGAAGAAAATATTATTTTGTAGAGGAAACACAGTGGGGAGAGCAAGACCCGCTGTGCGTCTAAACCTGCGAGCATAAAATGTAAAACAAAATTGGCGTGCATCATCAAAGAATATGAAAGGACTACGACAGATCCGACTGATCGTTGAGTACCTCTCGCATGTGGTACCGTGCCTGCATGTTCGTTAAAAACATTCTACATATGACATCAAGAGGCTGTTTAACCAAGCAAAAAGTAAAGTTTAACCATCAGATAGAAAGCTATACACTTATGCCACACGTGCTCCATGCCTCACTGTTCTAGAATATTCTATGACACAAAAATGCTATGTTGTCATACGATTTGTTACACTACATTCAAACATGATACGCAGCAGATCTTTGCTTCCCGCTTATAAAAACAAAATATCCCACTTGCTGCAACTGAGATATGTTGTTTTTTATAAAACCAGAAAATCGAAATCAGTACAGAAAATCTATAATATAATTTTACTTTTTTTTTTTTTTTTACGGACAACAGAATATTTAATGCGTGTATAGGGGGAACGATGGTAGCATTCTAAAATGTTTATTGATATGTATAACATTGTGCAAATCAACACTGTTTTCCCAACACGCCACATGTGTGATCAATTGTTACACAATACTGGAGAGTACTGTGGTTCTAGACATTTTCGCATGTGGTTAATATCAAACAAAAAGTGTTATTCTTAAATTAGAAAAAAAATTGCGCATTTTCGTTTCGCACAATTAAATGCTATATTACGATATGTAATTCAATATGCCCTATTCGTGCATTTCATCTTCGAACATTACGTGCTAATTCAAAATTAAGTCTAATGCAAAACTTTCTAAACTACAGCATATAGATACACTTGAAGTCTGAAATTTGGGTGATTCTTGACATTCGATCTCCTGAAAGGGTATTTTCATTTCATATTTATGAATACATATTTTCATTTGCTAAACCGTACTTTTTATATTTCTTTTTATTTCTTCGAACGCTTTTATATTATAATTCTATTCCTTGAACGAGAACACATCTGGTCAGCAGGCATCCAAATTTGTTTTTCCTTCATTAGGGATGTAGTTCCAAATAATTACTCGGACGCCAAATGATGCAAAGGTAAATTATCATTTCGTTGTGTTTATAAAGAAATAAGAAGCATGGAAAAAAGGAGAAATACGTAATCAAATACTTCTGAGTTATAATGATAAAATGCTCACCTTCTTGGTAGCAGAGAACACGAAGGTCAGCCCGGTGACTGCATGCTCGTGTAACCTGAGCCAGTTGTACACTGTCAAAAGTACACTCATTCAAGGACTTTTCTGTACCATTGCACTTTATACTTGGAGACCAATACGGTAATTTCGGATCATTTAGAAAGTGGAATTTTTCTCCCCCTTTGAATCCGAGATCTCTGCACACCACGTGAACAAAGTTGCTGTCTGCAGCATGTTGACATATAGTCATCCATATGCCCTTATAGCCAACTGTTACAGTGCCGTATCTAGTAGAGTTCCCATTATTGGAAAGGCGCACTTTCACTGCTCACATAAACACAAACGCACATTTGTTAAAAATATATTATTTATAACAAGGCAGATCCTAAGTAGAATTTCTTCCGCAAGTAATTCCGTTTTACATATACAAGTGATTTTAATGAAATCACTCATAACTCCGTTTATTTTAAAAAATATGCAAATGTCAATCATGTTCTTTAGACCAGTTTTTCATCTATTTCCGACTGTCAGGTTGAAGGTTCATTATTGTTATTTTCGCAAAAAAATCTGTATATAGAAGCTGTACTTCAGAATAGTGAAAATAATGTGTTTCCTGATCCCAGATAATCAAACGCAGCTATTGGACCTTCCGCTTCACATCAAACGATATTGACACGTTTTTGCAGTTTCAGTTTCATCTTTCGTGTTGCACCCGGTTTCAAAAAGCTCTTGAAAAAATCAAGTGAAAAAAAATTTAGATGGAATAGACCCCGGAACGGACCGACTTACCTTGATCTTTTTGCGTTAATGTTCTATTAAAACATACTATTTTTGCGTGGTCATTTCGCTCACATGGTGACAATCTCGTCTCATATTTACAGTTCAGCACGGACATTTCGTTCCCAGTGCATTGCTTCAAAGTTATGGAATGCCGAAAGTAAGTTCCGGCAGTTGGAGCCGGAGTTACATGCGCCGCACTCATTTCTCTTCCATCCACCCGACCCGCCTGTTTGCACAACACTTTTGCCTCTCTATCTGTTACACCATTGGCACACACACGATACGTAGTCGTGTTGATTAGAACATAAGCATATCCAATTTGGCTGTTGGGACTCACACGTGCTGCAATGAAAATTGTCATGGGGTACTATCTCGAAACAGGCCAAGATAAAATTAACTATTTCAGTATATTATGTTATTTCAAAATACTTACTCACCACTCCAGAAGAAAACGAGAAACGCATCTAGCCGTTTCCCTATCCTCTCCCTCTTTCCTATCATATTTGTTATGTCCTCTGCGCTCTCTATTTGTTAACTAGATGTTATCCACTTTTTGTTGTATTGTCAATTCATGTACAAAAGGCCTTCATATAGGCATTGTGCCTGTTGGCCAATTGTTGTTGTTTTTTTTTGTTTTTGTTTTTGTTTTTTTTTGTTTTTTTTTTTTTTTTTTTTTTTGTGTGTGTGTTTTTTTTTGGGGGGGGGGCAAAAATGTGTTCAAGGCAAGACACACACACAATTGCTATGGGGGTAAATCTGCTTTTCTATTGTTGTTGCGTGTTGTGTATTCTTTCATTTTACATTACAGATATGTGGAATACGTATATAGCACCAAATAAAAAGGCCTGATATTTTATCAAAATTTGGAATTACTGCAAGTCGTATAATTAAGTTTTGCGTCTGGATGGTTTATTGATCTTTTGCGCTTGTACCCGACCATAGCATTAAACAAACGTTACAAATATCAACACCCTGTGATACGTCTACAATATTACACAGCAGTGAAATTTGACTTTTGGCCTTAATATAAAACTTGGAGCCAAGTTTCAAACAGAATCAAAGGCATACGCACTTTTCTATGAATGTATGGCCTGATTTGTACTTTAAAGCACTGTAAGTGTTGCTCATTTTGCAAACGTATACGGGAATGGTCTGTAAACAGTCTAATTTCGAATTCCAGTGAAGACTAACAAAGTGTCCTTTCACATTAAAAACTTGAAAATCCCAAATGTACTAAGGCAATAAACCAAATCGTTTTTGACAGTACCCACACATAAATTTAAAATACTGGCATTCAAGTAAGGCCCATGCGTTTTCCACCCAGGTTGGTGCACAAGTTTTGCTTGTGATGGGTGGAGGGTCACATACACCCTATTCAAAAGTCCCAGCCATATTTGGAACACTATGACCTCTGGTGGCAAAAACCAGAATGAAGCTGTGGGGAACACCAATTCAAGACCCCATTCACTTACATATTAAATTTGCTTACTTTGCCAGCACGTATCTATTGTCAAAAACACTTTTGAATATAACCATTGTGTCATTCTGTTAGGTAAGGTTTAGGACCACAATATAAGGAAGTCAATCTTCAGTATTTGGACTTTTCCTAATTGCCAATGATATGCATCTCACGGGCCGATACTATGCAGCTTTCAGCCTGCAATACTTGTCTACAGAGTAATGGGGCCACGTCAGATTTGATATGATGATAATGCATACTTTTCATAATTGTAACTGTGATGTCTTATCTTCTTATATATGTGTGTGTCCTTGTCAATGTTACGTTAATGTGGTATCCTGTGGCCGGTCTTTTCCTTTTGTACAGTAGTTGTAATGTTCTATGGGTTTTTTCGCGAGAGGGATTTATATAGACAAAACCTGTTGCCCAATTGTTTTTCTTGCCGATTATACCATGCCTCCTTTGTTTTCTCAAGGGATATATATGTCACCTGCTTACACATATATCCCTAATTTAAATTTCCATGGCTAAATTTCAACACAGGACTGATTTGCTTTGTGGAATCCATTTTAAAATGCATTTATATTCATGAAAACAAAGAACGCATGGTATAAAAAGGATACATCCCTTGTTCTCGTGATTCATCTGGAATCCTGCTTTTTTAAATCCCGGAGCGAATGGAATCCTGCATTTTTAAATCCCTACGCTTCGCTCCGGGATTTAAAAAAAGCAGGATTCCAGATAAATCCCTTGAACTTGGGATGTATCCTCTTCATAAAAATGTTTAGAACCAAGTATCTACTGGGACACTGACCAATAAACGTTTGCTTTCTGAATATTCAATGGCCCTGTGATCGTATATTTCTAGACCCAAACACTCTCGCCTACAATAAATATAGACTTACCTGTGCTGTTCAAGCACTCCACGCCTGCATCTGAATTGTGGTTACAATTGTGATCTCCCCATCTCTGGTGATCGCATTGGTGCAGACTACTTTCTGTGCCTTGACATCTGACTTTATCCAGAAATATCCGTCCGAATCTCTGTCCAAATTTCGAACCACCATGCCCCTACCAAAGAAAGCAAATTTTCAATGGTGACGGGAACGAGGTCAAATAATGTATAATTCTCCATGAGAGTATTTAAAAAGGCAAACTAAAGTCTAGATTTTCCCTTTGGTTATTTTCCGTTGTGTTTTCTCGTGCCAATTACGGTGACTAGTACAGTTCCAAACAAGAAGCCTTTTAGTTTCAATTTCTTCATATATACAGAACTAACACAGTAACTATGAATTTCTGTGCCAACACTGATTTTTATTGAAAACAATACTTACATTGATTCAAAGTCCGGCATATCTTAACATCCTCAAATATAGGACCCAGTTTGAGCCGATTTCTAATTTATCTGAACAGAAATTCTAAGATTTCCTTTCTAAAGGTATCACCTGTCGATGTGAAAAATGCAAATAACATTTTAAAGTGCCATCTTAGCATGATTTTCTAAACAGAAAACGGGCGGTCTTTACGGAAAGCCAACATTTGGTTTTGTGCATTTATCCCATACACGTGTAATCAATAGGGAGTGTGGACGTGACGTTCAGTGCTTTTATTTACTTATTTATTTATTTATTTATTTATTTATTTATTTATTTACTTATTTATTTATTTATTTATTTATTTATTTATTTATTTATTTATTATTTTATTTATTTATTTATTTATTTATTTATTTATTTATTTATTTATTTATTTATCATTTTTGAGAACGCTCCACATTCTGAAAACCGACCCAAACTTCATTGAACTGGTGCTCCGCCACCCTTTTGCACGGGCACAATCGATGTTGATTTCTGTCAGCTGCTTCGCACGCTAAGCAGTATTATATGCATTGCGTTTTACACGTTTTTTTTCACCTAATAGCCTTATTGGATCAGTTCAAGCAGGCTTATTCATTAGATGCAGATAAAACCATTCTCGTGTGAAATTCCATGGTCGACCGGCTGTTCTGTTTTGCACAAGCCTGGCCGTTGGCCGCCAAGTCACCCCCCGGGGTCACCCCATGTGTCAATCACCGCACCCCGGCATATCCAAGTAGTTTTGTTATAGTCAACTATCATGGTCAGAGAGCAATACCCTAGTAGTTTTGTTATAGTGGACTCACGATGCCCATTTTGTAGCCCAGCTGCCTGCAGACAACGGTTGCCGCCAGGTCATTCCAGCCATAATCACACACGGTGCCCCAGCTACTGCTATTCACGATTGCCACCATCACGGTACCCATGTTGGCGTGGCTGTTCCTGGCGTTGTATAGGCGCACTTTAAAACCTATTATTGACGCAGCAAAACACATCAATACGAAAACAGAGCATTAGCGTGAAAATTGCAACTTACTTAAAAGTAAACCTACCTGATATTAGTGAGATACAAATAACTAAGTTGGTGAAAGGAGGGTTAAGCGAAGATTATCTTCTTTTCATATTCTGCGTTTTCCGTTTGATCACATGTATGTCTGCAACAGGCTGTACAGAGAGAAATTCCAGATAACCCTTACGTACGGCGATATTTGGATAATGATGTGCTTCTGCGATTACAATTATAATACTATAGACACTTGGAGAAAGTTTACAGCACTTGATTCTTTCTGGCAAGAAAAGCAAGACCTGATTTGACATACTGACCATAAAAGAAACAAAAGACGACAGACCACGGACAAAATGAATTAATAAGAGTTCTAGTAAAGACAAGTGGCAAATGGGTTTAAATTTAAAGCATTGCAAGAGCAACTTTTACACATTAAATTTGCCCCCAAAACAGTGAAGAAGTCATGCGGATGTGATACCACTGGTACCACGCCCCGAGCCCGCTATCCCTCACCAGTTGCGCATGATATCTTCTGTCCACTCACTGCTCCCGGTTGTTCTCTCCGAATATCTCTGAAGGCACTGCGTCCGTAACATTGACCTTGCCATATAGTTTTCGATGAATTTGTCCAATACATTGTATAAATAGCACACATGGGCTGCTGTGCACACAAATGCTCACATTCGTCAACATTATCACGCACATCCCCAAAATAGAAGGTGGTGATTCCGTCTACCTGGCCAGGGGCGGCGATAAGACCCCACACCGAGTTGGTTTTATTGATACGCGTGAAACAGTGTGGCCTTCCACCTGCAATATATACATCTCATGAAACGATACACAACAGCCAAGAAAGTTTGTATCAGTTCCGTTTGAACGAACTTAACGATGCATCTAAGTAAAAGAACAATGGAAACTAGAAAAGAAGATTTGCTCAAAAGCAAATCTGTCTGTATGACTTCAAAAGTTGCAAATATTAAAACCTACAACGTTGTTCCTTTGGTACCTCACATTCCATTCATCTTATGACTGGATGAATATTTGAAAGTCCAAATGACCTTGACCTTTGACCTTAGAGGTGACATGTAAATTACAAAAATGTACAGTGTTACATTACCTACAATTTAAGCCCAACATGAACCAAATCAGATGAAAATTGACCAAGTTATGGCTAGATGAAACTTTCAAAGGACTGAATGACCTTAACCTTTGACCTTTAAGGTTATATGTTAATTGCAAAAAAGTGCAGTGTTGCAATACCTACCATTTGGGTCCAAATTATTACAACCGGATGAAAACTGGCTGAGTAATGACTGGGTCAAAATTTCAAGGGTCCAAATGACCTTGACCTTTGCGCTTTGGAGGTCACATGTATTTAAAATTGTGCAGTTTTAGAAAAGCTACAATTTGAGCCCGACTTGATCACAATTAGATAAAAATTGACCAAGCTATGGCTTAAAGAAAATTTCAAAGGTCCGAAAGACCCGGACCTTTGACCTTTAGGGGCCACTTGTACATTACAAAAATGTGCAATGTTACAAAATCTACAATGTGAGCCGAACATGATCAAAATTTGAGAAAAACTGATTGAGTTATGGCTAGAAGAAAATTCAAAGGTCTAAATGACTTGGACCTTTGACCTTAGACCTTTGGAGGTCACATGCAAATTACCAAAACGTGTAGTGTTACAATAGCTACGATCTGAGTGCAATATGATCAAAATTGGATAAAAATTGACCTATTGATGACTAGATGAAAATTTCCAAGGTCAAGTTGACCTTGACCATTGACCTTTAGAGGTCACATGTAAATGACAATAATGTTCAGAGTTACAATAGCTATGATTCGAGCCCAACATGATCAAAATTGAATAATAATTGATTGAGTTACGGCTATAAGAAAATTACAAAGGTACAAATGACCTTGACCTTTGAACTTATGAGGTCACATGTAAATTATTAAAATGTGCAGTATTACAAGCATTTTTATTGAAGATGGATTGGTTCCCTGAACCTATAATAGTTTTGGAGATATTCAAGATTTAAAGCTTCAAATGGCCATAATATGCATTATTTTCAAAACTGTTAAACCTCTTTACAAATAATCAAGACTACATGCAAGGAAGTATATTCATGCCAAGTTTGGAGTTTCTATGTATAATACTTTTCAAATGAAATGTCGGACAAATTTGCCTGTAAAGAAAGAAAGAAAGAAAGAAAGAAAGAAAGAAAGAAAGAAAGAAAGAAAGAAAGAAAGAAAGAAAGAAAGAAAAGAAGAAGGAACTAGAAAGGAAGATTTGCTCCAAAGCAAACCTGTCTGTGTGCCTTCAAAAGTTGTAAATATTAAATTCTATAACTTTTATTCTTTGGTACTTCTCATTACATTTAGGCTGGATCCAAATTTCCAAGTCCAAATGACCTTGACCTTTGACCAACACAGGTCACATGTAAATTGAAAAATGTACAGTCTTAAAATACTCACAATTTAAGCCCAACATGAACCAAAATCAGATGAAAATTGACCAAGGTAAGGCATGATGAAACATTCAAAAGGCCTACTGACCTCAACCTTTGCCCATTTGAGGTAACATATTCTTGCAAAAATGTGCACTGTTGCAATACATACAATTTGAGTCCAACATGATTAGAACTGGTAGAGTTGGCAGAGTTATGGCTGGATGAAATTTGAAAGGTCTAAATGACGTTGACCTTTGACCTTTAGAGGTCAAGTTTCAAAAATGTGCAGTGTTACAATAGCTACAGTTTGAGCCCAATATGATCAAAATTTGATAAAAATTTACCAAGTAATGGCTAGAAGAAAGCCACCATCGAAAGTGACATTTAACCTTGATATGACCTTTGACCTTGAAATGATCTGTACCTGAAGTGAGCCTTGACCTTTAAAATAACATTTTGGCTTAAAATCGACCTTTGACCTCGGCATGACCTTTGGCCTTGACATGACCTTGGCATTTGAGATTACCTTTGCCTTGCTATGATCGAATTCCTATACACTCGGGATCACATCTAATACAGTATATAAGATATAGAAGATTTAAAACGTTACTTAGCCCTCATTTGCATCATTTGAAAAGCTTAACCTTTCATTATAAAAAAACGAGACTTCATCTATAGAATTATAATTGTCCATAGTTTGGAGTTTGTACGTGTAATACTTTTCAAATGAAATGTCGGACAGATTTGCTTTGAAAGAAAGAAAGAAAGAAAGAAAGAAAGAAAGAAAGAAAGAAAGAAAGAAAGAAAGAAAGAAAGAAAGAAAGAAAGAAATCCTAGAAAACAATATGTCTGTGTTGGCACAGAGACATAATCATGCATGAGTTACAGAGTCATTGCTGAGATAATAAACTACCTATGGTGTCCAGATCCCTCAAACCATGCGATCTATTGCCATTTAGACCTTGTCTTGAGTTAGCATTTTTGTAGTGAAGTGCTCAGAGAAGCTACTCTGTTGCGCACACGCCTTCTTTCTAGCCCAGTAATTATAAAGAAATGAACATATGTATAGATAAATATCTAAATAAATCGATCAATAGATCGATCCACAAATCAATTAGTTCTTTAATTAAACATGAGGTGGAACCACAATGTATTGTATCAATGATGGAAACCAAAAACCATCATCATAAAACATAATGTTGTACAGGCAGATTAGCGTGTCAAGTTTCTTTATTTGCCTGACCTCTAACCGAGGTATCGGCCAATAGAAATACATCATATAAATCGTGACATCAAGATGGCAGGGTTTTCATACATAATGAGCACATTGCACATGCAAGTGGCGGTTTTCTCTATGTTGTATTGAACCAGCAACTTTAAATTTTAGTACTTCGGTTTTCTCTATGTTGTATTGAACCAGCAACTTTAAATTTTAGTACTTTTAAGGAGGACCCTTATCTGAACAGATGAAAAGTCTCTTCAATAAATCTACGTAACTTATTAAGTACTATGGTGTCATGAGAGACTTATATCTTAAAACATTTAGGTTTTCCCAGTAATATCTTCATAAGTAATGCCTACATCTCTCTCTTAAATCAGTACACTCCAACAAAATATGGAATTCATCACCGAGCTTTTGTTCATTACGTAAAGTACAGCACCCTTGATTTCTGACAGTTTTAACAAAACGTCCTGTTTCTACTGGGAATCCATTATTAATGGTTCTAAATTTACACAAATAATATATTCATTTAGGAAGCATTGTGTCAATGTATGATTCAAATCCAAATTTTTGTTTGAGCAATCTGTAGTTATAACATTATCCTTTTCTTCTATTTCAGAAGGCCACATCTGCATATACTGGTCCTTAAGTTTTTGTGTAACTGTAAGCAATACCCATTCAATAACTTATGAATATTTTGCAACCATGGCAACTTAACAATATCTCCTTGGTACAGGTTAAATAATATTTGAAAAAATACGAGAAAATATTTTGCTTTGTTCACTTGATCCAATATCCTACCATTCTACTCTTAATCATGCACTCTACAGTGAGTCGCCCCAGGTCTCCATAGACAATGCAAGTGGGCGGTGAGTTCTTCAGTCTTAAAATAAATTTACAAAACTTTCTGTATCAGCAATGTCCTTTGTCTAAGTAGAACAATCATAATAGCGCAGCCTTTTTTTCTGCAAGTACGCCCCATATGGAAGAAATAAGTCATCAGTGCGCGCCTGAAGCTGAAGGCTCATAGAAACCACATTCCTGAGTGCTGTTCTTTGGATTTACCCAGATACAAGCCCTCCATCGCACTTAAATTGCATTCATCTATCTGTTTATAACTCTGTACAGCGATTTCCGTTTACAAGCATATCCTTCATAAATTTCCTAACGCCAATGAAACACCCTCATTTAGGAGCACACAGGTACTGATTAAAAAGGGCGCAACAAAAGTTTATAACTTCAGTGTCAATAAGACCTCAGTAATCAGTGCAATGATAAAGGTACATGTGTGTATTTAGTACTTTTGACTAGAATATAACCTAGATGGAAAAAAATGTTGAATGAACGGAATATTTTTTTCAAAATGAATGTACTGGACCCCATAATAAAGGGAATATCCTGAGCATGGGGGTGTTCATACAGATAGCTCTTGATGAGGAAACAATATTCAGTTCAGGCCTTTGTAGCTATGAAATATGTTTTCATTTATCAAGTCATTTGGTTTACCGTAACAAAGCAACAGCAAAGGAAAATGAAAACAAAGCCTAGTTTAAACATATTTATTTCAACTGGATCGCCCTATAGTACATCGAGATGTCACTAATCGGGGGGTTCTCCAGAAGCCTACGGTGGCTGAAAAGTTACTAAGTTCACCTGCAACCTGCACAGTGGTACACAACTGTGTAAATACTTATTGTGACACATTACGGTGTTTTGAAACAAAGTGATTGTCTTCTATTTGATATTAGAAGTTCTCCAATCTGCATTTTGCCATGACATCATTTTACACAATGATTTTTAAGTTCAAAATGGTCAGGTTAAGTAGCAAATTACGTGTACATTGGCAGAAGACGATGATACACGTACACCTTTGACAGTGTTCCAGCTTTGGCAATTTGTTGGGTTGCGGGTCCTTGCAAGTTGGTACCAGCCTCATGCTGCTGCAGAGTTTGGGACATCCGTATGTAACATCCCGAGAGGGGTTATTACAGGCTTTTCCTTCTGCCCAATCACATTTTCAATCAAATATGTTAAAACCTATTTCCCGATTGATGGCAAAATACCATGAAGCAGGTGAGGAGAAAGACAGACCAAGATGTGGGCGTGGGAGACAGACTTGCGACACCCATGATGAATTGCTGGCTGACTACATGTACGTCAACACTCGTTCTCCTCCAAGACTGATGTCGTCATAACCTTTATGGAGCCAAACATATCAACATTTCTGCTGTGCAGAAACAGTTCGCAAAAGATGCAAAGAGATTGAACACTGTTTGTATCCATCATGGCCCGTGTGAGTGCTGATCCTACTGATAAAACGCACAAGACTGTAATGGTGTCGTCGTCTTGCATGGTTCAATCGACAACAAGTGGTCTTTCTGATGAGTCCTGCTGTAATATTTACTTTCATGATGGAAGAATTGATGTCGCCGGACCATATTTGATGAGCTCTACATGAGATCAACGGACAGATGTGGAGTTGGGTCCATATTTATATGGGGAGCAGCAATATCACGGGCTCATGAATGAGAACTTGTGGTAGTGCCTTGGACTCTCAATGCAGTCAGATACAGATATGAGATCCTTGATCCAGTGGACTTTCGTCAAGATTTCTTTCTCCACACCGCGCGGGAATTACATGTATCGCCGAGTTCCTTGAGAAGCACTTGGACGACACTCATCTTGACTCTCCACTTATAAGTCCAGACCTTTGTCCTATTGAGCATGTATTGTACATCCAGGGAGGAGCTGTGTGCAAGAGGTATCCTAACAACACGGAGGACATGTGGCATGTTTAATAGCTGAGCAGGCAGCAATACCACAGCAGAAAGTTTAGATTCTGTTTAAGTCAGCCAGGGGGTGACTGGATGATACCATTGCTGCCCAAGTTGGTGTGATGGAAGAGCCCAGAAGAGAAAGGAGGACTGGATTTCAGTGTGCTTCAATGCACACATAATAGGCAGGATCCCATTCATAGCCTTTGTGCCATTCTTTTCAGTTGAACGACGAGCCCTATGTTCCTTTCAAGGACCTTCATTTAATTTTTTTTTGCAGAGACAATTTGAAATGAATTGAATATATTTGTCTTAGTATAAATATGTGTTTTATATATATATATACATATATATATATATATATATATATATATATATATATATATATATATATATATATATATATATATATATATATGATCTCACAGTCGCCCAATTTTTTAATCTAACAAGGTGTAATTTACAATTAAATCTGTCCGCCAAATGTACATCTATGTTATTTTACACTGAGAAGGATTATTATTCACAAGGTGACATATTGTGTACCCAGTGTGGAAGGTAAGCTTCGGTCTACTTTTTTCTCAACCGCCATATGTAACAGTAGAGAGGTGTCTCCAGCTGGCGTCATTACTGTGCGATAACAACACATTTCGAGGAGAAAATGTTTAAAAACGTTCATTTCATGGCATTATGTATAGAGGTTGTACAAGAATCTGCTCTGTGTCTACGTCCATTTCAGGCATTTAAGCCACAAAATACTAAATTGAGATTGCAGCAAACATTTAATGGCGGAAGATCCAGTGGAGGACATGTGGCATGTCTGATGGCTGAGTAGGCAGCAATACAACTGTAGCACATTAATGACGGAAGAAACGTGGGACTAGTCAAAAGTATCAAGTTCTATCTCCTCTTCTAAGCCCCTTGGTGCCATCCACTACTAACTGAATGTTGTACACTGAAACATTTAGGTAAGCCTACAAATGGTTCTGGCTGCTGAGCACGACCCTGTTTAAGTTCACTGGACCGTGACATCGATAAAAAATGCATATTCCCACATTGTACGGTCTTCTCATATGTTTTTTTTTCTGATAAAATCAGATTCCACTTTCCCAAACAAGTCATTGACAATGTTTTCATGTGTCACAATCTGTGGCCTCCTTTGTTTACATTTCTTCCTATGCTGATTTATCAGTAAAACAAGCATGTAATGCTTATAATAATAATAATAATAATGTTGATGATGATGATGATGATGAATTTAATATTATTATCATTATTATTATTATTATTATTATTATTATTATTATTGTTATTATTATTATTATTATTATTATTATTATTATTATTATTATTATTATTATTATTATTATTATTATTATTACTATTATTATTATTATTATTATTATTATTATTATTATTATTATTATTATTATTATTATTATTATTATTATTATTGCTCTGTACAGTGAAATCTCAGTATTAACACAGCCAAATGGACCGGTAAAATTCGGTCCTAATGGTGGAATCGTCTTGATATCAAATGTGAAATATTAAGTAAATATGAAATAGGGACTGAGAAAGAGGGTTTTTAATACTGTGAGTCATGGAGAGGTCTCACTAGGGAGATTTCACTTTCTTTGATAATTCAAATTTGATTTTACATACATTGATAAATAGACTATTTCTATTTTATTGCAATATTGAATTGCAATTATTTTATCTAGTGCTGTTCTATTTTTAGAGGCAAGTTTGTCCGACATTTAATTGGAAATTATTAAACACAGAAACTTAAAACATGGCATGATTGTACTTCCTTACATGAAGTCATGAGTTTTTGTAAAGAGGTTTAATGGTTTTAAATATCATGCAACATGGCATGATAATACTTCCACACATCAAGTCGTGAGTTTTTGTACAGATGTTTAATGGTTCTGAATATTATGCAACATGGCATTATAATGCTTCCATACATGAAGTCTTGAGTTTCTTAAAGAGGTTTAATGGTTCTGAAAATTGTGCAAATGTTGGCCTTTCGAAAATGTAAATCTTGAATATCTCCAAAGCTATTATAGGTACAGGTAACCGATCCAACTTCAATTATTATGTTTGTAACACTGCGCATTTTTGTAAATTACATGTGACCTCTGAAGGTCCAAGGGCAAGGTCATTTTACCTTTTGGAGTTTTCATCTTGCCACAACTTGGTCAATTTTTATCCACTTTTTATCATGTTGGGCTCAAATTGTAGCTATGGTAAAACGTCACATTTTTGTAATTTATATGTGACCTCTAAAGGTCAAAAGTCAAGGTCATTCTGACTTTGAAATCTTTGAAATTTTCATCCGGCCATAATCTTAATGAAATCTGAAGTACCAAAGGGCGATAGTTGTAGCATTCAATATATTCACTTTTTGAAGGCACACAGACAGATTTGTTAAAAGCAAATCTTCTTTTCTAGTTTTACTTTTGTATTTATGCTTGACAAAAATACTGATCTTCACTAGTGGAGTTGATATAATTTGAAGTTGTGGTGTAATCTCAGGAGGGAACTTTTTTTCGTTTAACCATGTGTCAAGGGGAATCTCAAATGTCTTTATATATTGTGCCGTTCTGCTATTATAGCACACAGATAATCACCAACTCAAGTTCATGTTTGTGAATATTGATTATTGCAGCTTGTGAACTTTGATGCTTTATCTTTTCATGTATCGACTCTACGGCTAAAATCTGTATTATGTGTGTGAGCATCATTAGCATTTATTACTGACTCATTAAATTGATCATTGTACTCAATGTTTGTATCGTTTTATTTCTTCATTAGTATTTGAAAAACAGTAGCACCTGTTGTAGGATTTACCTCTGTAAAAAGGGGAAGTTCTTTGCATTGTATTTATGGTCATCGTTTCAGGACACTGACCTTCTTACTTCTTTGTTTATTTATCTGCCACTATCTGTTGTGACCACTTAAGTCTGGCTTTAATAGGCTCCTCTTAAACGGCAGGTACCACTGTACAATTAAACATGGTACAATGAGCCGACCAACGCCCAACCTTTGCTCTAGTTGAAATATTACTGTAGCAACTGAGATGGATCCCAAATGGTGTTAGTCCACATTATCCCAACCCGTCAATAGCATAGTTTTGGTTTTGACCATTTTCACTGATACAAGATTAATACCTGGCTGTGTCTCCCTCCCTCCCTCTTTCTCGCATCCCCCCGCCCCACCATCGCTATGGGAAAAATGGGGGGGGGGGGGGTTGCTCATGAGGTTTCAAATTTTCAGGGCACCCTTTTTTGGTATCTATAAATTTTCGCCTCCCCCCCCGTGATATATTCTGACCAGTCCCTCATGAGACCGAGTAAGTAATTTGCAACTTGGTGCAAATGCTTTTTGTAAAATTTTATGAATGTTTGAAACTCAAATACAAAAGAAACTAAAACAGGCTGATTTTCCAACAGAAAATCAAATGTCTCCCCATGCACCGTTACTATTGTCACCCTTATTTTTATAAATAGGCATACCGATTCCAATGATCTACAGATATGGTGAAGGTACACTCTTTATTGACATTTTAAAACGTTGATTTTTGACGAAATGCTCACGTGACATTGAAAAAAAGGTCAAGGTCATACATTTGCAGTTACAAGCAAGGTCTTACAAAAGTCTTACATAGAAACATAATCACACAAAATGTCAACCTCTTTAAGACAAATCTCTCTCGAGTGCATCTGCAATGATTTTTTTAAAAGTGCCTATGTGACCTTGAAAATAATTCAAAGTCACCCATCTACAATCCCAACCTAGTTCATATTGTGGTACATAAACATGCAAAATTTCAATCTCCTAAGTCGAATCCTTGCAGAGTTGTTGCATGCGTGTCAATTTTAGATGGCATGCCCATGTGAAAAATATGTCAACGTCACCCATCTGCAATCCCAAGCAAAATCATATATAGGAACATCTTCACATAAAATTTCAACTTCCCAGGTCAAATCTTCCTGGAGTTATCACGTCCACATTGATTTCAGACGAAATGCCCACGTGACCTTGAAAAATAGGTCAAGGTGATACATTTGCAGTTACAAGCAAGGTCTTCCAAAAGTTTTACAAAGAAACATAACCACACAAAATGTCAACCTCTTTATGTCAAATCTTTCACGAGTGCATCTGCAATGATTTTTAGAAGGTGGCCATGTGACTTTGAAAATAACTCAAGGTCACCCATCTACAATCCCAACCTAGTTCATATTATGGTACATAATCATGCAAAAATTACAACCTCTTAAGTTAAATCCTTGCGGAGTTATTGCGTCAGCGTCAATTTTACATGACATGCCCATGTGACCTTGAAAAATAGGTCAAGGTCACCCATCTGCAATCCTAAGCAAGGTTTTATATAGTAACATCTTCACAAAAAATTTCAACTTCCCAAGTCAAATCCTTCTCGAGTTATCGCGTCCGCAACGCACACCACAATGTGTTGAAGAAGAAGAAGAACAATAACAAGAACAAGAAGAAATGGACGCAAAAACAATACATCCCCCCATTGCATGTGGCGACATAACTAGTAAAGAAAATTTGCCTCATAGCAAATGTGTGTGCCTTCAAAAGTTGTAAATATGGCTAGATGAAAATTTCAAAGGTCAAAAGACCTTGACCTTTGACGTTTAGAAGTCACATGTAAATTACAAAAAATATGTACAGTGTTTCAATACCTACAATTTGAGTCCAGCATGATCAAAATTGGATGAAAATTGAATAAGTGATGGCTAGATGAAAATTTTAAAAGGTGGAATGACCTTGATCTTTGAACTTTAGAGCTCACATGTAAATTACACATATATAGAGTGTTTCAATACCTACAATTTGGGCGCAACATGTTTAAAAATGGATAAAAATTGACCAAGCTGTGGCTAGATGAAACTTTCAAAGGTCCAAATCACCTTGACCTTTGACCTGTAGAGGCTACGTGTGCATTACAAAAAGTTGCAGCGTCATAATACCTACAATTTGAGCCCAACAAAGTAAAAAAATAACCAAAAATAAAAAAAAAACTTTTCAAATGAAATGTCGTTCAAATTTGCCTGTAAAGAAAGAAAGAAAGAAAGAAAGTAAGAAAGAAAGAAAGAATTCCTAGAAAAACAATGGGCCTGTGTTGGCACAGAGACATAAAAAAGGAAAAGGAAAAACAGGAAAAAAATCACATATTACCTACCCCAACGTTTAATCGCTCCGTTCGCGACTTTGCAGAGACTCTTAGTAGGATGCTGCACACCGTTGCGAATTTAATTTATTGGAAAATATTCTTTATTCATCGATGGACATGGACAAACTGAAAATGGACTGCTGATTTTTCTTTGTTTGATATGTGGAAGTCTATTTCTGCCCACGCACAGGTTGTCTGCATTGAAAAAAAAGGAAAGCTTGTCCCCATTTGACAGGTAAAGTTTCCATTTGAGACTGACGTTACTGTCCCTAATTCACATTAAAGAGGCGTCCCCTTTACTGAGGTGATGTCCATATGAAAAGGACTTTAAAACATTTGTTTGTCACATCCCAGGGTCAGCAGAGAACTTTCATTGTAATTGAACTATTCAGAAATTCGGTATAAATATGCACGTATTTTGAAAAAGATCCACAGTTCGGATGGTCGGAAAAGTTTGTGTGCAAGTGTGCGTACGTGCGTGCATATATATATATATATATATATATATATATATATATATATATATATATATATATATATATATATATATATATATATACATATGTATATATATATACGTATAAAAGTATGGAGTGAGGGCTAAAAATCAAGAAGTCTCGCCCTAAAAAATTCAGGGAAATGGGAAAAATAAATGGAGCCGCAGGAAGAGAGGGAAGGGCAGTTATTCTCACTGGAATTGATACGAATCACGTGTCACTCACATTATAAGCATAGCGTGCTGGACAAAAATGAGAGATAGGTCGACCGCGAAAAAAAGAGCCAAATATTATTATTTTACTGCATGACTTGTTGGCACATGATACAAGTGGGTCATAATTATGTGACCCAGTGGAACGCCACCCACGCCCACCCTATGTTTTTGGCACTTTCGAGTTCGGGGACTCGCTGCTGTCATTGAACATGATCTCTCCATATCTCCTTATCTGCGTAGAATGACTAGTGACAGGTTCACTTGAAGACGTGTCAACATACCATTTTCTAGTCTCCTGTTTGGCGCCATGAATATTAAACTGTTCCAGCAGGTCCGATCTTGGCCTTTTTTTCAAGCAGTTTGATGACTCTTTCTGTCACAAAGACATGCCACTAAAGTCACAAAGAAAAATTTATCTAAAGTAAAGACATGCAAATAACCGGAAGACTGTGAGAGTCTTGTGCTCAGCTGACTTTGGATGCCTTAGGCTGAAGTGAACCAGTGACCTTCGACATAATATCAAGATCATCTTTTTTGACAGCATTAGCGCTGTTTGCAATACCAGAAACCTCACGCACACAGACGTAGAGTCACCAGTTTTGAGACGAAAAGTGATGGGAACCACCATTATCGAGATATAAGCAAATATGTTTGTTTGACATTTCAAGGGCGCCGAAGGTCAAAATTAATAGCACCAAAAGAAACCACACATGTACTTTCCTAGTAGCGTTCAATATAACAATGGGCTCAGGATCCATCATCACTTTGATGTCAGCCAAAATATCAAATTTGCTTCTATTCGTATAGTAATATTCTATCATGTGCATGGATGAACTAAACCAATAATTCCTAATTTCAAAAATTTAGTATATATCATGAAACGCCGGCAGCACCATGTGGGGATTTTTTTTTTTTTGGCAGATCGAGTCCAGGTACATTCCAACCAAGCGTGAGGAGAATCCAGCATTTCTTTGGGGATGTCGAAAAAAGTGAAAATACATAAACGATCACAAGAAAAGGAAAGAAACCGCAGCGCTATTTGTTAAAATTAATGAAAAGGAATCTCCAGAAGTGTGGCTGTGGAGTTTCTAAGGAATAAACGAAGCGCTTACAGACATTTTTAATATCTTACTAAAAAAAAAAAAAAAATAGAAAATCACTGCAGCACGACCATTGAAAAAGACAATTGGGCATGCCCATCCAAGGTAGGTCCCCACAAAGTTAATAGGTTTAAGTTTAGAAGAAGTAAAAAGTGTGAATTACCAACGCAATCCGCACTGGTTTTTATAGAAATCAAGTAGCCGATTTGAAAAGTTTGTCAAATTGTCAAAAGTCGGGAATGCGGAGCATCACGAATTGAAAAAAAAGAAAAAGAAAAAGAAATTAGTGATCCACCACATGCATACATGTTTAACAAGTTTGTCCAACCCTTCCGCGAGATACTTTTCCGTCTAATTTCAGCACAATCCGTGCCAGGCTTTTGGAGAATAAGTCAAAAATAAATTTTAAAAAATCATATAAATTAAACAATTGCAGCGACACGTGTTGAACAAAATAAAGTCTAGGAGTACCTATAAGTGTTCCTATACAAGTACCTTGCTAAGCGGTTTCGCAATGAGATTTTTTTCAGATTTTGTAAAAATAACAAAAAATCATGAAAAATCTAAAAATTGATAAGGCAGCCCATTTGAAGAAATCTGGTAGAGACCTAGTACCCACTCTATAACATAAGCTGACTGACAACCCAGCTTAGACAATAATCAAAATGCCATTTGCTGAACAAGGTTAAATTCTGGGGCCATTGGAAATGTTTTTGTGCTGTTTCGGAGCAATTGGCGAAGCGTTTTGAAGTTTCAGATCTAATAAGACTTTGCCAATAAATGAACAAGAAATTCTTTATGATCTAAAATCATTGAAAAATGACCATTGAGGCAATTTGGTAGAGACTCGCCCAAGGTACATCACCACCAAGTTTATAGAGGATCCGGTTGACAATTTTGAAGAAGTCGAAAATGCTAATGCAAACAAGCAAAAGACGCACGTCGGACGAAAAGTGACTGCATATTGGCCTGCTAACTAGACTCGTTAAAAGGTCCATGGGTTGACTTTCCTATAAGCTCGGCTTACAGAGACTTTCGCTGACCTGAAAATCAGTGCAAGCGAAGCGCCACACACGGCCCACCATTGGTGTTCTTTCTGAAAACTTGGAATTATTGACTTAAAACCAGTCATGCTGCCTGAATCGAGCATTGAAAAGTTCTAAATATACCGTGGCATTTTGCCGGGATCTTTTCTCCACAGGAATTTAATTAGCTCAAGTTATCTGTGGATACTGGGCAAACAGACTTTATTTGACCATAACTGCTTGTCAATTATTGGTCTTATCGATAAGTGCAGGATTACACGTATAGGTGATTACCTATATGAAGTAGGTCGAAAAGTGCATATCAGGTGAAGCCTTCAAGAATTTTTATGCTCTCTGACAGTTTTTGTCAAAACCATACACTCAAATTGCTGGCCCGGATCAATAATAGCTGACTGTAGAGACCTGCATTGTATTTTGATTGCAGGCTCTAAATGACAGTGACTTTGACCTTTTGGTGATATAATGTGATTTGAAGTATGTTTGCATTTTTATTTATAAATTTCCCCACACAAATTTCCACTGCTTTTCGGGTTTGAATTATTCAAGTTTAGAACTAATTAATCCAAGGCTTAAAAGAGCAAATTTGCATCCAGAGTCTGATCTTGACTGTGCATTATTTTGGATTGCAAAGTGATTGCAAATTAAATAAACGAACCAATAAGCAACCAAAGGAAAATACAACAAAACAATTTTCTTCAAATATGACGTTTTCATAATATTCACACAGAAGGCAGTTCGGTCCAAATGGGACTATAAAGTGCACGGTTTCGACAATCATCTTCAAGATACTGAATTCATTAATAAGCTTGAAAATACAAAGTAAGGTACATGGAATATTGTCCACTATCTTGCCATAATATCAGCTTCTGGCCATAATCATGCTTTTATACAATATCACATTTAATTAAGATTGCACATTTTTTCCGATCGCTTTGCATTGCCTTTTACCCCGGAGCGTACTTCATAGCACAAAACCTAAGTCAGTAATAAGTTTTTTCTAAAATGAGGAATTTGAAGTAGTGAAAATCAAAAGTAAATCCAGCGATCTATTTTGAAGATGCAGAACAAAAACAGGCAGTCAATGTAAACAAATCAATAGTATATACATTCAAGAAAGCCTGGAAAATGTGCAGGTTTTAGATCATATGTTTTAGCAATATAATCTGTTCAGTTCTCAGCAGGCTAATCAGGTGAACTTGTACACGTGAGTCAAGCGTGACTTTGCTTGTAAATGCATGTCATTCCGTTAGCACTGTTAGCACTTGGAGTGTAGGCTGGTGCATGTTTGCGGTTCCCTGTTAAGCTGTGGCTGATTTCTTTATTTTCATGAGAGTGTAAAAGGTAGTTCTTCCATCTCTATGGTTTTACAGCGGCCCTCACAAATAGCTATCAGTCAGCCACACCGTACTTAATTGACCCAACACCCAGATTTGTGTGCCTCGGGATGAGGTACCAGAAGCCAATAGGAGATGCATATACACGTGAGGTCATGATCCAACATGGCAGCAGGAAGGCATTTCAATTTTTTTCCAATCATTACATATTTATTAGGTTATAGCCTATTGTATTTGTACAATTGGTCCATCCGGATCTTGCATTGGATCTAAAGAAACTGCTGGCAGTTTGAATATAACAATATAACTATATATAGTATAGGAGACTTGAGGTCACACCATAAACTACCCCTTAAAAGGTTCCCCCAGGTCAAATTGTATGTATCTTTCTGATCTTTCGGCAGGTTGTTTGTCCATATAAGTGTATGAGAAATGGGCCCAGTAGCAAAAATTTCCACATTGTCAAGTTTCGTGTGATCCACAGTTGACAAATTAAGCATTTGAGTATTCATGCTGTTCTTTGCCCCTTAACACGCCACAATGCCACAATTTGAAACCATGATCACAGATGACACCATTTGAAATCATGATCACCCCTATTTATTCAATGGAACCTGCCCAAATTCGCAGTGTAACTTGTCCAGACTGTCCGTATCATGACTTTCGTAATGAAGTAACTTCAACTGCATCTCCGCCAATCCGTCCCTATTTCATATGGAGTAGAACCAGGCCTGCCAAACATTTTACCAAGCGATCGGTCAACCGCAAACCCATAAATCTGGTGTCAGACGGTAAATAGAGTATCACTCCGGGCCGTCATCAACGGTGAAGATCACGGTATGGCCTGTTGCCGTGTAAAACTAAAACTCAGATTGACAATTTTTGGCCACGCCCCCTATTGGTGCTCCAAGCCAGGCCCAATCTATGAAGTCTTATCACAGGTCCCCTGCATGGCTTGGTCATGGGAGCTAGGACTTTTACAAGATAAGATAGTAGTCACCACGTGTACTTGAAAAATCTAACTTAAATGAACCATCTGTATTTGCTACATACATAAACAGTAACGGATCCAACGTTTATTCTCATGTCAGCATATCATTTACAGATACATCACGATTTTCATAGAAAATACAAATTTTAGCATTGTCACAACTTCAAATCAGTTTACATACATCCAGAACGTGGAATTATAGTGACAATAATAATAATAATAATAATAATAATAATAATAATAATAATAATAATAATAATAATAATAATAATAATAATAATAATAATAATAATAATAATAATAATAATAATAATAATAATAATAATAATAATAAGTTCCTTGTACAGAGCATCCGAGTTCTTGCCATTCATACTTTTATTGTCAAAAGAAGCAAATTGTGCAACCGAGAGGACAGGGCCTACCTTTTTTCGTATAGAATTATTTGATGCATTCCTGAAGAAAGTAGCATTACGATTCGAATAGAAAAATTAACCTTGAATTATTTTGATTATACGATTTTGAATACAACGTCTGAACTTTCGCCTAAAATTCTTTTTGCCAACTTGTAACAATCAAATATATGACCTAAACGAGGGCTCTGTCGGCAGGTATCCACACTGAAGGCCAGGATTTTTTTCTTGTCGCAGTAATAAAAAGACAAACTGGGGCACCAGGATGATTTCGGTTTATAAACTCTCGTAGGGGTTATGCCGGCAGCCCTCGATGCAGAATGTATAACGTTATTAGATGTTTTATGTAATCATCAACCGCAAATACAGAATCACCCGAATAATCCCAGTCATGTAACAAATCATCCTGTGAAAAAGAGTATTCAATAGACTATCATTAACAGCTTTCAAATATAATGTATTACGTTGCTTACAACGCTAATTTGGCTTCACAAAATGATGTATTTTCTGTGCTGCGTCTCATTGCACTGTTCTGTTCCTCTCCCTGGTTTCACAGCTAATGAACTAGAAAGGTGGTCACTTAAATTGTCACTTTCTAGTTGAATAATTTCACAAGCTATCACATATTGTACATTATGAGAACTGCACAGTGATCCATCCATAACCATTGCGCTAGTGACAAAAATATGCATATGAAACTGGCTGGTTAGAGATAAAGTCGGCTGTAGTAAAGTTGTTAACAACTAAGAAGTCGTGCATATTACGACTATGATTGGAATATTGATAGAAACTCCAGAAACGTGGTTCTTCTTGACTCGACAACTATGATGAGCCATCTGATTGGTTCTTGACTCCAGATGGAGGCTGCTTGGGTTACCTTGACCTAGAATCCGATCTTGTGTCTGACCAAGTGCTGAAGTACATGGTTACAATTTTGATCGTTTTCCACCCATAAAACAACACTCGTGTCTGATCCACGGTTGCCACCACAATGAGACAAATGGGTATATATGGGAAGTCCACTATTCAGGGCACAGGTCATAAAATACAACCTTCTCTCATCTAACACATAAATGTACAGTACCCAAACAAAACTCTTTCTTATTGACGCCTAGACATTTTCGATCCTTTTAGTAGTTATAATTTTGCAGCTAATAAAAGAATTCAACAGAACGAAACAGTGGGAGGACGATCACAGCATCGAACAAGAACTAGCTGGAAGCGAGCGGCCGAGCCGTTGAAGGACGAGATCTTTCGCTACGGGCGACCCTCATTGAGCAGCCTGCCGAGGTCTCCACCTGTCCCTTCGATTCTTGTGATTAGTTTTTCTTTTCCTGCATGCGAATTATATATATATGTATATATATATATATATATATATATATATATATATATATATATATATATATATATATATATATATATATATATATATATATATATATATATATATATATATATATATATATATTTATATATATATTATTGAAAAGGTTAATTATAAGAAAGGAACTTAGGAACGTCTAGGTAAGACCTTAGGTTGCAATGAGGTTTACTTGGGCTTGTCGCAATTATAGATTGGCTGTACATTCTTTTCTCATAGAATTGATATAAGAACACAGTAAAAATATGTTTAATTCTCGTCAACAAGGTATTCAAGTTACACCGGAAAAGACAATTTCCTGCATTGAATGACTTGTCATCTAATTCTGTCTTTGGGCTACCTGTACTGGGATAGAAACTTCTTTCATTTTAATGACCACCAGTTCTGCGTTGCCATGGGTCAGGGTGCCCAACTGCCCTGCCAGTGATTCGGGATATTTTGTACCAGCTGTAGTACTTTTTTTCAGGAATTCAATTTTCAGGAATTCAAATACTTTATTTGATCATAATAATACATAGTAATTCAATTGAAAAAAATAATAATAATGATCGGGAGACTCGCATTAAGGTTATAGGTCGACGGCTATCATGCTAGCCACCTGAAGAAAAAGTAAAAGCTTATAAACTTAGATGACTAGCTGCAAATGTTGTTATATAAACAAAAGATTTCAAGTAGTAATACTCATAGAAAAACGAAATTAATTTACACATCTTGTACAGATTGATTTGGGTGATCAGCCCTGTGCGTTACAGACTTAGCAATGACGAATGTGACAAATAATATCATATGAATTTATAAAATATTGTTTAGTATACATAGAAAAACCTCTAGGACTATGAGTTTGTACCTTTTCCTTAACTATATCTGGCACTTCATTTAAATATCTTATTAATTCATGCCGTATGCATGTTTTTGCAAAACTATGATCGACTCTATACACAAAATAGTTATGCTTTACTCTAGTATTATGGCTATGTAAATTTGCTACTGGATTTACTGGAATACTGTTAAAATACAACGGGAGTTTGTTATTATTTAGCTTGTAGTAGAATTTAAGTAATTGTTGTTTATACAGATCCTCTAATTTCAATAATTAATGATGTTTAAAAATTGGCTCAGTATGTGCATTATATGCACTGTGATTGACATTGCGAACTGCCTTTTTCTGTGATACGTTTAGTCTATCAACATGATGTCCCCATGCTAACAGACCATAATTCAAGCGAGGCAAAATCAGTGAGTTATATAAAGTGAGAAGCACATAAGTTGGTAGAAAAGATTTAATCCTATTCATTATACCAGTTATTTGTGAGACTTTGGATGAGACTATTTGGGAATGTTTTTTCCAGGTCAAGTGTTTGTCAAGAAAAAGTCCTATGAAATTAGTCATCTACACAGTCTAAGCAGGTATCGTCTATTTTGAGAGAGGGTATAGTTATTTGTTTTAATGGTTTGTAGAAAAGCATAAATTTGGTTGTTTTTTTATATTTAATGATAACTTGTTCACTTTTAACCATGTGCACACCTTTTCTAACTCAGAATTTATGACCGCAGAAATGTTGTGATCACATGGCATTTTAAACAAACTAAGAGTACTAAATAAAGTTGTATCATCTGCATAAATGATGAATTTGAAAATTGATGAGGCAGATGGTATGTCATTTACATAAATAATGAATAGTAGAGGGCCAAGTATGGAGCCCTGAGGGACTCCTGTAGTTATGCAGTTAAAATTAGACTCAACATCATCAATAATGACATACTGTTTACGATTAGTTAGGTAGCTTGAGAAGAGATCCAAAGCAGATTCATTTATTCCGTAATAACTAAGTTTGTTTAAGAGAATGTCGTGATCTTGGGTGTCAAATGCCTTTGACAAGTCCATGCAAATGTTAATGGGTACTTCACCCGTATCCATTTCAAGAAGTAGCCTGTCAATAAGTTCGTAAGAAGCAAGCTCAGCTGAGTGACATTCTCTGAACCCATATTGATTATCAAAATATAAATTATTCATTGTAAAGTACCGATGGACCTGATTAAAAATGGCACGTTCAACCACTTTGGACACAAAAGGTAGCAATGAAATTGGTCTATAATTGTCAAAGATTGTTGGGTCATCTTTTTTATAGATTGGAAGGACTTTCGCAATTTTCAAAATATCTGGGAATATTCCAGTTGTCAGCGTTTGATTTTGATTTTGGCCCGTGGCACTCAAAAAACAGGGAAAAATGTGTTGCACTTGCAAATGCTAGCGTCGTCAAAATAATTCATCGTTTTAAACCGTCATAGTCATATTCTGTAAACATAGTCAGAGATAAGAAGGTATAATCAAGTATTATTACTACAAATGTAAGCAACACTTTTGTGGCACCCACCAATTCGTTTGTATTTTAGTGTACGCTTGTCATTGTTGCTTGGCGACAAGGTGAGATATTTTGGCCAGAATTCAAGTCCGTGTTTTGAATTGCGGATAGATTGCATCACATGGATCAGCCGTGATACTAACCGAGGTACCACCATGTGACAGAAATGTAATTATGTCTGTGTGCCAACACAGACATACTGTTTTCCCGGATATTCTTTCTTTCTTCCTTCTTTCTTTCTTTCCCAGCAAATTTTTCTGCCCTTTTTCTCGGAGACTTTTACAGAAATAAACTCCAAACTTGGCACAATTATATCCTTTGTTGATGAAGTCTTGCCTTTTTATGATGACAGGTCATGATTTTCAATATTATGCAAATGAGGGCTAATTAAATGTTTCAATATTCAATATCTTATAAACTATAGTAGATGTGATTCCGAGTGTAAAGAAGTTCGATCATAGAAAGGCAAAGGTAAAAGGTCATGTCAAGGGGACAGGTCAATTGTAGTGCAGTGTTGCAATACGTACCATTTGAGTCCAAAATGATTAGAATTGGGTGGAAATTGGCTAAGTTATGACCGGATGAAAATTTCCAAATGACGTTGACCTTTAACCTTTAGAGGTCACATGTAAAATACAAAAATGTGCTGTGTTACAATCCCTACAATTTGAGCCCAATATGATCATAATTCGATAAAAATTGACCAACTTATGGCCAGATGAAAATTTCAAAGGTCCAAATGACCTTGACCTTTGACCTTTAGAGGTCACACATAATTTACAAAAATGTGCAGTATTAGAAACATATTAATTGGAGCTGAATTGGTTACCTGCACCTGTAAAAGTTTTGGAGATATTCAACATTGAAATTTTTAAATGGTCATAATTTGCATGATTTTCAAAACCACTGAACCTCTTTAAAAAAACCTCAAGATTTCATACACGGAAGTTTAATTATGCCAGGTTTTGAGTTTGTACGTAAAATAGTTTTCAAGAAAATGTTGGAGAAATTTGCCTGTAAAGAAAGAAAGAAAGAAACTAGAAAAGAAGATTTGGTTCAAAGCAAATCAGTTTGTGTTCCTTCAAAAGTTCTAAATATTAAATGCTACAACTTTTATCCTTGGTTACTTTACATTACATTAAACTTATGACTGCATGCAAATTTCAAAGTCCAAATGACCTTGACCTTTGACCTTAACAGATCACACGTGAATTGCGCAGTGTTACAATACCCAGAATTTAAGCCCAACATGAACCAAATCGGATGAAAATTGACCAATATGTGGCAAGATGAAACATTCAAAGGGCCAAATGACCTTGACCTTGACCTTTGCCCTTTTGAAGTTACATGTTTTTATAAAAATGTGCAGTGTTGGAACACCTACAATTCGAGTCCAACATGATCAGAATTGGATGAAAATTGGCCAAGTTATGACGGGATGAATCTTTTAAGGGTCCAAATGACCTTTACTTCGACTTTTGGAGGTCACATTAAGTTTTAAAAATGTGCAGTGTTACAATAGCTACAATTTGAGCCCAACATAATCAAAATTGGATAAAAACTGACCAAGTTATGGCTAGAAGAAAGGCACCATCGAAAGTTGCCTTTAGGCTTGAAATGGCCTTTGACCTTGAGACGACCTCTACCTGAAGTGAACCTGGACCTCAAAAGGGACATTTTGGCTTAAAATTGACCTTTGACCTTGACATGACCTTTGACCATGACATGACCTTGACATTTGATATGACCTATACCTTGATACGATCGAACTACTATACACTCTGAACCACATCTACTATAGTATATAAGGCATTGAACATTTAAAATTTTAATTAGTCCTCATTTGCATAATTTTGAAAAGCATAATATCTCATTATAAAATGGCCAGACTTTATCTTTAGAAGTATAACTGTGCCAAGTTTGGAGTTTCTACATGTAATAATTTTCAAATGAAATGTCGGACAAATGTGCCTGTAAAGAAAGAAAGAAGGAAAGACAGAAAGCAAGAAAGAAAGAAAGAAAGAAAGAAAGAATCTAGGATAAAAGATTTGCTTCAAAGTAAATCTGTCTGTGTGCCTTCAAAAGTTGCAAACATTAAATGCTACAACTTTTATCCTATGGTACTTCACATGACATTAAGCTTATGGCTGGATGCAAGTTTCAAATTCCAAATGATCTTGATCTTTGACCTTTACACGTCAGATGTAAAGTGCACAATGTTACAATATCTATAAGTGAAGCCCAACATGAACCAAATCGGATGAAAATTGACCACGTTATGGCAAGATGAAATTTTGAAAGGTCCAAATGACCTTGACCTTTGAACTTTAGAGGTCACATGTAAATTAAAAAAATGTGTAGTGTTACCATAGCTACAGTTTCAGCCCAACATGATCAAAATTGGATAAAAATTGAGCGAGTTACGGCTAGAAGAAAACCACTATCGAAAGTGGCCTTTGACCTTGAAACGACCTTTGACCTTGAAATGACCTCTACCTGAAGTGAACTTTGACCTCAAAAATGACATTTTGGCTTAAAATTGACCTTTGGCCTTGACATGACCTTGACATTTTAGATGACCTGTATCTGCTATGATCGAACTCCTATACACTCGGAACCACATCCCCTATAGTATATAAGATATTGAAGATTTAAAACTTTAATTAGTCCTCATTTGCATAATTTTGAAAAGCATGACCTCTTATTATAAAAAGTCCAGACTTCATCTATAGAAGTATAATTGTGCGAAGCTTGGAGTTTTGTATTTGTAATGCTTTTCAAATGAAATGTCGGACAAATTTGCCTGTAAAGAAAGACAGAAAGAAAGAAAGAATTCCTAGAAAAACAACATGTCTGTGTTGGCACACAGACATAAAAAAGAAAGAAAGAAAGAAAGAAAGAAAGAAAGAAAGAAAGACAGAAAGAAAGAAATTTTGCAAAAGCAAAATATTTGGGCTCGCACCCAGACATATTGACACTGTGTCATCGAGGCAGATTGGGAAAAGCTATTATGCCAATACTGTTCTCGTGCTTGGAAGATCTGTGCAGGTGGCTGACTTCTATGCCAATTTTCCATAAATGGGCATGAGCAGTGCAGAAGACAACTCGAGTAAAATTACAGCGAGAGAGAACAGATGGGCCGCTGGCCACTTGATGATGTTGTCCACTGTAAGCTCACTGGCCTGCACATGACATGGACATTCCGTCCCGTAACAGCTAAAAATTACATAAATGAGCTAAAATGTACTCTAACAATGCATTTGAACATTGCTGCTCAATGCAACATTCATTCGATATATTTTGCTGACATGTGAGTTACGTAAATGGTACAGAAGCCAACCAGCTTTTTACAGCTACCTTCAAGCTGATGTGGCAGTGCTGAGAAGTATATCAAATTGGATATTTTTCAGACATTTCACGTTTATTCACAACCGATATTTTTTTCACTTAATAAACATTTTTTTCTGGCCTTGTTTTAACGGTACTTCCTATGAGTTACTCCGTCACTTTTTTGTCCCTTTACGCACTGTGTACCTTAACATAAAGTGCTAGCCAGTACCAATGTAAGAATAACTAGAAAAGAAGATTTGCTTCAAAGCAAATCTGTCTGTGTGCCTTCAAAAGTTGTAAATATTGAATGCTTCAACTTTTATCCTTTGGCACTTCACATTACATTAAGCTTATGGCTGCATGCAAATTTCAAAGTCCAAATGACCTTGACCTTTTACCTTTACAGGTCACACGTAAATTGCACAGTGTCACAATACCCACACTTTCAGCCCAAAATAACCAAATCGGATGAAAAGTGACCAGGTTATGGCAAAATGAAACTTTCAAAGGGCTAATGACCTTGGCCTTTGCCCTTTTGGGGTTACATGTTCTTACCAAAATGTGCAGTGTTGCAATACCTACAATTCGAGTTAAAGATGATAAGAATTGGATGAAAATTGGCCAAGTTTTGACTGGATGAAACTTTCAAAGATTAGTCCTCATTTGCATAAGTTTGAAAAGCATGACCTCTTATTATAAAAAGTCCAGACTTCATCTATAGAAGTATAATTGTGCGAAGTTTGGAGTTTCTATGTGTAATGCTTTTCAAATGAAATGTCGGACAAATTTGCCTGTAAAGAAAGAAAGAAAGAAAGAAAGAATTCCAAGAAAAACAACATGTCTGTGTTGACACACAGACATAATTCTTAGAAAAACAATATGTCTGTATGCCAACGCAGACATAAAAAGTTCAACACCCTGCCCCCCCCCCCCCCCCCCCCCCCGATTTCACTGGCAACGGTAGAAAATACAAGGTGTGTGTTCATTGGTTACAATTTGTCCGCAAAGGGTATATTCTAACAGATTTTGCCCGTCTTTCCTCCTCTTCGCGTTTTTGGTTGTTTTATGACTTCATCAATAAGAGAAAGTGGTTTTAAAAAAAGAAAGAAATACAGAGCAGTTCACAAAGATTTTCAACTAATTTACGTTTTTAATATCAGTATGATTGTCAACTAATTTACTTTCTTCATATCAGTAAGACCTCCCATCACATGTAACTTTTTAAAGCTATTTGTTTTGAAAATGACATGCGCTGGACGTGTGCGATTGCCTGATTTTACAATAAAGGTCTCATCTCACCGAAAAGGTTTGTAAAAAACCAAAGCAACAAAAACGACTCCAATTGTTTTATGCAGGTGGAATAAAAGCCAAATGTATCCCTGTATTTGCAAATCACAGCATCCATCGGAATCACGAGACATGATTGTGGGAGGCATAGGTCAGTGTGGCTCTAGCTGTCGTGAGTTGCCTTTGAGGCACCCGTGCCTGGGTAATGTGTTTTTGTTGACCGAACGAGCACCGACATCATAAACTCAGTCAGTTACGGAGGCAACGTGGTTAGCATACTGTCATAAAGCTCAATACGAATATATCTACATATGATTTATAAAGATTGTCTGTGTTAGTAATCAACGGAAGCTGGTGTCTCAGTCAATTGTTCGGATTGATAATTGTTTCAATGTGAGAGCGTGGTCTATTTTTGCCACTAATGTTTATCTGGCTTCGGTGGTGAAAAACAGGATGTGGTAACAAATTGTAAGAACTTGCCCTGGTTGACCCGAAAAAAAAAAAATCTTTTTTTTATTGCTAAAAACCTATTCATAAATATCAGATGTGTGTATCCATTTTAGCATTTTTACGTTGAATGTTTGCTTGGTAAATAGCCTCCACATTTACTGTTTCTGATTTGAAAGTCAAACACCACGTTAATTAAAAGGAATATAAAATTAAAACAATGATAAAGATAACCTGGTAATCTATTTAGAAAATAAGGAAACAAAGGAAGGAAGTAGTAGGAAACGTTTGAGTGTATGTGTGGAAGAACACGTAACGTGGTATACTCATGTCGAAAATCGATATACACAGGTCATGGGGGGACTTGCTGTACTTCTTAGTAAGTTCTTACGCAAATAAATTTTAGAGTTATTATTCAAATCCACTATTTTTCCTTGCATAGATTATGCCGACAGAGTATGCGAACATGTGCCGAAATGGTCTGAACTCTATCATTGCCAATCACGTCTAAAGTCGATCTACTAAAACGAAACTACTCTGAATTATCATTTGGATCTCAGATTCGTATGTCTCGTAAAAAGACATTTCATTCAAGTACCAGCCTCTGGTTCCATAGAAACTCTCGCAGGTCAACACGTTTGCTGGGCGCGCATTACGCCTAATGCGCGCCGAGAAAAGATGTTGACTCAGTCCAATATTTGGCACTCAAAAGATAGCACAGAGGTGGCAAAATGCTTCAGCCAAAATAAAATTGAATAATTATCAATTTCCTTAATTTCAGAGGCTAAGATCAGGTTATAAGTATGAAATGGCAGACCTCTATATAACGAAGCCGTTTTCATGAGGCCACATCAATGTTTTTGTGTACAAACGGTTGAACGCCACACTGCCCAGTAATCATTGATGGAATTAATCGTTATCCCACATGCTACTCATCTCCCCAAAAAGAAGTATTCAAGCGTTTGGGTTTTGTTTATTTGTTTGTTTGTTGTTTTGTTTTTTTTTTTTTTTTTTTTTTTTTTTGTTGTTGTTTTTTTCTTTGTTTTTGTTTTTTTGTTTGTTTTTTTAATTTTATTTTTTTTGTTCTGTTTTGTTTTGTTTTATTTTGGCTCTGTGTGTGCGATGGTGCTTGCATCTTTAATGCCCTTCCAGATTTTTTAAAGAAGTGTCATAATGGTAATGCCTTTAAGCGTTTGTATAAATCTCACTTTTAAATTAATTTACCGATCTAGTATATGTTTATCATGGTATTTAGTTTGTGTATACTTGGTATCATCCTTGTTTTCATCTTCTGCACCGGTAATTTCTACTTTTGTGTGCTCAGTTCTTACATCCCCCATTTTATTTCCTGGCCTTTTCAACAACTCGGTAGCTTACATATCTGTGTTACTTTTAGTTTGTTCGTCATGATTTTTAGAGTCTTTCAAAACTGATTGTTGTCTATAATTGTATTTATTTCCCCTGTCTGTACGAACTTTGTATCACAGGGCCCGTGGAAGAACAGTTTTCGACTGAACAGGCCACCCTGAATAGATAGATAGATAGATAGATAGATAGATAGATAGATAGATAGATAGATAGATAGATAGATAGATAGATAGATAGACAGATAGATAGGCAGATAGATAGATAAATATTAATAACAAATGTTTTAAAGGCGGCTAAAATGTGTGAATTTCTATGGCAAAGGCCGGCAACTGCGGTATCTTTCAAATTTATCATTTTAGTTTCCAAACGCACAAAAGACTTTTTTTAATGTCACCTGGATCCAGAAATACACAATCAAGCTAACCACGGTCGGTGGCATACCAGGTGACATCCTCTGGACGAGGCCATTGAATAAATCTTTTCGGGTTTTTAGCTTTTTCTAATGCTTATTTTAACAAAATCCATTCTTGCGAGAGACCATTCGGAACTTTGTCAAATATACTTGACCAGATTTTCTAAAAATAATTCATACTTCAGTGAACAAAGACTGTTGGCACAGTTATGCCAGTAAAAGCTGTTGTTTACTCATCAGAAAAAAGTGCCCATAGAAACATTTAAACTTGCAACATAACATACTTAGTTTATCAAGTTGTGTTTTGATTACTACTAAGTAATGTGTCTGCTGTTTGCGCACTACACCTTTACTGTATTTGCACCTCACACATGATGCATTTGAAACATATTCAATCAAGATGACATTTCAGTATAAAATAAGTACTAAAGCACACACTTTGAAACAATACATCACTGACAGGCAATGCCGAACGTTTGTTTGTCTCTTGCATGCTGTCAATAGTTACCTTGTGCAGAGCCTCAAGGAAGGACCGTTGGAAGATAAACATGCACCCATAGCTTCAAGATACAAACACGATAAAGGCGGAACCTATTACACTACTGGTGCCGACGACAGGACACACGGGGGGGGGGAGGGGGGGGAGGGGAGGGATCCAGCGGGTAGGCCAAATACTTGTCGCTGCAATGTTACCACCATCATATGCGCGAGTTGGCAAGAAGAACAAGTCGAACAAAACCATTTGGCGAAAATAGAACCTAATGCGTGGAATTTCAGGTGGGAAGAGATTTCTCCTGGCGTTTTAGCATTGTTTTTGGCATGTCTCTTTTTTGCGTATTTGTTTATCATTGAAAGAAAAAGTACCACCGTTTACGTTTTTCCTCAAGTCGTTATCTTTGAAACAGTGTGTTATCCTTTTTCTCAAAGTGATGTTATCAGTTGGCCTGTACAGTTGCAAACACTACCATCTGCGCTGGCAGGCTAACGTCAAAATATTGAACAATAGGATCCAAACAATGCAGGTCTCAGGGACTCTCGCACTCACCAGAAGATAATAAATGAGGAATAGCAAAAGTTAGTACCAGATGTATTCTGCGCTGTCCTGTTTCAAGGTTAAAATGAACAAACAAGGCCTGTGTGAACAGGAAATAAAAGTCGACTCAAGCGTTAAAGAGAGGAACAAACTGTGACAACAATTGACAGATTGCCTTTCAAACAAAAGCACAGGAATATATCTTGGACCAATAGGTCCGTTGTATGTGTTTGCAGTAAAGATTTGTTTTCAATTCAAGGAATGCACTTGCGCATGTATCTAGTGATTTGCCGGCAGCTTCAAAGAATAATTTGCAATTTGCTCTATTAGTGGGCATGTCTGTATAAAAATACAGGTTGGACGATTACATTATACATTCGTTATTATGTTTGGAACGTGGTAGTTATTAATCCTGTGACTGATGAAAAAGCGTGCATTGCAGTGGGTTAAAGGTTGTGAAGAGAGCATGGTTGGGTCCTCCAGCTTAACTCAACTTCCGAAATTACACATTTACAAAGTCTGACAAACTAGGTGCATTACAGTGAACTTGGAAGAGTATTGTGCATTCAATACAACGACAATATTTTCTTTCAAGTTATGCGGAAAACCCACAAAGCATGTAACTGTTTGTAAAACGGAATTTTGGCTGATATTTATAATGAAGCTGATTCTCTCAAATGGACCGAGGTGGAAAACTACAAACTTTTGTCTGGTAAGTGGCATGTATCCAACGGGCATCTACACATGCCAATACCTGAAAATCGAACACTCAATATCAATACCAAAGATCAAGTCTGGCCAGTTTAACATTATTATTATTCAGGTGCTGTCCACATAGCAGAGAAATAATCTTTGAGCCCACACCGCACTTATGGATACGCATGTTTATCCCTGTAATCAATTAAACAAAAGACACCGATATGTCATTTTTGAAAGGTGTAAATCCAGGTGAAAAGCAAGAATCAAAGTGTGAAAACCAGATATTCCTCACATCCATACAAAATACGAATTTCTCTTGCATTTCGTCAGGAAAAGCCATCAATATCTTGCAGAAAGTATCAACATTTCTCAGAGTTTTATTGGTCTATTTATACTTATTTGCTATACTCAAGTTTTGATTGCATTTATCTTCAGGTTCCAATTAAAAAGAACATAACGTACGAGTCATTATCTTATCCAAGCAATATTGACTGAAACGTCGACGGATCTTAAGTGTTACGTTTTACTTATTATTCGTGATCATATGCACATTGAGGTTAAGGTTAATTAATTACTTAAGTTATTGATCATGACAAAGTAAATGATGTAATGAATAAGGTAGCATGAACGTGCAAGCTAATCAACGACTTATCATATATTTATATATATATATTGAAACGTCATTCATGCGGTGGCTAAATGGAAAAGGGAAAAGAGAAGAGATAAAACTGATTACTTAATTATTGTGTATTTATCACCGGTGGCAGCACGGTACGATACTAAATGCTGCCACTATTAAGCGAGTAGCATAAACTGCAAAACTGTATCACATGACGAGCGTGCGGGCAGTGACGCACAGTAACATGTCCCATGGAATTGTAATAAAAAGTGTGCACGAACTGCTGGCACCAATATGTTGTTCTGCAGCTGCACTCAAATACCCCGGGAATCCAAAAGAGTCACCAGAGCGCTCAGAGTTTCAATTCACCGTCCCCGTCAATGAAACACGGCTGTGTTTAGGTATTTAACTTGGTCACTCGGTCAAGCATACGCACTCATTATTCAGAAGTGTATGAAAGGTACATTCAGTCAATCACGGCAAAATCAAACACGGAAATTAAATTGCCGAAATTCCGCCAAAATCTAGGCCATTGACCTTTGGAAGGTGCGAGACTAAACTGGAGAATGGTAAAGGAAGATGTCTCTTTGTGCCATGATAAACAAAATCCTCAAAAATCGCAACAGAAAGGTGAAATCTGATCACTACCGTTCTAGTGTGCAACTATCCTTATTGAAGGACGACACTCCGAGCCCTGTAATCATTTTATGACAGCATTAAAGCACACGACATTTGAAACTTGCGGGAACAGTCTTGTTTGATCACTGGGAGGAAAAGTGTCAACCTTGCAAGCTGACATGTACGACACCCCTGGTCATAAAACGACTCCAACGCATCTTCACTTATGTTTCATTTTTTTTTCCGAAGCAATATGATTTGTGAAACATTGAAGGATAATAAAAAGAAAAAAAATATATATTTGCACCCTTTATGCACGAATAAACTGAGCTTATTTAACTTCTGGGTGATGAGCCTGTGCGAGGTATTTTGACCCCTGCTTTCACTTACATATACTTTACATGTTGCATTTCAGCACCCTTTTCTCTCAAAACTGGCAAATTGTATATGTACATGATACAGTAAATTTTGCTTTATCAATAGCACTTTGCTTTTTTGGCTCTATTCTTATGTGAATACAACAGGAATACATATGAATATCGCGTATGGCATCGGAGGGCAACGGACAGAATTATACGCAGTCACAATAAGGATTTTATTTCTGCACAGAGGTACCCGAAACACAGCTATCACGTGGGTAAGCAGATACAACTGCTGACACAATTTCTTTCCTTGGGAACGGCGGGGGGGGGGGAGGGAGGACTGTGGAAAAGGAGGGTGTCAATACACATTTCTGAATTTATACCGCCACACCGCTCAGTGGTTAGAAAATCACGCATTGGTTTTGAGACTACGTACCTGATGCAAAAGCTCTCTTGTACCTTGCAAATTGAGTATTTGTTCTTGAAGGCTGAATGTCCATCGCAGGTTGCCGACTGTCTTGCAGGCTCTGCGGCATATGACCGTCAGTTGTCGTCACTAAGAAGCACAAATGCCCAAATGCCACATATACTTGATAACGAAGGCTGAAAAACACTTGCATTGTGATTTTACTCCGCTGTGTGATTGCACGCTATGTCATATCATCCAGCTTTGACTCCTCCTGCAAAGAGCGTCAATGGAAAAGTGGTCGTGTGTATCTTCAGCTGTTGAGTTGTGTCGGTTTCATCTCGTTCGTGTTTCTGTTGTGCCTCATGTGTAGGAGTATGGCGACCCGGATGTACAGTGTAAGTGTTGTTTATCAGTCAGGATTGACGCGACAACGGGGGACATCATTCCCCCAAAATTCAAGCAAACTGGAGTGAACAAGTGATCAGCTTCTCTCCTTCTCTGATTCTGCACACATTAAACGCGGGAAAGTGTCAACCGATAGGATGACTTTTTTTCGGCGTATACGAGATCTTAAAAATGTCATAGTTACAAAAAAAAAAAAGAAAAAGGGCAGAAAATTTCGTCTTATTACGGTTGTCAATTTTAAGGTAAATACCTTTAAAGTTTAAAATTCTAGACGCGACTTTTCTGCGTAACCGCAAAATAATCATCAAGTTCCATGTGTGTGATCATTCCAGTTCCAGACGGACGTGAAAACCTTACTTAGGAAAGGATTTTGCCAGCGGGTGGCTGTCATCTGTTCCCATTCAGGTACCTGTAGCATAACTTGTCAGACAGGCACAATTAATTAATTAAGCAATAAATTAATTACTTGATTGTATTCTTTAATTCATAAAACACCGACGCTACACTAGCCTTTTGGTTACACGAATGCATGAGAGCCATTTTACGGAGAATGTGATTAAGAGAACTTTTTACGGAGTATACGAAAATGCATAAATGCATAGTATGAATATGAAATCTCTATCTTAATTCTTGGAAAAATGCGTTGGGAAATCAAGGGCTTCTACCTCATCACACAAGTTCAGGGCCATTTTCTCAAGTAGTGGTCAAAGGCGGTGAGGAAATATCTGAAATATCTGTTATTTCTCTGGTCTTCATTTTCTGCGAAGTAAACAAGAAAATAAAAAAACAATATTTGATCAACTACACTGGACAACGTCAACATCCTTGGATAAACAAAATTTATTCATGGTTAATTTTATCGAAAAGGGCGTCTCACCGAAAAAATTCTATTCGCCGTTTTTTTTTTTTTTTTAGGAAATGTTGTGTATGTGGAATAAACGTTGACGATATTTCATCTTGTCTGGCACATATATGCACGCACTGATTATGCTGGAAAATTGAGAGAAGGGGAGTCGATAACACATTTTTTTTGTTCTCTTGATGTTCCTTTGTCATTTGCTGTCCTGCATAGGTAATCAAAAATATTTAATGAATATAAAAGAAAAGTAAAGCAATACAAATAATAAAACCTTTCCCTAAAATACAACATGTTCATCAGCAAAATAAACGTATTCGAGAAACAGCAAACGATAGCAACAAAATATTTTTCATGAGGATAAGCGAAAAGTATCTATACCATGACATTACAGCATAGGTTTAAAGGAGGTCACCTGACTTCTGCTGACTAATTACACAAAGCGAAAATGTTACGTTGTTCCCTTGATCAAAAGTGTGTTTTGGTAATGCAAGACTTCTCCCTTAAATCCATAGAAACCATCTCTATGCCAGAGCCAGAATTTGTTTTATTCCTAGCCACCCAAGCCCCTCCTCTAGTATCCCAAAAGGTGCAAAAGCGGCTTTGTCCATATGTGTAAGAAATTTTTCTTGACGCCTGGATAAAATATTCCGTCATCAAATCTGAATGGCCAACATCAGTGTTGCTGTTGCCTTTGAAAATTGTCTGGTCTGTTTGTCTATATCGCCCGCACATGCCACTCTTCAGATGATGCATATATCTTTCATGGAATATAATGAAATATATTCTATGGTGTGGGTAGAATTACACGGAACTAATACTTGCCGCTCAAAACGACTAAGACGCACAGTTATCAAATATTGAGACGCATCGATCATTTTTTAACCTATCGTCTGTTGAAGATATTTTGAAGACTACACATATCAACGGGGAACAATCCAGATCAACAACTCTTGAGGCTGCGAGTATTGTTGACTCCATCTTATTCACGAGGGGGGGGGGTTAAAACTCTATTTTGGCGATTATGGATGGGGCAATGATTATTGTCAAGTGCACAACAGAGCCTCCGGGTGCACTGGCCAGCTTGTATTTAGTAAAAAACAAACAAACAAACAAACAAACAAAAACAACAACAACAAAAAAACCAACAACGAAAAAAAAAGAAAAAAAAAAAGAAAAGAAAAAAAACAATGACTGAACTACAACAATAGCCGGGTTCTGGAATCTCAGGACAACCGTAAGAATGGTCACACTCCGTTGGCGAAGAACTATGTTTAGAATTGTAGGTCACAGGAGAACAGAAAATCTGAAGTAGCATAACGAGAAATGCCATATTTTCCCGCTGTACTTTCAAAACAAAGAAAAAAACCCCTTATTTTAATTTATACCCGAAAAACAAAAGTGTGGGACTTGCAATTGCTATATCGAGAGAAAGATAGGTTTACACCAGTAAGTATTTGAAATATTTAAAACCAAGGAGCGCATTTTGGCAACTCTGGATACTATACTAATTTGGACATTTTACGGAAGATTAGCTTGCTGTATACCCAGGCACAAATAGTTTATCGCGCAAGAAATATTCCCGCGGTGAACTGTAACTTAATGCAGTTTTACAGAAACAAGGACGGCGTTTTGTTAAATAACACCAAACAAGCCATTTTTCATGATACTTTAGGAAAGCAAAGCATTCATCATATGGCGAATTGTACCAGGTGAATTATAAAGAACTTTTGCGCATTCAAATCCTTCCCATCATCACCACCACCAACCCACCCCCCCCCCCACCCCAAAAAAACCCCCAATAAATAAACAAATAAATAAATGAATGAATAAATAAATATAAAAAACAAACAAAACAGAACCATAAGAAAGGAAAAAACCAAAATTAAGACCAAAAAAAGAGCAAACGTAAGGGCACCGATAACCACAATATCCTCGTCTGATGACATAGTTAAATTCAGTTTTGCCACCACCGAGCACGAAGAAGTTTGTCTTCCAGCATGCAGTCAGCCACACGATAATTAATTGAAGCTATACCCAGACTTGAGTATTCCGTGATAAGTTACCAGCAGGCAACAGCAGAACATGTATATGTGACGTCAACATCCAACATGGTGGGCCGAGAGGGCATTTCAAAATTTTTCCCTGTATATCATATTTAATAGGTCATAACTTATTGTATGAATAAAAAAATGGATCCATTATGATCTTGCATCCGAGCTATAGAACCTGCTGGCACATTTGCATGACAAAGTATAGTCCTTGAACATGTGACGAATGCCATTATTTGAAATAATGAAGACACCCCATTTATGCAACGGAACCTTCACAACTGCCAGTTAAGAGCTTGCCTAGATTGTTCACTGTGCACTGTTAGAGGTGACTTCATCTCAGCTAAGCCAGCTCCTCCAGTCTTACAAAGAGTATGACCACACCTGCCAAAACATCCGACAAAACGATTCGGCCAGCTCATACCCATCCGTCTGGTGTCAAAAGGTTGATTATCAATCGCTCTAGGCTGTCATCAATTTGAAAATCACAGTATGGCCTCTTGCAATGCACCACTAAATGAAAGTCCTCACATTTTAACCACGACCCCTATCTGTGGTCCAGCCAGGCCTCATCAATAAGGTACTTTCACATGTCCCCATGCATGGCCTGGTTGTGGGAACTCACGAATTTTCATGCATACAAGATATGGTAATAGTTACCATATGTGTGGAATGTTTGGCTTTAATGAACCATCTGCATTTACTGTACAAATGTTCAATCCAACAGACTACAGAATCACGTTTGAGACTTTCAATTTTTTATGTTGACGGCAATGTGGGTTTTTTACGGGGGGGGGGGTGACCAATTTGTAAAATGAGGACGTTGGTATGCACTCGGATGATTTAGAATTTTAGATAGTTCACTGTGGCTTCTCACATTATGGATTGCAAATTACGTATGTAAATTTCTAAATATAAAATCGTATACATGCAGTATGGTTCTAATATGAAAAAGAATCTGGTAGTTTGACTTTTGATGACAAGGTCGTGGCCAAATCTCTCCAGAATGAGCCGAGATTTTGCCACCACCCTTGTTTCAGAATTCCGGGTAACGAGTTGTTTTTCCTCGTCATGGTCTGTGGGGGCCAGTAAAGGTGAAGCATTTCCCATCCTAGGAGTTTATGACACTGATACAAAGTTTTACGTTTAAGTCCCGGTGAATAAAAAAATGATGTTGGCACTTGAATTACAGGTAAAGGGTCACTAGGTAATCACTCAAAGTTTATGCCCCAATTCCAAGATAAGCCTAGGTTATGAGGAAGTAAGAAACTGTCTTTAGTTGGAAACTCATCTTTGTTAGCATATAAATAACCTAGTTACACCGAACGTTATGCTTGCGACTTAAAACCACTCTGGCTCTTCAACTCCTGTTATGCAGGAACATTTCCTATGCAAGTGACGTACATGCCATTTTTTATGTCTAGAGAGCTAGATAAAGGATGGTCTTTTCAAATATTGTTAAAATTGGCAACATTAGGTAGTTCCATAGGATGCCAAATTGCAGAGAATGTCATATTTGAACACACATTTTTCAAAAAGTTTCCAAGGGTATGCTTCTGGAGCATGCTACGAGCAACAAATATACCCCAGAATAAAGGTCATATTCACCATCCTAAATCCCAGAGGCCAACATGGACAGCAAAACGCACAAAAGAATAATCTGATCAGCAATGACCACCCAAAAACCAAAGAACATATTCCATGCATTCGGAAGTATTTTGAGCATGTACTGCAGTTGTAAAGCCATGTTTAAGAACACAGATTTAGATATTCTGGCTGGTCATAGAATCTATGAATTCAGACGTTTTTGAATGACTATTTGTGGGCAAAAATTGCGAGCGAAAGAGTGTAAGTACAGTTTTAAAACATGCGTAAAATACTTGTAAGAGATGTTTTGGAGAAAATTTACTACATAAATTATTGCAAAAAGCATATAAATAAAAGTCCATGTATACCATGCATGTCAATCCAACGTGTGTTAACCTTTCTGACAAAACACAGACACACACAAAAGAACATGTCATCATGAAATTAGGCTTTTGCATTGACTAAGTAAGAGAAACGGTAACTATATGGAGTTTATTGGCTTAATTGATGGGATAGAATTCATGAGTAAGGATAACGATTTTCTGAACTCTTGGATAAATACTTCATTGGATATCTTGTAATATGGGCTGTGTTCACCAACTCGTAGTTATAATGCAGATGGAGCATTTTACAATGCTCCAGGTCGATAAATGTCACAGAAACAATGTAGGCCTACTTCTTTCTTTTTTTGCTGTCAGCTCAGCTGACTGACAAGTTAGGAGCACCAAAAAATGGCAGGCCTACCATGTCTCTTTTTTATCTTTGGCGCAATGATACGTTTCTGGCATTATATTGTAACGCCTCTATGTTTTGGCAAAAAGATCCCCTAAAGTTTGTAGTCAATAAAGTATATTTCGAAGGTTGATAGGACTGGTTTTAAACACCAGCTGCCTTTTATAGGTGACTGCCCATATGGAGTCTGGAGTGACCTTTGTTACTTCACATTGGTATCGAAAGGTACATTGTGATAACTTGATATCTGCCTGTTGTTATATTTGGCACTGCTCTCATTGCAGGGTTGGAATCAATGGACATTGGCTATGTTTTCTGAACTATTATACAGCAATTTGTATCCGGCAGATAGTCTGCAGGAATTCTGGCCAGAAAGCAATACCCAATGATTCAATCAGTGATCTGGCGAAGCGAATTGCTGTTGCAAGTCACATGTCAGACAGCTGAATGACATGAACATCCGAACTCTGTCAATAAAAGGATATAATTAGATATTACTTCTGTCTCATAACAGCTTTTCGCCCCTGTATTGAGCTTGTAGAATATCTTACTTTCAAAATTAATAGGGTTTTATCATTTTCATATCCCTCAATATAACAGTATGCTACAGGACACAAAGTTTGTCAATATCTTATAGGTTAAACATTCAGACATCTCGTCATTATACATCATCATTTGTGTTATAAAAAAACATTAATCAAGCTTTCAAATTGTGTGTCCATCATTGTTTTCCAGGTCAATTTTAGATGACGTCTACTAATTCATAGGGCAGAATATCACCCTAAGTCCACGTTCCCATACTTTATGACCTCACATCAACAGTCACTGCACTAAGAATTATCATATATGCCATGGTTGATTTTTTTTCACACATATGCCTGGCAATTTGTCTCTAAATTGGCATTCACAGGATGGTCTGTATAATGGAAGAAGACAGAGTCTTCTGACATCATAGCTTTTTATTTTATTTTATTATTTTTTTTTTCAGGCAAATCAGATTTGGCTTTACCATTTCTTGCTGAACAAATCATACCACGATTTGTCAAACAGTACATCTTGATACACACACACACACACACACACACACACACACACACACATATATATATATATATATACATATATTGTTGCAAAAAGGGAGGACAAAACAATAAGATTATTGTCAAGGGATCTGCAACCAGTTGCTCATGAAGCCCGTCAAACAGAATTATCTTGCAAATGGTGGAGAGCAATTCAAGTATCAGCTGCTACTGTCAGTGAAAACAGAACGGTTTACCCTGGTCACTTGACTGACAAAAACACTGCTCCTTCAGGAATCTGGGTAAGGCACTGATAGATTGCCATTTAGTTTTTAACTTTCCATAGTATAGATGCTATTACTTAAATACTGGTTTGTTTGCTTTATTCAAGCTTCGCATCGCAATATTCAGGATGCAGTTAGTCGAACTATGACTAAAAGAATTTGAATTCATTAACCACTGAGCTTTTATTGCTACCCAGTGTTTCGACTATATTAACCATGCAAAAAACCGCCAGTTATACACAACCAACCAAGCAGGTCCAAGATCAAGATCCGTTAAAGATATACAGCCAGCCATCTGGATTTTTATGGTCCAAACGTCTTATTCTAGGATGTGTACTTTACATGTTCTAAGATCATTACTCTCAAGAGCATTGTGTCGTGGTCATAAACACATAATTGTGTCTCACACATTTTAGTGTTTCAAGTACGAGTATCGATTTCCCCAAGCAGAGGGGTTTAAATAAAATCATTATCATCATCATCATCATCATTATTATTATTATTATTATTATTATTATTATTATTATTATTATTATTATTATTATTATTATTATTATTATTATTATTATTATTATTATTATTATCATTAGTATTGGTTTGTTTGAAAGTTGTGTTGAAAGTCAAGGTCGTAACTCTGTTTAACTTGTTTTTAGAGGTGAAAGGTTCCTGACCATATCCTTTATAGTTTTTTTAAATATGGAAAATAGTGTCTTTCAGGAACTTGATTTTTGCTAAACCTGAATAGGAAAATAGCAGGTGTGTTTTTACGTGGGGCTGCTATATTTGACATTGAAGGAACCTGAAAGGTCAAATTATGGTCACAACATTATGTGGGCCAATGTCTGGAAGATGGTGCACTTTGGGATCATGGTTCCTATTGAACATGAATAGCAAGTGGCCTGTGTAATTTTTTGGAACGGCCTTGAGTGATCTTGAAAGATAGAAATAATAGTAGCTCCACGCGTATCAACATCCAATATGAAGGACCTCTTATTGTGACAATAAACCAATTTCTGTTAACCCTTGTAAGTTGCTTTTGAAACATATTTCAAGCATCCCATATTAATCAGCTAAGAAAGAGAAATTATTTTAAAATAAAGTCAGACAGATTTTGAAGGACTAAAGAGGTCAAGAAAAGTGCCAGATACAAGGAAAGCCCGCCCCGACATATACAATGACAAGTCAGAACCGCAGAACCAATGATTCCATTATGCCTTTTACCATTCTCTCTACTGCCTTGCTTTATGAGCTTGTAATTTCTGTCCGGAGCATGCAAATGTCTAATTTACATTTTTAAAAAGTGACAGGACTAATAACAAACTACTTTCCACAAGTGTATGGGAAACATTAATCATAATGTCATTAGTATACAACGGATCATATGCTACACTTTCAGGATCTGGCACACGAAAGAGTATTGATGAGAAAATCGGTTTTTCTGTATTAAAAGGTTTAATGGGGCACATTTAAATATACTTTCGCACCTCTGTACTCACTGTATATATTGGATCATTCCATCATGGAAAAAATTATGTCAACGAAACATTTAATGCGCATCTCTAATCATATCGAGATGATTTGTCACGAATGGTGGTTACCGGGTTCAATTTAGACTTTTAGAAATGCACAGCAACATTACTTCACGAAAAGCATCCAGCTTTCTTCGTGCCTCAGATTATCTAATACCACACGTGCTGCGGAAAATTCGCCTTCACTGTACAGAATACTGCAGAAACATGCATGTTGCGGGTGTCTTTGCATAATATGCCTCATCAATGTTTTCGGTAGCGTGTTTTTTTTTTCAGAAGGTCATTGATACTTATTCACTCTTTGTCTGGGGGCCACATTATTCTTGATTTTTGTAAAAACTAAACTTTTTTGTTTCTGAATTTTATATGAAGTGAACACAAAGTTGCCTCAAAACTACTTGATTGCTAGTTTTGTGATGTTTTCAAGTCAATTTAGCCAAAAGATACTGTGCTACGATGTAATGAAAGTGTTAGTTGGCAATCGTGGGGAATCAGGTAAGTCAGGCAAATAAAACACAATGACATATCCATGGGCGATACATACCCGTCCAGTCTATGCATTCGCATTGCTTTTCCTTATGAATGCCCACTTGTGCTTTATCTTTAAGATCAATGGTTTGTCATTTTTTTCGAGAAGCAAAAACCCCAAATATTGTTTCTTTCTACCATAAATAAACTGCACTAGTTCTTTATTGTGATCACTGAACGACCACAGACTTCCTGAAGCAATATCGTAAGCCTACGTAAGTCAGGTGCTAGGTAACAACTGAAGCAGCATTTTTACCCTTACGATATCAAACGTATCTTATAATAATGCTTTCCAGAGACTCTTTGGATATGATCGTGACTGAGTGCTGGTAGTATGCTTGTAACTAAAAGAACTACTACTTTTGATTTTCCTTGGAGAAAATATTTTTTTAAAAATTTCCATTGAAGAGTAGAAAGGGTTAATAATAACTTGCTTACGGTGCTGTTGTAGAGGGAAGTCTTTTACTGTTCGCCAGTGCAAAGACACTGGCGAAACATGTTGTACTTTTCTGGAACAGAGTAGATAGCTTTTCTTTATTACTTACCTTCGATGTATGGGTGACTTATAGAGTATATTTATATGTATCATATGGTTACATTCTTTGTAAGAAGTGGCCTGTCTCTGTTAGACCCTGTTACTATTTTTTGTTTTTTGTGGACCTGTATGCTGCAATTTGTGTATTTGAGTCTTATATATATATATATATATATATATATATATATATATATATATATATATATATATATATTTATATATATATATATATGTATATATATATATATATATATATATATATATATATATATATAAAATCTTCTTCATATATCTAATTTTTGTGTACTGCACAACACCGATGTATTTGGTCTTTTCACAATTAAGGATAGGCTCAAGGTAATTTGGAAGAAAAATTCACATTTTGACATATTCATATATCAGTTGCAACTTGTAATAATGCTTCCTTTTGGCCATCGAAAATTCATCAGTCTTAATTCCAAAAGGTAAATTTGCATCACTTTCCCCATCTATGTCTGCGTGTTATGGTCAGGCTTCGCAGTTTGACGTGGTATGCCACTGAGCCCCGCCCCCAGAAGTCGGCATTTGCAGTGGTTTACTTGATGTGGCCTTCCGGATTGACCTACCGTAATTTCCCGTAGGTAATGCACACATTTAGCACCAAATTTATTTTCATAATGTTATGGTGCGCGTTTTTCGCAGGCACAGAGACCTAGAGCATTTTTTCAGCCTTATGTTTGCCGGTTTCGAATCGTCATAGCTTGTGCTGAATGGGCAGTTGGGCGATAATGATGCGTTCATCGAAACAGTCCTAAAACTCTGAAAACTACCATATTTTGTCGCAAAATGCATATAAATACATACTTTCCTCACACTCTTTTTGAACAAACCATAGCTTAAAACAACTTTACTACAATCGTTTCTTTGTGTTCAACCTTCAGAGTCGGTTGTCTACAAGTGACTGAGCCGCCATTTTTGCACACCAGATGACGATACCGTATACCATAATGAGTTGGTATTTTGGGGGAAAACATTACGGACACATCGAAACATACAAGAACTTTACGCAAACATTCTCTTTGGCCCGGTAACAACTTTGACTGTTTTTCTTTTTTTTTTAGCTTAACATATATACTTGGATTTACAGCAGTCAGTTGCTATGAATGAAAGTGGATGCGTTGGAGATGCGTGTTGTGTGACTGTGAAAGTACCAATGACGATCTCCACTCGCTATGCACTGTTCTGTTTCCCGGGCGTTTCTATTGCACAAGTTTGTTGTAGACTGTAATAAAGAATTGGTATTTTTTTGGGGGGGGGGGATATTAATGATTTTATTGACATTGATTGACTGAACGTCCTTTTTTTTCTAATGCCTGGTTTTGGGGCCGATGTATGGTCGGTGCTTTGCGCACACTTGGCCTTTGTTCTAATGTATTTTTTACCTGCGTGCTATATACAGACACAGGCACTTTCGGACTTTTGCCTGACCAAAATAGGGCCTGCGCGTTATGTAGATTTTTATCAGGCTTCGATATCTTCGGATCAATGTAAACCAAACTGACGGATTTCCCACACTGGACTCCATATATTGTTCTTCTTTGACAGGCAGTGGTTACCCCGCAACGAAGTTGTCAATCATACTAATGAGCCTGCCATATAAGGCGTAACCTATCAACGGGCCAGTTATGAAACCACACTTGCAACACCACATGTTGAGTCTGATGGAGAACACAGACTTTTCGGAACAAAAACTTCACAAATTGCGTTCTTTTCAAGTATGATTAATCAACGGTCTCATAGTAGTCAACAAAGAAACAATGCTTACGAATTATAGAGTTGTCAAACTGGAAAAACTGCGAATATGTGCCTGTAATCCCATCAAAGAAGGCTTGACCTTTGAACTCATTTTTCAAACGATCGTTTTCATAACAACATCCGAAACTATTTCGATATCATCTCCCACAGTTTTGCTTGAAAAAACATCTAGTTTTCGCCAATGTCATCTCAAAGAGTTCAACTAAAAAAGCGGGTCTCAGATTTTTTTGTGTGGAGACTGGTTCTTTTCCAGTACTTGAGAAAAGATGAAATCCTTTGATGTATAAATGGAGTGTTATTACTTCAACTTCAGACCGCTACTGCCCATTAACCGTGCAAAACACGGGAAAAACAAAAATTGCTTTTGAGGATGGTGTAAGAACATTATTTTTTCAAAGAATTTTATGTATGTAGTACCATAACGGAAAAGGTTGAATCAACATTATCGAAAAAATGCTATTTTTGCATAATTGCTGCATAAACACATAACAAAATGTGTAATTGACAATAGTGTCATTTGATTCTGCGTCCAGTTTGCCTTTCAGAAATGTATACTTTATGGGGGTAAATATGAGCTATGATTTGTTTATTCGAGATTTTGTAGAAGATGTACCTAACCTTGAGCTGATCCTTAAGCTTTTTACATCTGGATCACAGCAGTGGCCTGCTTCAATTTTGCAATTAATTAAGAATCTGTTTTCTCCGATACAAATGTCTTTCGCATGTAATCATTTCCATTCGAAAACAGTGTTGAAGCTTGTTTCGTGATGTAGTTAATTATCTCTTATGTCTTCCAGTATTATTAAAAAACATATACGGTTTTCTTGTCAACTTGTGTACTACATGGTCCCCTGTAACCGACACATTTTAATTCGACTGAAAAAGAATGTGTGATCAATTTGCGCTTTGTGAATGGTGTGGATGATGCCATATGTGGAACCTTGGCCCATGTCTCCCACTTCTCAAATTATAAACAATATTAACCTACTAGATGTATGAGACGATTACTTCTCCACATCGCATTTCTAAATGCAGTACTATTAAAAAATGGTCCGAATTTTGACAGATGTATCAACATGAACAACACCAGATGCAACAGCAAGATTTAAATATTCACCAAACAATATATTATTCGTTAAATATCCAAAGGTGATAAGATGTCTAAGGGACAACAAAAAATAACAACTGTTATGAAAAACAAAAGTGGCAAACAGTTATCAACAATGCTAGAGAAACTGCACAGGAAATCCTAGTAAACAACAACCACCCACGCTCAAAGCCAGTTAGCCATCAAACAATGAAAGCCAAAATCCGAACGTCAAAGGTAGCAACAAAGTAGCATCATTTTCATATTAGTGAACGAATATGAAATGCAGTTTGAAGGATAATGTCTTTCTCCTGACCTGGGACAGGTACCAACTAAATTAGTAGTAGTTTAAATCGATTAAGTGGATGCATCATTCTACATAAAGATATATCTTGCCCCATACACATATTGTGTAATGGGTCAATTACAATAAGCATGTTTACATATTCACTATAACACTTATCTAATGCTTCATATGCACCTGATATCTATATAAACATGTTCATTTCACCCAGAAACATCAAAAACGAAATCTCTAAAATAAGTTGTTTCATTCATCATCCAAGACTCAATTAATTCTTTGCTCACTAAGATAAATGAAAACTAAAAAGCCTAAGATTGGAACAGTTGAGCTTCATTACTTTTTACCACCCATACTTGTATCATTTCAGTAATTTAAGTCCCAGAAGCATTATTTATGTTGATGATACATCAATCTAATCATCACATATTGAAAATTAAAAGACTACTGATTGCAGCAGTTTTAATTTGTGCCTTCTGGTCCCTTTGCCCCCTGATTTTCAACTAGATTTAACATGCAAGAGAAAAGTCTATTTTTGAAATTATAGCCATGTGATACTATGTACAATGATATTCAGCACAATTTATCTTATATTTCTTTTTGTCAAAATACAAAAATCTGCCTGAGTTTTAAGAAGTTGGACATGCAAGCTTTCGCCTTCTACTCCAGCCTATTTCTCTTGACACCATACCATGAACATTATTGTTAAAAACGTTCATATTATCTGAAGGTAAGAAAACAGTATTGGCCTGAGCATTAAATATCATTATTCAATCAGCGCAATCCTATTGTGAAACAGTATACTATTCACTTAAACGTGCACGATAAGCATGATCTTGCACCACAATGAAGAAGTATCCTGTCATGCCAGTATGTGAAGCTTTGTTTTGCTTCATGTTTTTCTTTCTTACTTGTTTTCTTTCTTTCTTTCCTTCCTTCCTTCCTTCCTATTTTTCTTTTTGTCTCTTTTTTATTGGACCAAGTGGGACATTTTGCTGAAAATGGGGGCTTCGTCCACCCCCACACCGTTGCTAAATTCAAAACCATCACACTTGTCATGTGATTTAAACTTCAATTCACTTTTTATTATTAGACGTCATTATATCTACAAATGAAAATTCCCTGTCATTCTCTGTAGTTTCCTTTAATTCCATGTCATAAGGGTATATTTGTGAAATATATTCTTGAGAGTATTTGTTGTTGATGCTTAATAGATCGTCAGTATATCTAAATGTCAACTTGAAACATTTCTCATGAAACTTTATTTCTCTTGACTCTTTTAAGAAATAGATGATACTAATATTTACTATAAATATAAATTGACCAAAAGAAGAAGACAATTGGTTCGCATTAGAATACCAATGGCCTGTCCAAAGTTCACATTTATATCATCAATCAACAAGTTCAACAACTTGACAAACTGATCATATTCAAATGCATTCTGGTCATCCTTCACATCATTACCAAAACGGGCAGTTTTATAAGATATGATCATTCTTTAAAAGCTCATTTGTTTGTATGTTTTATGAGCAAAATTTGAAAGCTGCTATGAACTTAAAAGTATTTTTGTGTACTTTCGGTGTGAGCAATTGGTGGTTAAATGGGCATCTGCAGGGAAAACTTTAGGCTAAATAAAGATAAAAATTGCTGATGTTTGTTCAGGAAAATACCCAATGATTCGTTCGCTTTTTCATATGTGGAGGAACTTCAGTTGGTCAACAGGCCTATTTCGTCACTGACAACCTTATGATAAAGCTGTTGACATATCACAATAATATTGTCGGATGCATTGTCAGCAGGTGCAAAAACATATTAACCAAGCATCTCTTGCAAGCATTGAACAACTTCTGGATTTGTCAAAACAGGATTTGGTGGTCTTTTATGCAATTGTTTTATATTATTTGTAATCATATGCTTCTTGTCTTTTATCCATTCATCTGGGATGGAAATATAAAACTTATTCTTCAGTGTCCATTTTCTATAAGACCTTTGAACAGCTTCTATAATCATTCTTGTCTTTTTCCCAAGAAATGTTTTGTTCCTCATGGTATTTAGGCCCTTGGAAAAAGTTTCTGTAGTGCATCATTTGGTACAATACAGAGATAGCCAGTAATTACATGACCACAATGATTTGAAATATAGGGTGAATTATGACATGGGCATGGGTATTTGCTATCTTTATGATCATCTCAATTAAATTCATAAACAACTTTTGTGCGTTTAAATATCTTGGAGGCAATCACCGATTTGCTCACATTTTCTCAAACGCTTTAATGGGGATGCTACCACTGTGTCTGTGACTGCCCAATCGCAACAAAATTCAGGATTGTATTGTTTTTTTCAAACACATATCACCATCATTAAACTAACCAATACATACTCAACATTAAACTGTCCCATAGAGAAGTCTAAAATTTCATGCAAATCAATTACACAGTAAGTACGTAGTAAGGAAGTGCTAGAACAATCTACACAACCTGTATATTTTTTTTACCATGAACTGAATTTTGTTGGGATCGGGCGACTTATCTTTTGTATATAGACGAAATGTTGCTTTATGGTAGGTACAATATCGTAGAAAGGGCTGTCCAAAATGTCTGTCAGAAAATATCAGCTTTGGATATGCATATTTATTTGAAACAGTGTTGCAACAAACCCATAAAACAACAGTTTTTGGGGTTTCAGCTTCATATTACTGAGTCAAATATCCACATGCAAATTCATTGGACATTGGAATTACACAAGAGTCTGCATGTTGCTCAAAAGTGTTCAAGTTCTCCTTAAATGGGACTGATGATATAGTTGTCCTGTTTTATGCCTTTTGTACGTTGTCCAATATTTTCGGCAATAAACTAGCCCTTTGCGAATATGGCGTCCTACTATAAGTACCATGGTAAACAATAACAACAAAGGGGTTTCTTACTGCAAAAATAAAAGGCAAACGTTTGTAGGTGTAATGTTTATTACCTGATTAATTAAACTGACATTTTTCCAGTGGAAGGTCCATACACCTTTTCATCAAACTTCGACTCAAGGTGACGAAATAAGTCCCCATTTATATACCAATCTTGACAAAACAGAGAGCTTAATTTGATTAATCTACCTTTGGTACCCAGTTAGTTTGCTAACATAAGTCTCTCTTTGTATTAAGTAAGAGCTGAATAACATGTGTTTATTTCAGCGATGTTTATAGCATTTAGAATTAAAGAACACTTTGGCTTGCTTCATCCACTCAATTGTCTTCTGAGGTAATAGGACACATTTTAGCCATCATTTTTGCAGATTACATAATCTATAAATTACAGCCTGTGATGCTCTGTTTCAAAGTTATGCTTTCAAGGAGCGCACGATTTTATTGTATTGTCCACACATACGATGGACGGAATCCTTCCTGTCGGGATGGCAGTTGTACAGTTTCTGCCTCATAGATGGGTAAATGCTGAGCGGTGCCACTGCCATTGTGGTTTTTCCTAGCCATTGTAGTACAGTCTGGTTGCTTTTCTGCTGAACAAAGTTGTATAAAAATTCTTTTTGATGATTGTACTGGTACGTATTCTAGGATGCCTTGTCTGCCAAGGACCTGTGCATGGTCAGAAAAATTGACGAAGTTCAGGCCTCCCTGGCTACGCTGCTTCATGTTTATAGGTAAGAGAAAAAAAGGAGATGATAACCTGTGTTATATGTTTTGGTGCACTTGAAAATTTTACACTGATATCCCACAGTATTGCAAGTGTCCAGAATAATAAATAACACTTGTCCACCACATATGGGTCATTCCATTCCTTCATAAAATGCGTAACACAGAAAAACCTCCAGAATTCAACAGCTAAATATATATTCGAGTACTTTTCTTCGAATGAAGCATACATACATACATACTTGCATACATACATACATACATACATACATACATACATACATACATACATACATACATACATACAGTCAGGCCGCGTTTATCTGGCACCATCTGTTTTTGGGCATTTTGCCGGATTAGCAAGGCTGCCAGATTAACAAATCACAGTATAATTACCAGGATATATAGAGAATAAGAGACTAAATTTGCACCTAACAATGACTAAATAAAAACATAATCACATACACGTATTACCAATCATATGAAATTTTAAAAACGAAACGTGCATATTATAGGGAAAAAAACAGCTTTATTCAGTGTATTCATATCCATATGTACAATTAATGTTAGGTTCAAAATTACTGAGCGAGCGGGCATATATGTCCCAACCTTAATGTATATCTCACACACGTATTTGGACATATTTTGTCTTTAATAGCTTATTTTGGCACAAAGAATCCCGAAATCTTTTTTGTTTACTGCACTCACTTTTCATATCTTTTAACTGTTCTTCTCTGCGCCGAACTTTTGCTAGGTGGTCACCACAAAATCCCTCATTGGATTCTGGCCATTGCAATGAAATGTAACCATTTAAGACGGGAACAATTAAACATCTTATCAACTCGGAACTTGTTTGGAACACATCAGGTGATTGTTGATTTTGCGGTACGGCGGAATAAGGTATGTTATTGCAAGGTGTATGCTCCATTGAATATCAAGTGACGGATTAAAGAGGCAAATCACATTGAAAAAAGCCCTTTTGTTCTGCAATTAACATGCCGGTGACGAAATTCAAGGGTGCCGGATTATCATGTAGTAAATCAATGGGGGAAATCCGTTCACAGCTCATTGCTGCCGAATTTCAAGGGTGCCGACTTATCGAGTGACGGTTAAAGGCGGCCTGACTGTATATAATTTGTGAGAAGTTAAGAGTGACACCTGCATAACGTATATACAATATTTTTGGATAACGAAACTTCAGATACAATATCAATTGACGCTGTTTCTCCGAAATTACCTAACAATGTTTCAGGGCACAGGAAACTTATTAATGTGTAAAAATGTACACTTTGGACTTCAGTTTGACATACCCTTATCTGCATAAACTCAGACAATGTCTAAATGAATAACACCAATTTTTCGAAATCAGGTATTTTACTCTATATTTATAGTTCAATAGCCACTCAATACTAGCTATCCATATTTTGTGATCAAAAAGATTTTGTATATGTACCCCCATCATAAAAAAATCCCGCACAATGGTCAAAAAAATAACTTCTACCTTTCAATAACAAAGTGATTGCTGCCCCAATAGTGTGTAGAATACTGCCTGCCAGCACATTATAGTTGCATTTTTGACAGAGCCAGGATGCAGGCAGAATAAGCAATCAGGCGTTTTCTAGAATCACGAGCTGTGCCTGGAGTGGAAAGCTTGGGGAAGGGTGTTTAGTGTGAGGTAGGCATCTGTAGTGGTGCTTCCAAAGGGGTCCCGACGGTTAGGTTAGCCAACGCTTGGGCACTGGTCATCAACTGAGGATTACTGGCGGGGTTACCAAAACGACCATTTGTTTCCTATTTCTTAACCTTCGAAAACAACAGCTGTTGAGTTTGAATAGTCAGTAATGATTCAAGATCATATCCCAGTTCCATTATTAGCAGTGTGGGCAGCTACAGGGCTCTTGAAGACAATGAACAAAGTTTAGGAGAATATGCCATAAAACTGGAGAGAGAAAACTTGGCGGGGCCATCTTTTTTGTGGGAGTGTGGACCAGCTGAGGGGTTGCTGCGTAAATGTTGATGGTCAGCAGATTTTATTCTAGATGGTAGAAATAAGTTGTACCACCGAACTTCTACTTCTGTCCCATGTGACTGTGTTTTGACAACATGACCCCTATAGCCTTGATGGGCATAGGAAGGTAGTAAGGCACCGCCATCTGCATGTGATTATTAACTTTTCTGCTAACAGGTTGCCACACCATGCCTTCTTCCCTTTAAGACTTTCAGTATGGTAGATTTCCAGCATATTTAGATTTCAAAAGCAGTCAAAGAACTACAAGATTTGTGATCACTACCATTGATAAGGCAGGTACCAGTTTTTTAATCATCTGCAAAAAATATTATCTGGATGTTTTGAAAAATGAACTTGGCATCAACAGTATTTCAGACATAAGAGGAAATGACGTATATAAATTTCACAAAAAGTCCATTGACAATTTGATAGATACACATAAGGATGAGCTGAAACGAAATTTTGATATCAAAATTTTTGAAGAGGACTCTTTTTATCTCACTTTTGTTCTGTAAACCCAAATCACATAAAACCCCCTTTAAATCAAGATTCATAGCTGGTGTTCAAAATGTACAACAAGACAACTATAAAAAGAAGTGGCAATGCGTTTGACTGCAATTAGGAATCATTCCCGAAAAAATTATAATGCAATTTCTAGAGACTGTGAAATAAATTGTTGTTGGAGTATTAACAATTCTTCCGAGTTTGTATCTAAAACCAAAGATGAAAAAAAAAGTATCAAATGTTTTGAATTTTCAACATTGTTCATAAATCTACCCATAAATGAAGTCAAATGCTCTCTTTCAGAATAAGTCAGCAAAATGTTACACATAATGCTAAACCATACATCTATATCAATTCATGTTCAAAGACAACATATTGGTCGCATAAGAAACATTTCAAAATAACATTAAATCTTACATTGTTGAAACTTTGATATATGCTATCAAGTTACTTTTGAATAATACTTTTGTTCAATTTGGCTCATTGTTTTTTCAACAAATAAAAGGCATCCCAATGGGTAGCAACTGCTCCCCGTTACTCGCTGATTTATGTTTAACCTTGCTTGAATTTTAATACATGTATAAGTTGATGAAAAAAAAAAGAATAGATTTTTATTCGGCTATAAAATTATCAAACAGTGCAAGGTATATTGATGACATTGCTTTTGTAAATGTGCAAAGTTTTAATGAAATAGCTGAAGAAATTTACCCAGTGGCTATCCGTCTGGAAGGCGACAATTCACATGATTTCAGATATGTGATCCTGGACTTGGATATTCCGGTCTCAAATGACAGATTTGGCATTAAAGTCTCACCAAATTGATGGGTTTAACTTTGAAGTAGTCAATTTTCCTTTCCTGGACAGTAATATTTTAAAAAACTACTGGATAAAATACATGCTTGTCACAAATTTGTTTTAGGACTTTGCATCCAGGACCAAATTTTTTTTCAATAAACTTGAATCAAGAGGATTCAAGCACATATTTTCATCAAATATTTCTACACATGTTGCTGTAAATATCCAGAGATTGTTAGAAAACTTGGTTTTAATCATTTTAGAGATTTCACAGTTACTTCTGTTGCTACTATATTTTATCTTTTGACATCATTTTGCTCTAATATTCACCTTTCTGACATTTTAGACCAACATTTAAGTACACACTTACTTATTACTACGTATACAAAACCCACCAGTACTTTTGGCCCTGTGTCTACTATCCGGGCAACTTTCTCATCCAAGCTCCATCTTTCACACAATAGGGCGTTGTGGCAGGTCATACTAGTGCTGCTGCTAAATTCACAACCTAAGGGCGACTTGGATATCTGATACAACATCACTACTCTGTAGCCCACCACTGGCTACAACTAATATCTGTATTGCCGTGTATTTACATTTTCAGGTAATGCTCATTCTGCAAACGTTCTATTATATATACTGAACCAAACAAATAACGCAACCCTTAAACTTTTTAACTTAAATATTTATTGTTACTTTCATATCACAGAAACAAATTAGATCCATATTCTGCAGTCTTTTTGGCATAACATGTGAAAAACAAAAACTTGAAACTGTCAACGAGGGCGCGACAAGCTGGCAATAAACAGGGCAATATTGATTTGTAAAGTTCACAAAATTGGCATATCCACTAATACTGTGTGTGACCACCATCAGCATCTGTAACTGCTATGCAACGTTGGCGCATGGATGACACTAGCCGCTGCACCATCTGCCGGGGCACACAATCCCACTCTTTTTGAAGAGCCTGGCGAAGCTGCTGGCGGTTGGCGGGCGCTGGATCCCGTCTCCGAACACGCTGGTCAAGGTAGTCCCAAAGATGCTCAATGGGATTGATATCAGGTGAGAAGGCTGGCCATGGCAAAACGTTAATTCCTTCGATTTGCAGAAAATCCATCGTCAGTCTAGCGGCATGGGGCCGAGCATTGTCCTGCTAAAGCAAGTGGAGTTGGTGGTGTCTAATGAAAGGGACAGCAACAGGCTGAAGGATCTCATCCCTGTAACTGGCAGCGTTAAGATTGCCTTGAAGGAAGATTAGCTGGGTTTTGGCTGTGAATGAAATTCCACCCCACACCATCACTGATGCACCTCCAAATCGATCTGTTTCCAGCACACAGGCATCTGAGTAGCGTTCTCCCCTTCGTCGCCAAACACGTGTCCTACCATCTGCATGATACAGGGTGAAGCGGGATTCATCGGTGAATAGCACATCCCTCCACTGTTGAAGGGTCCAGCGAGTATGGGCAGTAGCCCATTGTCGTCGGGCTTGCCTTCTCACCGGTGTCACAATTTGACCCCTGTAAGGACGCCTGGCGTGTAGATGGTGTTCTTGTAGTCTATTACGGACTGTCTGGGCAGATATTCTGTTATTGGTTCTGCCAGGTGTCTGTTGTGCAGTTTTATTGGCTGGTCGAGTTCTGTTCCGCAGATGTGACACCCTGATGTGTCTGTCTTGTGCATGTGTGGTTTCTCTTGGTCTCCCAGGACGCTGTCTATCAGCTGTGGCCCCAGTCTCCTGGAATCTTGTAGCAAGTCTGGATATAGTGGATTTGTGGACTTGCAGTCTTCTTGCCACCTCTGCTGCAGATAAACCAGCCTGTAGCATGCCAATTCCTCTCTCCCGATCTACTGTTGATAATCGACCCATAGTTCTTGGAATACTGTGCCAAATGAATCCCATGCTGCCCTTTTATTGTCCGTGAGGGGCTACACACAACCAGTAAAGGTGCGAATGTTTTAGTCATGTGGGTAACACTGAATCCTGCGGTTGTCCTTGATTCAGCACAACCACCAAACTTTGAAAGCCTCATATCCTCGCACACAGTTACGCTTGGGCTGATTTCAATGTGGCCTTTTCCTGTCCCAGAATCAAAGACTTGGCAACCTTAATTTCAGGTGTCAGAGACTTGCGTAAAATAGCCTGCTGTAGTCACTCTTGATTCATGACAATGACCCCATGGCAAGGTCAGGGTACTCGACCTTGAGGTCACACTACTTGGTGCATTATTTTAGACTGATTTAACAACGGTTCATATATTTCTGAACTTTAAATGGCCAGTTGTCACGAAACGTCAACAAATGGGGTTCAGACATGGTTTTTTTAAACTTTATGCTAGGATTACTATCTTTTGCGTATATAATGTATACATGTTAGGGAGGTTGTGGAAAAATTTGGGTAACTTAATTCCGAAAATTAAAACTGTACAGATGCACTGTAAATTAAGATACAAACTACTTGAAACCATGAGTATGCACACGATTTATTTATTTTAGTATGAAATGATTATGATGAAAAATTCTACAAGACATTTCTTGATATATTTTCAATCTCTGTACATCATGTACTTTATTGTAGACTCCATTGTGGAAAATTTTTTATTTCTAAATTAAAAGATGTAATGTAAGAATAATTGGTATCATTGAAAATTTTCACTCTAATAAACATGACAATCTTACACTTCTTGTCACTATTATGCTAGTCCATGATTTATGGACAAAGTGAATCACAGAGTATCTGGAAAAGCATACAAATCTAAAGGGATATACACTGTCGACATATGTTTCATATATTTAAACTATAAAGCAATTTAATAATGCATATCCACGGTTTCATTAAAATAAACTTTAGCATTCGTCTCTGGAATTACTTGACGCCAAAATCAGGAACATGACCTTCAAGAACATTTTATTAAGAGTTTTGGTTTTTAATGAGCATTCTCGCTTGCCTCTTCTGGTGATTAAACTGTTCATTTTCTTCATGCTTTTAATTTTTTGCCAGGATAAGCTGGCATACTCATAGTTTCACATTTTCTGCCATAATAGGAATTAAAAGGTTTAGAAATAATTATATTATACATATAGGTCTTCAATATAACCTGGACAATGTGCACAAGATATGTGGGTATAGTACACGGATTCAATGCTTTCAAAAAGTTTTCAAGAATAAAGAAAACAACGCATACTCACGGCTTCATGCATACCCATGGTTTCATTTTTAAAAGTAAAGGTAGAATAACATGACTCTTGTTTAGAAAAATATAATTTTAATGGTAAACTGAGTAAAAATATGGCTCACTGGGCCTGTTCTCTCAAATATTTTTTCAGACATTTAATTAAATGTACTTTATTCAAACCCTATGTCTCGTAAGGATTTGGCCTCTAGCATTGGTGTCTTCCATATAAAATATCATAATAAAAGTCAATTGTAACTAACATTGTAAAACCCGCAAAAGGAAATCTGCAAAAACACCTATTATTAGTCCCCCGCCCACTTGGTGGGGGACTATAGGTTTGCACCTTGTCCGTCCGTCCGTCCTTCCGTCCGTTCGTCCTTCCGGCCATCCTTCCGGCCGTCCGTCCTTCCGTCCGTCCGAAGCTTCTCCGGGCCATATTTCCAACACCATAACACCCACAGCTACCAAATTTAATGTGTTTGTACTTCCTAGGATAAAGATGTATGGTGTGCCAAAAGTAGGTCACTAGGTCAAATATCTGCGTCAGAGAATACATATGTATAAAAAATCTTGTCCGGGCCATAACTTTTTTGTCCTTTTACTTAGAGTCATGAAATGTTACACAAATGTGAAGCTTAGTCTAAAAAAGTGTCATAAAGCAAAACTAGGTCACTAGGTCAAATATTTGGGTCACCACGATATGTAAATATACAGAACAAATTTTGTCCGGCACATATCTTCCCTATATTAATGCTACCTCTTCAATTTTTTTATGGTGGGTAGACCTTTGGTAGTAGTTGTGCATAGGCATTGTTTTTCTGTGGCTAATTACTTGCATTAATTAATTATTTAACAAAGTTCGTTAAGCAAGACAAATTTTGTTAGGGCCATATCTTCTAAACAATTAATGCTAGCCCTTTGAATTTTTTGTGGTAGATAGACCATAGGTAGCAGGTGTGCATAGGCATTGTTTTGTGTGGCTAATTACTTGCATTAATTAATTATTTAACAAAGTTCGTTAAGCAAGACAAATTTTGTCCGGGCCATATCTTCTAAACTATTAATGCTAGCCCTTTGAATTTTTTATGGTGTGTAGACCATAGGTAGAAGGTGTGCATACGCATTGTTTTCTGTGGCTAATTACTTCCATTAATTAATTAATTAACGAAATTCATTAAGCAAGCTCAAGATACAATAAAAATTTTGTCCGGGCCATATCTTCTAAATTATTGATGCCAGCCCTTTGATTTTTTTTATGGTGGGTAGACCTTAGAGGGGATATGGTAATGGGCACCGTCCGTGTGTCCGTCCGTCCGTGAAATACATGGGTCACAGTAATACATAAATGTACAGTATTTTCATGTCCTTACTGTAATTCTTAATAAATTTTGACTTCTTGTTATAAAAGTTTTCTGATAATGTATTGTGACCTAAAGGTGTGTCACGACGCAAAACTAGGTCACTAGGTCAAATATCTAGGTCACAGTGTAAACTCCATGTAAAACCTTGTCCATGCCATATTTCCCTTACTATAATACCTACAGCTACCAAATTTATTATTTTAATACTACCTGGGGAGTTGTTGTGTCACATGGCAAAAGTAGGTCACTAGGTCAAATATCTAGGTCACTGTGAAATCCATTCAAAATTTTGTCCGGGTCATAACTTTTTTGTCCTTTTACTTAGATTAATGAAATTTTACACAAATGTGAAGCTCAATCTAAGAATGTGCCATACTTTTAATTTTTTTTTTTCAAGTAGGGCACACCCCTATATAATAGTCCATTCAACCTCGTGGGCGACGAGCGGGGGACTAAGTATTGCTCTGCAATACTCATTAACTTGTTTCTTGATGGAACCACAAATCGTCGTGTCCCTCAAAGATTGTATGCAAAGTTGAGCCCCCTGTTTCTTATCATGTTTTCAATGACCAGAAAACTACAGCACCAATTTTCCATTATTTCCAGTGCATAATCAGATTTTAAACTAGTGCATTTGAATTTGAGATCTAATGACAGTGGCATTTGGCGAGGTCGACATTTAAATGCAAACATCTGTCAACTCTTCATGTGCTACCCACACTCTTTTGGCGAGAAAGAAACATAGCAATATCATTTTCCTTTTACTATTGGAGCAATGTTTTCAACTCCAGGTTCAGCTAACGTCCCTTTCTCTTTTCGGCTTTGCCGATAAAAGAAAACCATTAAGTCATCATCTTCATCATCTGATTAAGGCTCAATAATTTTTCCAACATAATGCAGGGGCTTCTTTGCTTTTACTGGCATGATCTTCACCAAAATATAGTCATAGACTTTTGCTCGTCTCTTTGGAAGCATATCTTAATCTTCAGATACACTTGTCATGGCTTCCTTTTCACTCAGTGTACAGTCTGCTAAAAGGTATCTTGACGATCATGCTAGAAATAAAGAATATAGTAATAAAAATCCATGAGCAATATTCATGTAAAATTAAATTCTATTTTGAATATTCACACTTGGGGGAAGATTGCAAAAGGCAAAAGAAATTTATGTGTTAGGTTTAAGGCTATTAATTTTCGATATACAGTGGTACCTGCTGTATGTGGCCACCCTTTCTGCCAAGAAAAAGTTGCCATATACAACAGGTGACCTGTCACCGCAGGTACATTTTACAAAGAAATTGACTCCTATCTCCCAGCCTAGTTACCACAAAAAACAATGCGACTGCTCACGGCAGTGGATGCATACAGCAGGTACCACTCTACTTGAAAACTTTAGAAGATTTTATTGTGGTTTGCTACATGCAATCAGGAGTATATACAGATATATTTATGACCAGTTAAGCCTTAAAACAAAACTTTTTTGGCCTTGTATATTTTTTATTATTTGAACGTGAATAATGCTGATTTGGCACCTTAGTCTTGAGTTTTATCATCATTTTAGTGTTTTTTGAGGTGTGATTAGATATTTTTAAAAATATTAATAGAGCAATCTGTTATTTCATAAAAGCAATATTTCATAAATTGTCCCTAAAACGTAATATGTAAGTGCCCTCATCAAATTCTTGAAATGATAATATCAAACGATCAATTGTACAAAGATATAACCTCTCTGAATTTTGATTCCATATTTAATAGAAACCATGAGCACGCGTGAAACCATGAGAATGCATCAGTATTTCTAACCCCATAAAGATTTTATCATCAAATTATTGCTCAACACATGGCTTTTACGCTTTTGAATGTAAATCATGTTAATTTGGCACATGCACTTTCATTAAGGCTTCATTTTTTGAAGATTATAGTATGCTTCTTTATATCAAATTAAATTAGATGAACAGTATTAAATACTGCATAATGATTTACAAATAGCCCAAAAATGTGTTGCATGAGTATTTTCCAACACTATTTTCAATAATAGTATGAAAACGACCAATCCATAGAGATATAATCTCTCTGAATGTGATTTGATAAACAAATGAAGCCACGAGTATGCATGACACCATGAGTATGCACTTTACTTGTGCTAATTTACATGAAGTAAGTAGACTAAACTTGTGCTTTTGTCGCCCACGTCTATTTTGGCACACCAATTGTACACCATTATTACAAGATTATTAACTAATGCCCATGAAAAGTACTGTCATGGACTTAGTCTCCTCTTTGCTGTTTACTGATCAAACGTAATTTCACCAAACTTGCATAACTGCTAGGAAAAGAAAGTTACTTACGCATATATGCATTGTGGTTTTGTTGCTGCATCACGTTCTTGCTGATTTGCTGCTGCTACATCCGAATTGTTTAGATATAGATGGCAACCACAGTCGAGATTTGACATACCTGTTATTCCATACTCAAGGCTTCAGCATACCCACGATTTCAGATTTGAGGGAAATGGTTAATAAATGGAAGGAAAATGGATCTCCGTTTTCAAGGTTTGGCATATTCCTAAGGCGCAGTTGGACGGTAAACTGTATGTAATATCTGCCACTAATATATACATTGCTGCCCACTGTGTAGAACGAAACAGCATACCCATGGCTACACTAAAAACTACCCCACATCATTTATATCCAAAAATTTCGTATACTAACATCTTTACAATAGCAAAACGTGATCGTTTCATGTGTCTCTATCAAACTCCTAATATTCAATGTTATAAAGTATTTGTGAACTCATTTCTTTTCTAGATAGGTATGCCTGAATGAGTGCATACTCATGGTTTCAAAAAAGTACACCAGCATAAAGCTACTTTCAAAAATCTACGATCTCCATCATATATGTAAACTCTGCTGTTTCTATATTCAGAAAACATAGGCAATTATAATTTCATTATAACCTGGAGATATTATAGCATTGTATTTAGGTAAATCATAATTTTAGAAAATAATTGAATAGAAATGACACAAAAATCGCCAAAATTTGGCACAGTTTCAACAAAATTAGAAAGAAGTTTCCATCTTACATATACAAAACCATATATCCCCCGAAAGATCTCATCGTGGGACATAAGATAACGGTACTTATACAATCATAATAGCTAAATTAATGATACTAGAGACTTAAAACCCAATTGCTCACGTTTCGTGACAACTAGCCAAATACAGTTCCAATGTGAAAATAAACCCAAATAAAAAAGTTGCGTTATTTGTTTGGTTCAGTATATTTTCCATTACATTTACTCGACATATTAACCTTCCCTTGACCACAATCGCAGACATATTTTGGATACTACCTCTTCAGAATATCCAATCGGCTCACCGGCACTTGACTGCCATTTTGAAAAATTCGGATTCCGCACCCAATGGTTGGTAAATGAGGGTAGCAATGGGACGATCTGGGGGTGAGTGTTACAATAAATGCTACCAAAAGTATATATTTTGCAAATGTTTCAGAACATCAATGATGCTATGATATATGCTATGGCCACGATTCACTTTGATATACAAATCAAATTTATTTTTGTGCACCATTGCGCAATGTTCAAAATGGTGTTCACCACGTGCCGCTTGGTTTAAAGTCTATCATGTTGGTTTTTGGATTTGTAACTAACGATGATAACTGCTTCGGACACAACCGAGCTTGTAGAGTAAAGTTAAGACAGTATGCCATGTTTTAAAAGTACTTTAACGACTGTTTGCCCTGCTAACTCAAAGAATGGTCACCTGCAATGTAGCGAAATATTACAATAACAATCATCGAACAAGGCTATCAGATCCCTAAATACTGACACAAATGGGGCTATGGCCTATGCTGTTTCACCGTACAACGTAGCTATGCCTTATTGAACTTTGTGTTGCTACGTGTTTCCTTGGCCCAAGTTAACCCTCCAGACAAGTTGAAATAAAATGGTGTGTTTCAGTTGACATTACTCCAAAATAACCGCACACGACGGCCGCTTTCTCGACAAAATCTTTCAACTGGGGTTATAGTTATATATGATGTTTCACCGAACACCCTGTCCGTGGCTATGAAGCTATGCTCTTTTTCCAGCCCAGGTTAATCCTTCACTGCAGACAAGTTAAATAAACTACTGTGTTTGAGTTGACTTTACTGCAAAGAACAACACATGTTGGCCGCTTTCTCGATAAAATCTTTCAGCCAAGGTTGATCAATTTTGCTCAGTAGCAAAAGGAGGCGTGAAACCTTTTTTTTATTACTATTATTATTTTATGTTGCATAGACATTGCTGCGGGTCGGGACTCGGGCTATTTGAATGAGGTCGGTTGGGTAACACACACACAAGTATGGTAGGCATCAGGTAGCTTGGACATTTGTCAAAACATGACAGTTATGTTTAAAATGGATTTTCCTTCCCCTTTTACACCTTACCTCCTTTGACGTCAGTTTAATTTGTTACGTGGACACAGTCTAAGGCATTTGTTTAAGTGTAAAAAATTGCTCAATTCGGCTTTCCTACACCAGGGCCGGGAGGCAGTCATAGGCTGCCCTAAGCACTTGGTCAAAAAGTGGCAGTATTTACTCAATTATTACAAAATTGATCCATTCTTTTCAAACATAAACTAAGAGTTGACCAGTAAATAAAGCTTGATTTCTTAGAGACTTTCATAGGAGTGGATGTCATCATGAAATTTGTTTAACATTTCCGGTACAGGATGTCCATTTTTACAGTACTTGTTAGGAATTCCCCAGGTTAATACAGGTGTCTGGCTGTTACTGTTTATTTTGTAATTACTGGGGCTGAATATGTAGCCTGTTTTTTTCTACCTCAGTTATGCACTGGCAGGTGGTTAGACTAATGTGTCCTATCCAGCTATGAAGGGTACATACTAGTTCAGAGGTAAGTCAAATTACACCTATCTGAACTTGTCCTATACTCTTTATTAATTATGTTCGGTTTGATAGGTTTTCTTTATTCACCTTGAAGCTCTGCATTTATGAGCAGACCTTCACTTATTTAGCTAATTCATCAGTTGACACGTTCGTATTAATTCATTACTATGTGAGTTGGCTTCGCTAAATACTTAGCTTAGACAAGGAGCTGTTACTAAGAGAGACATGTACGGGTACAGGCCCGTGTTCTGAATGGTTACACACTGAAAACCCTGAATTGATTTGGGCTAATACAGCTTTGTCAAAATTCTAGAGAAGGAGCTGACAACAGTACTTCAATGAGTATACAGGTAAGACAGCGACAGGTTAGTTTATGGAGTGTATGGAGTTCGGACTACGGAATAGGGTAATGACTACCAGGAAGTGGTTCTGGGCGTAAAGACCCAAATACAATTCTATTGTTGCCTGAACAACATTTTCTTGATTATCGGTAAAAACGTTTTGAGATATTATTAAGCCCACAACATGAGATAAGCCAAGGGATGTGCTTACAAGTCCTGCATGAAAATGTGTCATTTGTGAAAAAAATGATTGGTCACAGAAGGTCAGGCGACTGCTCTAGATTAACGGCGAACTCTAATGGCATAATGCATATACCAATATGCTAGGCTTACAAGTTATACTTTTGGGACTCAAAAAACCTGCTGTTCCTGAGGTATCTTCATTGAAAATTTGTGTTAGTCAGTGTCGTTGTTTGCTGCTAGAAACCTTCAACAATGTTAAAACTGGTGTATGGAATGTGTTATATTACACCATTATAATGATAATATGGACAGTAGCAAGGAAATTGTGTTAACGGAATTCTTATCCATATACCTTACTGTCATTATTGACCGCAACTCTAATACTGGCAGAACTAACAAGCTTATTTCGCCGTTTCCATTCTCCATATGCAGCACACATTGTTCACACAATTAGAGTACGAGATGCGAAAGTGAGGGTGACAATTTTTTATTACTTTACTCCCTTCTCTTTTGAATATATTGGAGTTCGTCGGGCTAAAAAGTGGCAGTAGGTTGGTCTTAATAGGTCATGTCCATGGATAAAAAAATCGATAAATAAGTCCAGTAAACATGTATATTAATTTCATACCCTGCATTAAGAACAATTTGGAATGCCACAGAGCAATAAAATTAAAAATAGGCCAATAAAATTGAAAATAGCCCATTTGATTGATAAGGGCTCAGCAGAATATGCTTGTGTGTTTTACAGGTGGCAGAGTTGCTTGCACACATTTCAAACACGCTGTTAATCTCATTCAAGCCATTTCAAGTGACAGACGCTTAGGTAAAAAAGTCAGTAGTTTTATTTCACTGGAATGTAAATGTTTTGCATCAAGATGCATTCATGAATAACGATAAATGAGCAGCTAATAAAGTTAACTGATGAACTTTACAATTTCGGTTTCTGCAATTGTAACAATAAAACATGGTTAGCACAGCACCTGCCACGAGGCTTAACTTGTAGGATTAGGTGTGCAAGTGTAGTCAAGCACAGTGATGTGCCATTGAAAGTAGACTGAATGGTACTAACCAGTCTTTTAAAACCATCACCTGTTGTACTGGCTTTAGTAAAAGTTTTACCCTGAACAGGTGCGCATTTAATAACACACTAGGCTATACTTCTGATGTCGTTGGAAAAGTTTAAGAATACCAATGTATGCACTATGAAATATTTTATTTTCTTATCCAAAAGGTGCAGTACCGTAGTCCTACCACACATTCCATTTGATTCGGTCACACTGGGCGGGGGGTGGTGGGTGGTGTTGACACCTCATGGCCGAAGCTGTACTATATAGCCTAGATAGGTGTTATTTCTATTGTAGTAATGTACTTTTGTTCCACATTGGACAAGGAACAAATCTCATATTTACATTATATAATGTGGCATGTCAAGGAATTGTAATAGTTCTTTTCTGAAAAATGTACTCAACAGCAATGGAAGGATGAAAACTGAAACTATACAACACACTTTACAATCCTCACCTTTTATCTGCTCATAATGGTAACAGTTTTACTTCTCAGACTTATCATGATTCCACATTCAAATCCCTCACAGAAAGAGAAACTAATCTAACCATGAATCATTAATAACAGTTCGAGATTCCTTTAAATATGCCCGGTACGCATTAAAGTCACGGATAAAGCATCTATTATTTGGTACACATGTACATATGAAAATGTTTATCCAAATATTTCCCCCTCCAGCAAAAAAATTGGAGCACGAGTATTAATGACGATTGTTTGAGTTATGCATGTATATTCTTGACTTTACTTCATAGATGACAGTGGGTTGCATGATCGTATAGAGAAAGGACATCAATGCATAAGGTTTACCCATCCGTGATATCAGTGTTGTGTTTTGCGACATATGAGATAATGCTAGAAACAGACTTATTGTCAATGACGTATTAGATTCGTTGCATCTCATATGCTATGCACGCGACCAGCGCAACATAAAACCATGTTGATAAGTTACAGCAGCGAAGTATACATCCTTATATGTATTAATAAGTACGTACAAATTAGATCAGACTCTTACCTGCACATAGCCAATAAACAAGAGGACTGTGACAGTCCTGTGCTCAACTGACTAGGTCACCCTATGACCTTGGAAATAAGGTAAAGGTTACTGACCTATTCTGAATCTAACTCTCATAGAGGACCACCCCAATGCGCAAAATCTAAGTCACAGTACAAATAGTTCTCAGGTTATCATGCAACCAGTAAAACTCATGTTAGTGGCCCTGTGACCTTGAGAATGAGGTCAAGATCACTAATGTACGGTCTCAATCTTTCCTAAATAGAGGACCACCAACAAGTTCAACATCAAAGTCCTACCTTCCACAGTTCTCAAGTTACAATGTGAAAAGTAAAATTCACGTAAGTGTCTGCATCCCAGGGACCTCGGGAATGAGGTCAAGGTCACCCATGTACACTCTTAGTCTGGCCTTTGCTTAGCACAACCATCGTGTTCAACATTGAGGTCCAAGTTCAAATAGCTCAAAGTTCAAGTTCAAATAGCTCTCAAGTGAACAGTAAAATTTGAGCAAATGGCTCTATGACCTTGGGTATGAGGTCAAGGTCACTCATCTAATGTCTAAGTCTGGCCCTTAATAAGGACAACTAGCATGTGCAATACGAATGTCCTAGCCTTAATAGTTCTCAAGTTACCATGTAAACAGTGAATTTATGCACCTCGCCCTGTGACCTTGGAGATGAATTCAAGGTCACTCACCTACTGTACATGTCTCATCCTCATACCCAGAAGTGTCCCTATGCAAGTAATTGGCTGTGTATAGACAAGGATAAAGATTTTTGAAGATTTGGCCAAAAAATGAACAAACAAGGCCCACGGGCCTATAAGGTAATCTGTGGCATATTCTATTTAAATGGTGTTTGTGTTTTACACTGTGTATATTCAATTTCAACCCTCCAGCTGCACAGCATGTTTCATACCGCTTAGCATTTTAACTGTCAAGGCTTTTCAAGTACTTTTCAAGCACTTTTCAAGACCATGACCAAGTAATGTCCTGAATAGCTCCAAAAATTTGGGGTCAATTGGTTATTTTTATCAATATTTCATTTTTATTTTATTTCATTATTTGCATAGTGCTCATATTGAAACAGATAAATACCCAAATTGACAAATTCGTTAAAAATCAGGGATCCACAGCAATGCTACCAAGTGTACAGTCTTGTGTGTCCCTGCACTAAGGAACATTTCCACTAAGTTTCAGCACAATCTGACAGACGGTTTTGGAGAATAAGTCAAAAATAGCAAAAACACACCAAAAAATCATAAAAAAAGAAAAAAAATGCAGCGCCATCTGTGGAACGACTTAAGGTCTGGGGGTCCCCAGAGGTGTCCCTATGCAAGTTTACAGCAATTGGTCCAGCGGTTTGGGAGAAGAAGATTTTTGAAGATTTCAGCCCAAAAATAAACCGAAAAAAATCATAAAAATTCCAAAAATCCTTGGACCATGACCATTTGAACAAACTTGGTAGAGACCCACCCAAGACACATCTCCACCAAGTTTGACGTGAATTTGGCTGACGGTTTTGGAGAAGAAGTTGAAAATGTGAATTACCATTGCAACCCTCATTGACTTCCATAGTTATGAATAGGAATGCGTGCATTGACTGGCAAATACCCAAATTGAAAAATTCGTTAAAAATCAGGGATTCACAGCAACGCTGCCTGATGAACAACCTTGTGTGAACCTTCCAGGAGAAATATTTCCACCAAGTTTCAGCATAAGCTGAGAAGACGGTTTTGGAGAAGTCAAAAATAGCAAAAACGTACAAAAATTAATAAAAAAAAATAGAAAAAAATCGCAGCGCCACTTGTTGAACAACTTAAGGTCTGGGGACCCCCAGAAGTGTCCCTATGCAATTTCGAAGCAATTGGCCAAGCGGTTTTGAAGAAGAAGATTTTGAAGACCCCCCCCCCCCCCAAATGAACAAAAAAAAAAAATCATCAAAATTCCAAAAATTACTGGACCATGACCATTTGAAGAAACTTGGTACAGACCCACCCAAGGTACATCCCCACCAAGATTCTGGCATTCGGTTTTTGAGAAGTAGAAAATGTGAATTGTGGATGGACAGACGACGGACGACAGACCCTCACGAAAGCTCAGCTGACTGATAAGTCAGCGGAGTTAAAAAACCCACAACCTGGCAATGTTATTCCAATGAATGCCACATGGGCGTGCGACAAGGCAAAAAAACCCCAACCCCTTATGCGTGTTCTTTTAAGTGTTCTGGATATATTATACATATATATATATATATATATATATATATATATATATATATATATATATATATATATATATATATATATATATATATATATATATATATATATCTATCTATCTATCTATCTATCTATCTATCTATCTATCTATCTATCTATATATATATATATATATATATATATATATATATATATATATATATATATATATATATATATATATATACATATATATATTTGTGTGTGTGTATGTTTCCATTTTAAACAATATAAAAAATGGATAAGGAGTAACAGCAAGGCGATGTTAAAGAATGTTGATAACGTGTAATATAGTACGTTAATATCAAAGCTCAAGTCAAAATGAATCTTTCAAGCAAAGAATTTTCAACAAACGATATGTTATAAAAAGGCCACTTTTGTAAGGCCTACAGCTTTAAAGTGACCATTAAAAGGGACAGCATTTTACACATTAGATATATCTTGCAACAGAACAACATTCCAAACCTAGCTATATCGCAAGAGACCTCAACACGGACAAAATGCTGCACCTTGCTTTGCCACCAAAGGTTTGTTGTCATTTCGTTTTTTTTTTTTTTTTTTTGGTCATAAAAAGGTTTTGTGGATCTGATGCACCGTTTGAGGACTGCATTGCAGGTAACTGTTCGTATTAGTCAATAGTGAATTGCGTTAGCGTCTTCGTTTTTCATGTTTGCCAGAATACGAACTGCAGGATATAAATGAGAGAACTTTCTTTCCTGCATTCAGCAAAATTATAAACTAAAAAGGAACCATTACACCTATTTTTACATCTCCTGAAAGCGAATCTCTTTTATTCCATCATAATATCTTTAATATAGTCAACAATCTAAACGGTATAGAAATTAAAGTAATATTCAGCATTGCTCACCTGGTCGGATTCTCATATTTATTTACAGATCCTGCTATACAAATGGTTAATGTACACTATTCGAATATATTGCAGAATGTATGCACAATGGGAAATTTTCATTCAGCAGTTCCGTATGTTAGTGCACACAACTCTACTTGCTGGCTATATATACACAAATTGAATGCACAATACTTTAAGCCTGCCTCCTGTAGGGGACACGAAGTTAATATACATTATAACAAATATCAGTATACATATTGATATAATTCGTAGCATTTCAAGGACATCTTGTTCAAAAACCATTCTAAATAGGAATGAAAACAATATCAGATGGGAAAGACCCAGGGAATTTCTACAAATACGTTCAACAAAAGGACTGTAACAACCCTGTGCTCAGCTAACCTTGCTAACACTGCTTCAAGCTGTCCTGTGACCTTCAGAACCATATCATGAGCACCTCTGTGTAAGACCATCCCTGTTGCTATTACGAACATATCTTCTTCCCCATTTTGCAGAATTTTGATTGTTTGTTCAAAATCAGATAATGACAGCACCGCCAAGTAGTGGAGATTAAGTATACGTACATGGCCAATGAGTCAGAAGAGGACCCCAGTTATCATTTGGCAGAAACATTCAAGAAAAGTGGAACATACAAAATTCCTTAAAACAAACCATTAACATTACAGTACTACCTGTTGCAAATTATTTACAGGTCCCAGAGGTGCCCCAATGCAATTTCAAAGCAACCGGCTTGGCAACGACGAAGCCGACTTTATGAGCTTCTGTCAAAAACATGAACCAAAAAATTCATCAATAATCCAAAACTCTGTGGAGTACGCCCATTTCAACAAATTGGTAAGGCCACACCCAACGTACACCCTCACTATGTCTGAAGTGAATATGGTTGACTGCTGTGGAGAAGTTAAATTTGACTTACCACTGGAATTCCCACGACTTACATTGCAATGGGAATATATGCATTAACCGATAAGTACCCGGATTGAAAAAACTCGTTAAAAATCGCTTATGCGGGGTATCTTCACTTTGTGACCAACTTTGTTTGACCATTACACAAGCTGCATTTTCACCAAGTTCCAGAAGAATCTAAGAGATGATTTCAGAGAATTGGATTTAACACAAACAAAAAAACAAAAACAAAAATCGTAAAAAAATAGAAAAACCGCAGGGTCACTTGTTGAACAAATTAAGCTCTGATGGTCCGCATAAGTGTCTTTAAGTAATTTTGAAGCCCTTGGCCAAGTAGTTTTAAATTTTGTTTTGGTTTTTTTAAATTTTGCCAAAAAAAAAATGAACCAAAAACAAAAATAAAACAATTGCAAAATCATAAAAACCGTTGGACCGTGACCATTTGAACAAACTTGTTGGAGACCCACCCAAAGTTTATTCCCACCAGGTTTGCAGAGTATGACCTGTCGCTTTGGAGTAATAAAAATGTGAGATTTGAACAGAGGGATGACATATCACCTTCCTTCCTATACACTCAATTGACTGTCAGGTCACCTGAGGTAAAGACTACATTGAAACAGATACAAGTAGGTTATATATATACTTATTATGATACTCAGGTTTTAGTTTATATTTGTGAACAGGAGAGTATTTTTGACTACACGGTTGCATTTGTAAGTAGGTGTGACAAGTGAAAATTACACTTACGTGAAAGCAAAACAATGAATAGATTACAATATGTATCAATGAAACTAGTTGAACCAAATTCGCTTCATTAGAGATGTAATTCGTTTCATCAATATTTCGATGACATTGTAATTTTTAAAAAAGCCAAAATATTGATGCTTTTTGCTTGTTTGTTCACCTTATAACACAGGAATTTTTTAATCCATTACCTAAGAATAGGTGGTCGCAGGGAAAGATGATACCAATATTCCCCCACAAACTCATAGTCTCATGTAGGCAGTAGGCAAACAAATGAGAAAGAATGAAAGGATTTTTTAAAAAACCCATGATACTCATTTCAAAAAAGCATATAATCAAATGACTGGTCACCGCTATTTTTCTACAACCTAAATTGCGTAATGTGTAGGTCATAGTGCAATTTGGAGTCAATCTGGGATAAAACTACAAAAAAAGTGGAACTTTAATCATGATAGCCTGTTACAGTAAAACATTAACAAATGCAAGCGGGTATATATGTCTTTAAAAAGTTAATCCTATCAAAGTGCACAAGAGTAACAAGGCTACTTCATGGCTGAGCATGTACACTTACATAGATTGGTCTTTAGAACAACATGGACCCAAGCACATAACGGTATATTGCTAGCAGTTATATAATTTAGAGTCTTTGAGACTACATAAAATCCTGACTGCAGCGAAAAAAAATGAAAATTGCAGATAAGAAAATCTTAAGTCTTTTGCTTGCATAGAACTTAGTTATAGAAATATTTATTTATGTACTTGCAATTCCGAGCTAACTGGTCACAATGTTGTGTATATCTGTAACTACTAAAGTAGAACAAAAGCTATACTCATGTGGAATTTCACGATTTGAGAACCAAATTCCAGATGAATGGCCTTTCATGGAATAATGGAATAATGGAATAATTATCATACCTCTAGTTCCAATGAAACATTATCCAAGGGAACAACTCCTCTGCGCGTGATTCTGCGAATTGCGCAATGCAATCTGTTCACTCATTCTAAAAGCCGGCACTGTTGGGATTAAACCTATTCATCCGACAGATGGTGTACAGTATACTACACATGGTTGTGCCACTGTGCATATACATTTGTGGCACGTACGATACAAGCATCATTTATATATCACAGTTTATTCTTTATATTCCCGTAAAATACATTTCTTTCCACATAACAAAAGTATTTCTTGCAAGTAAATAGCTCTTGATCACATACACTCTATTTTCATGCAGTTTTCAAGTCTCGGACCAAATATCAGTCCCGATGATATGATCACAATATATATGACAACTCAACAGGTATGTGATGTACAGAGTGAACAGTAATGGGCGTCAAGTAAAGAGTTGTTTAGCAGGCCATCATTTCATTGGGAATATGAAACTACAAGTGCAATATCATAAAGCTGGTCAAAGGGCTACATGGAAGTGCCACTTTGAGATGGAACAACCATATCGCCATATCCAAACGTCTTGGAGAACAGTATGGGATATAGCAAACTCTGTCGTCAGAAACAAAATCGTGCATTGTAGCTGGATTAATTACCCTCATCTCTGGACCCAAAATACCCGCCCTTGTGTTTACTATACTTATCCATCATTTCTTTTAAATGCCGCCTCCCAACAGAATATAGGCAAAGGTGCAAAAATGTAACAGCTGCTGTATTTACTGACCATTTATATCCTGAACCAGGTGTCATGCTGAAAGTGATTCATTTGCAGGATGTCGTTGAACCAGAATATTTGCACCAAAACTAGTTTAACACAAACCTTTTCAAATGCATGCTCAAAGAACAATTTCATGTTGCAGTGCTTATTTAAATCTATCTAGAATTGAATATCCAAAATTTAGTCTTATTTTGCGGATCTCATCCTATTTTCGAAAAAAAATCTAAAGCTCTGTGACATGCCGGTAGAAGTCGTTACTAGTTTTAAAAGCGAACCGACCTATGCCTCATTTTTAACAGATTGTACTTCCCCCCTGCAAAGAAAATAATAATACGATATGTGACGTTACAGTCTGTCACTTTAGTTTGACAGTAACTCTCGTCTTATATCTTTTCGTTTTATCATATATCCAGAAATAAATCCAGGGTTTATTTACTTATGACTCCGAGTGGTTTTCATTTCCACCTGGACTGGTGATGCCGCCATTTTGCATAGCGCCTGGTTGTGGCACTTCATGTCTAACTAAAATGGATGAATCTGTGATATTGACATCTTCTGGATGAGTAACATCACTGGGTGCTGTCGAGGAAACGCCATTCAGCCCACCGTGTCCTCCATTGCGTCCCAACTGTTCATAGATTTGTGCTTCTGCACCAATGTCGTATAATTTATTACTGAACTGATTAGAGCCATCTGGTGCTATGACTTTACTCGTCATCGGTTGTGGTAAGTTCGTGTTAAGATCGGTCTCTTCAGTGTGAGAGACTCCTCCCATGGGCTGATCATCAAAATACTGGCCTCCTCTGGGCTTGCTAGCAGTCCTCCATTTGAACACAACGATTGCGACTATTATTGCTGCAATCACGATAATAACTATAACAGGGATCACAACAGCAGTGACAGGAATGCCACGCTTGCGAGGAGATGCAGTGGCCTTTGGTGTTGCTGCTGGCGTAGACGATTTTGTTACCTTTGGTGATGTTTTCACCTTTTGCGGCGTCGTTACTTTAGTCGACGTTTTGGCCTTTGCACTCGCAGTCGTCTTTGGTGAAATTGTTGTGGTTGAAGGTGGGGAAGCTTCTGTGCTCATAATTGGCGTTGTTACAGATTTGGTCGTTTGTTTACTTGGCGAAGTTGTTGCACGGGTCGTGCTTGTAACCTTCGGAGGTGTATAGTGCCCTGCAAAGATGAGTGTCAAGCACATATTTCACAAAGACATGCCCAGGAGCAAGATGAAATGACCATGACTACAGATCAATGTTCTTTATACATCTTAGTCGATCAAGAAAAGTATAAATACTAAATATGAAGACTGAACCACAGTTAACTGAAGGACAACCAACGCCCACTGGATTTCACGGTTTGTCAGAAGAAGAGTGCAACACAAAACGTGAACAAAATAAAATAGCTATGTTCAAAGCCTATGTTTAGCTTATCTCGATCTTAACATTAGCCAGACACTTCAGCTTTACATTTAGCATGAACTAAGCTGGGATGAATAGAATGGCGGTAAGCTGAGTTGAAGTAAACTGTGACCTGAAAGTTTTTCCAAATATCTGACCTAGTCTCACAATAATACATGCGGTTAAAAGCATGTGTATGAAAGATTTTGTATAATCATGACGCAAACATATTTGGAGCAAAAAACATACAACAATGTGATCTAGGTACTACTAATTAGTATTCTGGTTGCACTAGTTATAAACGACATGTTGGTCGTGGATGATTTACTTGTAAGCGTTTCACAAAATAAAATTAAAGCATTGTGACACAAAGGCCGGGGGATGAACAGTCCACAGATTTATCTGAGACCCAATTACATGCCCCTTTAACCTGATTTTACGACATCACGAGCATTGGTAACTTCATCAACGTCTGTGTGAGATTCTGCAACATGTGAAAGCACAAGAACTTTTCAGCACCGAAATGAATAGTTCATAGATATGTCACTGGGACTCCAGTGCTTGACCTACACAACTAGTTTTTTCCAAGGTATGTAGCTTAAACAAAGTAAGAACTGAAGGGTATTGCAGCCTGCACAGGTAGGTGCATTGGCTTACAACATTAATATATATATATATATATATATATATATGTGGCAAACGAATGCAATATATTTAGTTATTAAACATGCCACCAGTTATAAAAGCAACCCCTTCTACTAAACCCTTTTGGTCCAAGTTTACTTCAGGAACATTTCCACAAGGGTTGACGTAAAGCCAGTCACCGCTTTTGGAAAAGACGATGTGTCTCCATTTATGCGATGCAAACATCGGTTACCGATTGTCACACACTTGTCTGTTTTGCTACTAAACTTTATCTTTTGGCATCTTTCTGTTTTAATATTTACTATCAGACATTTTAGGCTTACATGTTTTCTGTTAGGTAAACCCCAAGGGGCTACAGGTAGCAAGAAGCGGCCTACGACAGTTGCATGTTTGCCTAATTGTACTTAAAATCCTGTTAAGAAAAATTGTTTTGATATCATGTTTTTGGCATAAATGCTAATGACTTCCATTCTTTTCTGACATGCCTAAATGCACATTTACTCACTATTAAAAAATTACTCAAAATTGACAGTATTTTCTCAAGTGTCACAAACCTGACACATTAAGTTGACACATTGACTCAGGGTTGGCAGTTAAATAGAGCTTAATTGTTTGAGGTGTAGGTGTCATCATGGAGTTTGTTTTACATCTCTGGTACAGGATGTACATTGTTGCAGTCCTTGTTAGGATTTTCCTTGGTTTGTACAGGTGGTCTAGCTGCAACTGTTTATTTTACAATCACTGGGACTGAATATAATGCCCCAGCTTGTTTCCACTTCAGTTAAACATTGGCGGATGGCTTAACTAGGAACAGCTGTCCAGCTAGAAAGGGTACATTTTGGTTCAGGGGTAAGTCAAATTGTTCTTATCTGAACCTGTACTATGAAAATTTGGTAATTATGGTTTGTTTGACAGGTATTCTTCTTTGATATGAAGCTCTGCATTTACAAGCAAAACTTCACATATCTAGCTAATTCATCAATTGCCACCTTCATATTTATTCATTATTATGTGGGTTGTCTTTGCTGAATATTTAGCTTAGGCAAGGAGCCGCTACTCAGAGAGACGTGTACGGGTAAAAGGCTCCGAAATATGTTGAGTAGTTACCCGCTGAAGACCCTTTAATTTATTAGGGCTGATACAGCCTATGTCAAAATTTTACAGAGGCACGTGTGCAATATAGACAATAGTAATTCCATATATATACAGGTTAGACAGGGACAGGTTAGCTTATGGAGAGTAAAGAGTTCGAACTGCGGAATAGGATATTGACTACTAGGAAGTGGTTCTGGGCAAAAAGACACAAATACAACTTGAAAATTATCTAATTTCAGGAAATTACAATAGCACACATATTGAACAGTTTTAGTGAATATCGAGTTCATTGCAAGTTGGAAGAGATTGCAGTCCAAAAAATAAAAATGCACATTCAACAAACGATTGCTTATTTCAGTTTTGAGGCACGCAAAGTTTCCATTTTTAATTTCAAAGCAAATTGGGCAAGCAGTCTCCAAGAAAGGGATTTTGAATGATTTTTTTAAAAACATCCCTACAAGATCGGAACTAAAACAAAATCAAATATTGCCTGGCAATACGTGGTACACCTACTAGCTGTCCCAATTTGGTATCTGTGGACCTTATGTTATAGAAATACCGCACGAATTCACAGGGGTCAAGGGTCAAGTTCGAAGCTACAGTGAGACCATTCCACTGATGTGTCCACATACTAAATTTAGTAATCACGGCATAGGCAAATTGGCCAGGAAAGCAGTTGGAATGAAGCATGGAAGGAAGGGCAGGTGGAAGACAACGTGCTACCACATGGTCTCTGCTGGGGGACCTTAAATCACTAATGCAAAACCATAAAGAATAAACTCCGTTGAACACCACAACAGTCACACCCCTAACAATTTTAGACATCATGGAGCCAACCTTCTTTTGAGAATTCATAAAAGTGAATTCTTGATGGACAATGCACGGTAATGGACTGATGGCGTACTATAAACTCACAACCATTTTATACTGTTCTTGGTTCATTTCAAAAGATTTAATTTCATAACTCAGCTCTCCGATTGGCAAGTGACACTATATCTATCATTATGCAGATTTTCCCCTAGAATTTTACCTTGGTTGAAAAAAAATTACTTTGGCCATCCCTCAAAAAGTACGATTTCCTGAGTAGGCATTCTTTGGCATAATGTATCACGATTTAACTAACTGAGCACTGACAGTTTTTAATACTAGAGTGAGGGAGCATTCAAAGATAACATAAGAATATGCCTCCTTTCCAGCAACCGTTCTGAGTATCAGATTAAAAAGGACTATTTGAAATGAACCTGTAAAATATTCACTAGGGGTCAAACGTAAGAGCAATCAAAGAAGCCCTAAACACTTTTAAATGTGTGTAACTTCAGTTGTTTTTTTAGCTTTCTAAGTTAAACGCTCCTAGTTGACACCTTCTTAGAGTTTGTTCCTACCACGTTTTTAAGGCAGATGCAGAATAAATGATAGATGCTGTTATGACACAGAGACTTGACTTAGAGGCTTACTTTTATTTCATGACAAATATTTATGTCTTAATATGTGGCCAAATAAATTTTCGTTAAACCAATTCAAAAACAAAGCTTTTTATCCGAATAACATACAGTGAATTGTTTTGACACTGTGACCCAGGTATTTGGCTGGTGACATAGTTCTCTAAAATGGAACACTCCGAGTTAATACCTACCTGGAGTGCATTACTAGTACCATATTTGCAGCAGAGCTGGCGAGCAAGAATACGACATCTAAATGCAGACACGTATTAACGCTCACATGGCAAGGCAACAATCCTAACAGTTACACAATTTGTGCAAGAAGGATTAATATAGAGCATTCCCCTGTTTTTTCAGAAATAAAAAAAAGTATTAATATAGAGCATTCCCCTTTTTTTTCAGAAATAAAAAAAAGTTTTAATGCTGACATGAGCACTTTCTACAGATCATTGTGTAATTTTAAAACAAACCACTGCTAACTAGAAATTCTGAGCAGCAGCAAGGCTACGTAATATGCATTTGTCCTTATTATGCCCATCAACCATGCAAAGTTTGAAACTGATCTGTCAAAATTCCCTACACTAGTTGCCAATACAAGTTCAGTGTAACTTGTAACCCAAAGAGATTGACAGAAACAAGGAATCATCTATACCCTATTCCCCCTAAAGGTGGCAAAAAGGACATGACTCATGCCATCGGTTTGTCTATGCGAGTTAATTGGAATGGATATATATGGAAAAGCAGAATTTTCCTGATTAAAATTTCGTAAGGATGGCATACTGCACTCAACCTAGCATCGCAATAGAACATCGATTCTCATAACTGAATGATTCATCCAATCAATTTCTGAGGAGATTGACAGCAGGTGTTTTTATGACATCTAATACCGTGCCCTTGTGAAAATCAGTGTAAACTCTGACTAGGAATATAGGATGGTATCTGGAAGTTTGTCATCAGCCCGAAACCATGCCATACAACGACAACAGTGGTGATATCTTGAGCACTATTGAGTGCATTGATATATGGTTAATGCTATATCATATGACAAGTGTATATGGGGAATTATTAAATGTTGCCCATTTTGAACAAAAGTTGAGATTTAAGTTTATATGGAGGATAATTCTTTCATCTGTCAATATATTTCTTGGGTAAAAGATTTCATTGTTGGGCCAGGGACTAGGGTAAAAGGGTGAGGTAGTTCATTAACAATTCTCCCGTCGATTACCTGAGCAAGTTATGGCTACATCTTCATAATGAGTACAGTCGTGTGAACCCAGACCACCGTGACGACAGCTGGCTATGGTCTTCTCGCTACCATTACAACGAACATCGTCAAGCCAAATTTGACCACTTCCAGGGCCATAGCTGCGAGTGTTGAGCATTTTGCCCTTCTCGTAACCTGTATAAAAATGATATGGTATTTTACCTTTGTAATCATATCCATATATTTGTACATTGATATTATGGGTTATCTGCTATGAAGTTTAATACGCGCAAATGTAAAAGAAATTGTTTAAGGTTTCTAATGAAGCTGACGCTGATCAGTCATCACAAATTGAATACTAAATTAGTAAAGTGGGGTTTCATCCTGTGTACACTTCAGCTAAAGATGCCCGACTAAAAGCCATTTCGTAGGGTAGTTTTCACCCCCAGTTCTCCTCGCAAGCCTTCGCTGCAGGGCTGAGACTTGATGTGGACAGCAAACAACACCCAGTAACTCAACTTTATTGCAATTTTTTAATCAATGAGATAGCTCTTTAGTCAATAGATTAGGGGCTCTTACCAGCTTCATCCAGTAAGTTTTATTTTAAAATTTTGAACAGCAATGTGGTAATCATGTTAATTCTCAGAAAATGCTATATTGATCATAAAAATCGGGTGACATAAATACAAGTTTTTCATCTATTTTGTACCATGAAGCAAATGAAACTGGACACGGAAAGCTGTTCTAGCAACTAAGAGAAAGTGACAAACTGGCTGAGAGTGTGAGCGCAGTAATCAATCTTCGGGCTTCAAAGAGTGTTGAGCTTGGGTAGGGAAAGGAGAAATAGGGGTAAAATATCTATTTTCTTGGTAGCTGAGGTGTACACATCATGATTGATCATATATAAACACATACACACACACGCACACACACGCACACACACACATACATACAATTATATCATGCCCTTACACCCGATGGCGATGCATAAGCTTACGTACCAAGCATATGGCACAGGACAGTGGCGTCATTGTCATCAAAGAAATCATTACAGATAGTACCCCATTCCTCGGCTCCAGTGACAAACAGTTCGACACGTCCTGTGGTCTTGTTGCCATTCACTAAACGTACTTCTCGAACAACTGCAAATTATAAATCACAGAAGAACTATAAAAACGTGTCAACGCCAAATGTTTTATTCAGTCGTTGATAAGACCAATAAAGTTACCAACTTGGATATTCATATGTTAAATAGTTCCGACTATATTGTCTTTATTATATTTTGTGTCTCTCTCATCAATTCCGCAAATATGTGTTATCTCTCTTCTTTTTATTTTGTCATTACAAATAAAGATTCTTCGTGTTGATCGCTCCAAATATTTGATGCATCTCTTACTTTTGTTTGGTTTTAAAATAACTAAACTCGTTGAGAAAAGTCAAATTTTTCTACTAGTCAAAAACTCTAAGGTATGCAACAAGCATCGGCACAAGATTATATGTATTTGTAAGCATTTTTTGTGATTTAAGGATCAAAATTGAATACATGTCACGGCCATATGATTCTCCTTCTGACAGTAAAATTTCACTTTCATGTCCTGGAGACAGACTTTGCGTCCTTAGGCTGACAGAGCCTACGACATATGTTAAATTTTCGTCCAAAATGCTTCAGATCGTGTCCGTCCATCCAAAGACCAGCAATCGTTTTTATTTTTCCACACAAATTGTATGTCATGCTTCTTTAAATAGCAATCTTTATTCAACAAATATATAGTGTCTGCATCTTTTTAAAGTTGTACATTTTTTCTCGACATTGAGGTGCTGCGATGTCATTTTGCCCTGTGAATGGTGCTATAGGGATAAGGTGAGTCTGCAGAGTATCATACTGAACGATGTATCTGTCTGATAATTTAGGAAACTTGCTAGTACAATTATGCCTACCCATGGGTGTTTTGAAGCAGTCGACGGACACGTCCTGTTTATGGGTGATACATGATGTCTCGTAAGGATTTACATTGTCCCATCCTCCGTTACGACACTGCAGGAGACTTGCCTCACTTCCATAACAGCGAACCGAGTTGAGCCACACTTTCCCTGATCCTGCACCGTAATATGAATTCATCCTTGCGTGACCATCCACAAAACCTGTTGATTACAATAATGTGATTATGCATTACAGAAAGTTCTTTTTTGCACATCATCATAATTTTAATCCAGACATCTACCTTCTAGGAGTGAATTCATTTTGAACCATTCACGAAATGCATCACCAGATGGCTTTACCACGACACATGCACCTTTTTGTCATCGACACACAACCCAGCCATCAGCCAGGAGATGAATTAATGAACTACGAAAACAAACAGTAACCCATGCGTTGCCAAGCACCACCTACCAGAAATTGTAGTTATGATATCAAATTATACAATGTAGGTGAGTTCATTATTATAATGACATGCCACATAGCAATTGCAGCTCATTTTTCTGAACTTTGTAAACAGTTATCATCACATAATAAGGTCATTAAGTGGTGATCAGAGAACTGGCATTTGTTCAATATATAAAGTTGCATTACGTCATTTCGATCATTTTGTCAGCATACAGGGGCGTAGACAGGATTTTGGATTGGGGGTTTCAAATGATATAAAGAATGGACCTGCAAGCAGCCGAAAGGTGGAAAGCTTTGCTGGGGGGGGGGGGGGTCCGAGAACATGCCCCTTCCGGGGAAATCTTCAAATTCGAAGTATAAACTAGAGGATCAGGACTGATCCTGTGCCCAGGTGAATCATCAGTTGACCGTTTGAACAAACTTGGTGGTAACCCACTAGCTAGAGTAACATGGCCACCAAGTATGAAGTAAATCTGGCTGACGGTTTTGTCAGAGAAGTTGAAAATGTGAATCTGTATCAGAGGCCAATTGATTTACATAGTGAACAATCAGAATATATGCATTTACCAACAAGTACCCAAAATGCACCCAAGGTATATTGCCACCATGTTTGAAGTTAATCTGGATGACGGTTTTGGAGAAGAAGTCGAAAATGTGAATTAGCATTAGAATGCCCATTGACTTACATAGTAATCAATAGGAAAGCTGCATTGACCGGTATGTACCCGAATTTAAAAAATCGTTAAAAATCAGGAATCCGCAGGATTCCCACATAGTATACAACTTTGTTGGAACCATCTACAAGGAACATATCCACCATGTTTCAGCTTAATCTGAGTGACAGTTCTGGAGAAGAAGTCGAAAATAGCTATAACACACAAAAATTCATAAAAAATATGAAAAAAGTTGCAGCGCCACCTGGTGAACAAATTAAGAACTAGGAGTCCCAGGGAGTGTTCCTTTGTGATATCAAAGCAATTGGGTAAGCAGTTTCGGAGAAGATTTTTTAAGATTTGTCTAAAAAAAGAACAAAAAATTCATTACAAATAGAAAAAAATCACTGGAGCATGACCATTTTAACAAACCTGGTAGAAACCTACCCAAGGTACATTGCCACCAAGTTTGAAGTTAATCTGGATGACGGTTTTGGAGAAGAAGTCGAAAATGTGAATTAGCATTAGAATGCTCATTGACTTGCTGCAACAAATGTCCAAGTCACTTAAGGTCTAACAGAAGTATATGTGTCGTTCCGGTAGCTCGACCGATCCTACTGAAAAGGCCAAACCCTAAATACAGTTTATGAAACATTAAAAAAGGAGAAAAATCAAGCCACCCTTCCCTGATAAAAATTCAACGACCCTGGCTGATAGACTTTTCCGAGTAAGTAGCCGGCGTGTGCCGTTTTTCTTGCAGTAAAGTCAACTCAAACACAGCAGTATGTTTTTAAATTGTCTACAGGGTTTACTTGGGCTGGGGAAACAGCATAGCTGCATAGCCAGGGTTGCTGGGTGAAAAAAGATAGCCCCAGTCATTCCGTGATTGCGCTAGTAAAGTTTCGCTAGTTTTAAGACGTACGTTCTCCGAATTACCCGGGCAAACGGCCGTTAAAGTACTTTGAAAACATGACTTACTATCTCAAGTTTAATCTACCCGCCCGGTTGTGTCTGAAGCAGTTGTTATCTTTAAGTACAAATCTAAATGCAGCACGATACCCCGGGCAATACAAATCATGCACGTTGGTACCATTTGCGGACTGCACCATTTTTAACATGGCGCGATATATGGCGGGATAGTCGCACCAAAATACATTTGATTTGGATATCAAAGTAATCGCGGTCATAGCCTATGATCATATCATTATTGTTGCTTTGAAATATTTGTAAAATATAAACGTTTGGTTTCATATACTATGAACCTCCCATGAACGTCCAATTACTATCCTCTTTAACAAAACATTGGGTGCGGAAGCCACAATTTTTAAACTGGCAGACAAGCCTGTGGGTTAGTTCCAATGTGGTATTTTGAAGAGGTAGTATTCAAAATATGTTAAGGGAAAATTAATTTGTCGAATGAATGTAATGTACAATATATAATGGGGCATATGCAGTGTAAGCATTCCCAAAAATGTCAATACAACGCCTTGGCTTTTCCAGTTGTTGGCGACGATGGGTCCCGGAATAGGGACATTGTATCAGACACTGATTCCCCCAAAGGCTATGAATTAAGTGGCACCACTGGGCACAGAAGTCAAGAGGCCCCGGCTGAGTCAAAGATGGAAGCTCGAGGAGAAGGTTGCCCAGATAGCAGATACAGGTCCGAAAGTACCGCCGCGTTTTTATATAATTGGTAACTAACCAGCAAGTGGATGTCCATTTCAAACTTTAGCATTGCAATATACTTGTTGTAATCTCAAAAATACAGAAACATGGCATCTTTTATAAAACCTGCATTTTGAAGTTCCAATACTGTATATAATAATGTGACACGTTTAGTTAAGTAGTTCTAACAAATATTTCTTTTTTCTGTTGACCGGATACAGGTTGCAATTTAAATGACAGTAAATATATTCATTCACATTTCCTAGTTCAAAATATATTTAGTTTGGAATGCTGTTTATGTTAAAATTATGGAAATATATTTCTGCATGTTTAAAAATATCAATAAGGATTTTTACTTTCTGTAAAAGAAGTGTCAGCAGCTAAAACAAATTATGAACAAATTCTTTTCAATTTGACAGTTACAGGTAATCTCGCTGGCTCGAGAACGTGTCACATGCACTTAACTGTGTACTTCCGCTATGGACAGAAGGACAAGCTATGAAGCTTATTGTAGGTCAGGTTCTATAGTAGTTCATCTATTTGGGGTAAAAAGTAGAGCATGACGTTCATTAAATGCACACATAGATTTCTGAAAAAAAAGTACTAATTGGGTACATAACGTTTATGAAGAGGAGGACATAAGTTGGTAACAGGTGCATCATGGTTATGTTATCACTTTGTTTCTCTCTACCTTTTTTAATCTGTAGCCTGAGTGTACTTACTAGCTTTGCTCCCTTATTGGTTGACTGATTTGTAAGGAAATAGTATTTAAACACAGCAGCTTTTATTTCCTTCTGATGGGGAAGAAATATACACGCCAAAATAAGTCATGATATCGGTTCGTACTTCGCTACATTCTCCGCATAGCAACAGCTTGAAATTTAACTGCAGCATTTTGCGGGGTGACAAATCTACAGTAATATGTACCTCTTTGATGTACAATCACAGAAAAGGGGCAATTCAATAGGTTTTGTTTCACAAACTGGGCATCAGCTACCACATAAATTGTTCACGTTCTGCTATTTAGACTCAATAAATTTATTTTGTGAACGCTATAAACGATGTCAACTGCATCGTGGTAACCATATATATATATATATATATAAAATTTCATTTCTGGAATGTAACAAATTGTTTGTTTGTAGGGTGGTAGGCTAAGATTTAAAAACCCCAACTATTCAAATGACATATTTCAACATATAAACACTTGTGAATGAAGGCGGTGACATAACTGTGTTTCTTGTAAAGTTGTTTTCCTCAATAATTTGCTACCCCAAGTTCCGTATAAGCACAACATTAATACTGGAATTTGAGGATAAGTAAACTAGATTTCATCAAAATCATGCACCTACTGGTTCGTATATCCCCGTTAAAGTGTGACCTGAAGCTACATTTTGAAGTGGAAGAAAAAGATATTGTAACTCTACTAATTGTCTTACTTCGCCGGGAGTTTCTGACATAATGGGAAAATGCCTAACTATCACAGCCAAACGTTTATATAGTACAATGAAGCCATAATCACTTACCTAATTGACGACAAAGGACGTTTGCTGCTGTATTTTTCCACTTGAAGTCACATAAAGTACCAACGGTGCCGTCACGTTTGACCTCCACCCGGCCACTGCTCTTAGTACCACCAACAAGCGAAAATTTCAGTTCTAAGGGGGAGAAATTTTAAAACATTAGATATACAGGTAGAATATTATATACGACAAAAATATAGCTCTACATATATACTGTTTTACAAACCTTTAATGCAATAGCTTCTATTGTTAATGTATTATAATGAACAATGATCAACATATTTTGAAATCTTTAAGAATTACAACCTTTTTCATCAAAGTTATGGTGTTTCAATTGATCTTAATAATCTAGATTATTGTAGTTTATTTTGTGTTCTTTTTTTTCTCGTATTTATTTATTTTGTTTTTTAAGGTGCCATAAAACAGCCATTGTCGCCACAACGAAAGGAAAGTCACACCTACCTTTCTTGTAGCACACTACGCCCGCTTCGTAGGTACTCTGTCGGCATTTGTACTGGTCACCCCATTTTGTGTAGGTGCACTTATCTAGCGATTTCTCTGTCCCCGTGCATGACACATTACTCATTAAGATGGGTTTCTTCATATACGTGTATGACGGGTGTCGATAAGGAACTCCGCCGGTAAAGTTGAGCTGTCTACAGGCGACATTGGCTTCTTCCTTTCCCCAGTCATTCATGCAAACTCTGCCCCACACTCCATCCAACTTAACTTCAACGATACCATGGTAGTTACTACTGTATCTATCTCGCATAAGACGTACCTTGAAGCCTGTAAAACATTTATTCAAATGTCGTTAAAGCAACAAAACGCTTGATAAACATAATGTACTGCCAATGTTGAAAGAGAATAATAACCACACCTTCTAGTATACTAATGTTTTCCCAACAGAAACGAGATTTAAGAGAATGTACAATGTGTTTATGTAATTATCGCCTTTTTCTGAGTGAGACTAGGGAGGAGAACAGGGTATGTTTGATTTCATGCTATGTACTGAGACATGACTCACGTTTGCTTTTAGAAGGCTAGATGTTTAATCACAGGCGAGTAACCCAACACCATGCTGCTGCTACAGACCAAGTAACACAATTGTGAAGTACGTTTAGTCTGTTATTTGCAAATATAATTTGTCTGCTTCATCCAAATCGTGTATTTAGTTGTGGGGTTTCAAATGGTTCAATTATATGACATAGACGTCTCTGTGTTTTTTTTTTTCAATAATGGAAGGTATGCAGATTAACGGGTAATACTTGTATGTATCGTCGGGTCACCTTCTGTGTAAATAATTGCTTATGTAAATTTATAATTCATTTTTACTTTGTCATTTTTGGATAAATTCAACTCCTCCAATCCTTTTTGTGCATCCGAATGCACAAGCTGAGCAACAGTATGTGCTTACCTGTATCGCTGATAGTCTTGTTACTACAATAGACGGATCCATAAAAGCCACTACTACATATCCCAGTGTTCCATCCACCATTCGGGCAATCTGCGATAGATTTCTCGCTTCCAACACACTTTACACCTTTTAGAATTATTGGATCCTTTAATTTACCAAAGGCCGATTTAGGTAAAGCTTTTCCATCTACAAATCCCAATTGCCTGCACAAAACTCGAGAATTCATGTCTGTCCAAATGTCGTCACAAATCAAGCCACGTTTCTTATTTTTGTGGTAGACGTAGACACCGCCAAAGGTTGCATTCACGCCAAACTGGAGACGAACTGCATGATGAAAATAAAATTCCCTATGAATGACCATCCCCATGCGTTCAAGCAATTCGTCTTGTGACTTTAGTGAATTAATGCATTTGTTTCACTTCCCGCCCATTATACGAATATGAGAAAACCAGGACGCTTAGACTCGTGATCTACTTTTACAAAAATCCCGCAATGGTTCATGTATACTATGTTTGAAGAGGATTTGTTGTACAGTTTTGGAGAAAACGCACATAAAGCACACTGTACCCAAGAATGCGGATATCTACCATCCTAACATAAGCATTTACTGATCATTATCATAATGTCAAAATTGTTGAAAATTGGCTAATGACATTACGGTTACAAAAACACTTATATTCCGAAGTGCAACGATTACAGCACCACCTGTTGAACAAGATATAGTCAATGGGTAAAGAGGAGAGATGTGTGTGCAGTTTTAGTGCAATGAGCCAACAGGGTTATGGGGGGGGGGGTGCAGATGATTTTCTTTGAAGCACGACCAATTGAGTATCTCTCAATGAGACAGACCTCATCAACATTTGAGTGGAACTGGTCTGCACATTTTGAGAAAACTACATATACATGTGTAAATATAAGTGGCATTATACTGACATGTTCTCTTGACAATCATTCCATCATTTCAAAATTTTGTAGAGAGTCGGGAAACGACAGGACTGCCACCTGGGGATCAACCTTGCCGGATACTATGTCAAACTACAGTTGCACCGAATTTTAAGACATTCCAATATACAGGTTATGAAAAGATAAAGAACATTGCAAACTTTTATGGCTTTTTTTAAATACTGTACATAAAACGAAGACAAGCAGTGAAGGTAAGACCCCAGCGAGTTTTAAAATAAATGTGGCCTATGGCTTTGAAGAGAACTATATATTCTACAAAAACACTAGTATTTTTGTTGTACCAAGACTGACAAGCTCTTCTATTACCATTATCATTGCTTATGTTTTCAAAGATCTGCAAAAATCAGTAAATGTAATATGGTCCCACATGGTGATCAAATTTGGTGGAGATCAGAAAGTAATGTTGCTAATATGAATGTTTGGTAGAAAATGTCAAATGTTACATAAGGTCACGAAGTTTTTTTTTTTTTTAATCCAATAATTGTGACACCACCCGTTGCAAAAGGTTATGTGTAACATACACCCAGAAATGTTGGTGATGCAGTTTCACATAAAATGTTCCTACCTTTCCTCCAAAGTGACTCAACTCGTGAAACATTAAGGACTGTCCGTTTGAACAAACGTACAGACCCACAAAGGGTACATCGATCCTACCAAGTTCAGAGAGGCGCCGGGTAACAGTTGTACAAAAATTAAAAATGTTAATTTTTGATGCACAAGCGACTGCCGAAGGACCACCTTAGAAATTTTGTAGATTTCGCAAATCAGATGAGTTATAAAAGCACTTAAAAACGCATAGGAAATGGCCATGTTAGCAAACAGGCTTACCGTTTTCATAGCAAAATACGCCCGCATCGTTATTATGGTTTTTACAACTGTAGTAAATTGGATATGGACCGTAGCGTCCGGAGTTATATGTACTGCCTGAATATGGACCTGGTCTGCCTGGCGTGGGCCTAGTAGGGTATATATATTGGCTGATTATGTTGTTCCAGCCTCTGTGGGCACATTTTAGCAATGATGTCTCCGTTCCTTTGCACTGCAAATGACTGAGCCACACTGGGCCTTTTCCGCGTCCGAAGTGAGATCCCCCAATAGCTGCCCCTTCTGGGAATCCCATCTGGCGGCACAGAACACTGGCATCTCTGTTGTCCCACAGACCATCACAGATAGAACCCCATACTCCTCCCACTTGTAATTCCACGAGTCCTTGTTTGCTTTTGGTGTTGTTACCGTGCGTAATGCGGAATTGTACTGAAAATATTCCAATCTATCGTTGCAGCTTCACAATATGCAAAAAGCATTTCAGCACATTTAAAACCTGAAACTATTTTCGGCAAATCTCACATGGCATGTGTTAAACTGAAATTCTATAACCAAGTAAAAAAGTGCCTGCTAGTCTTATTTACATGATACTAGTACCAAAACATTTAGAAAGTACTCTAGTAAACGTGAGTAACGAGATAAGCGTTTTTTTCTTTCGCTGGGTTTTTGTTGATATGTTATACAGAATGAAATTTTTATTCAAGACGTCTGAATCCAAGCCGGTCGTTCTTTAGTCATGTTTAAATATATATGACGTCCAACATTTCGCAATTTTGTGCCTATCACTTTAGAGAACATATTTTTCTGCTACATGTACGCTGCATTTACCTTTAAGTTGAAAGAATCCATCAAAATATATAATTTGCTGAAATATAGAATCAAAATACGCGTTGCCATTGATTTTATTCGAACTAGTGCACACATGCCAAGTAGACCAGCTATTAATAAATATTACGCTGTCATTAAATAAAAATACCATGGAACATCTTAGTGCCCCAGATAAAACGTCTCTCACCTGAGTGAACAGCTTTGAAGCAGAGCACACCAGGCTCATAACTTATCCCGCTGCAATCACCAATATTTGAGCGGTTACGAAAAGGACAATCCACAAGGGTACGTTCCGTCCCAGTACAGTTAATTTCGTTCATCCATATAGGATACTTCAGCCGTGAATAACGCTTCACAAAGAAAATAAACGTGCTTTATTATACAGGGGTTGCTCAGAAAATGCATTTTCGTGGAGGACGGGGGGGGGAGTGAAAGAGGGAGAAAAGTCAGGTCCCTGTCGCGCCACCTGTTTAGGAAAAATGTAATGTCTTCCGTCGTGTGTTATTCATCTTGATCACCGTGTGTTATTGGTAACTAATACCTTGCCCAGAATGACATTAACCGATCAGCACTGACCTTTGTACCTAATCACCGTGTGTTATTGGTAACTAATACCCTGCCGAGAATGACACATTAACCGATCAGCACTGACCTTTGTACCTAATCATGATGAGCTTAGATTATAAATTCTGGTTTTATTGTACTACACTCCATCCGCCTTTTTCATGTAGCATGTCATCGGTGGTATTTATTTAGAAATGATGGCCTGTGATCCATTTATTGTGATTCTTATGGTAAAACACCAAGCTTTATTGGCCAATTGCATTCGTAAAATAAATTTAAAGTCATGCTTATTCATCATAATTTTTATCTTATATATACATGTAGGTCATCATTTTGTACTTTCGAATAAACCTGGGTTAACAAACAAAATTTCCCAAAAAACGATATTGATGATATATGTTCCTTTTGATGAATGAAGTGATAAGAAACACGTAAATCTAGAAACTGTGACCCTTAACCATAAATATTTATTAGTGACATGTGAAGTAAACCATTTGGTGAATATAACATTGCGGCAGCTACTGTGACAGAAATTAAACTCAGTCAAATTAAAAACACATGAAAAGCTAACGACACAAAAATACCAATATACCAACCATACACATTATATTGTGCATAATTTAAATGTAACAACATAATCAGAAATAAACATAACTTCAACACAACGCCTCGACTGAAGGGATCGCCCTAGAGAGCATGTAATTAGCCTTACATTTGCTCAAATTGGGTCAAATTGACACCAAATTCTGACCAGATCATCTGGCCAGGTAAGGTAAGCACATAGCAATGTTTGAGTAAAAGACATGGAGGCATTCTGCATATATCGCGGTAACGAGAATGTGCACACCCGGATGGACGGAAATCCGGACGAACATCCAGGGGGACATCTGGACAGGCATGCGGATGGAACGACAACCCAAAAGCATAAAGGATCTCTCCATGCGGCAGACCCTTAAAAAATTTACAACCACATATTTCGTGGACGTCAAAATCTCATGTGCCATCAAACTGAATTGCATGTATGTACAGACCTTTCACACACGCACGAGATCCCACCATGGGGCAGACCCTTAAAAAATTTACAACCACATATTTCGTGGACGTCAAAATCTTATGTGCCATCAAACTGAAGTGCATGTAAGTACAGACCTTTCTCTCTCTCTCTCTCTCTCTCACACACACACACACACACACACACACACGCACGCACGCACGCACGAACGAACGAACGCACGCACACACACACACACATTAAATAGACAAGCAGCTGCTGACGCTACCCTTGGTATAAACATATTTTAATTCATTAGAAAGCAATTGGAAGACAGGGCACAACCCTATATAAATTCCTCTTGCAACCTTTACCCGCTACCCTTAACCCTCGCCCACGCTTGTCATGGTGGTAAATAATTTTGATCTACCTTGAAACATGTGACCATTTTTAACTAACTTCCATTAAATCCCTCTGTGGATATTACATAGAACAGAATTCTATTTTAAAGGCCCTGTGATCTTAAGGCTCACTGATCTTTGTTAATTAAATAATAATTTAATCATAGAGGATAATTAGCCATCTAAGACTGTGCTTATGCGTTTCTTCAATATAACAAGTACCCGCATTGCAAATTTTGAAGGGTTATTTATTACTTTCCAAGAAATACTTGGACAAACTATGCAGGTGATTTTGAGCTGATTAACGGTCGGTGTTAATCAATTAGTCGATTAATAAGTAAAAGAAAGTAATCAGCCAAACAAATTAATGCTGAGGCACACCTCTTTCCTGGAATCAACCTACCAGGAAAATTTCAAAGAGCTAGCATTTATAGTTCCAAAGATATTGCCTGGTCAAAATCGTTTAATTTCTATAGGTTGCTTAATGCGCTTTGTTAATTAATTATTTAATAAAAATAATTTGGCACACAAAACAATGCCCATGCACGCCACCTACTACCTTAGATGCACCATCCCTATTAATTTCAAAGCACTCAGATTTATAGTTTAGAAGGTATCGCCAATACAAAATTATACAGATGATTTTGAGATGCTTTACGATCTTTGTTATTGAATAATTAAAGAAAGTAATCAGCTTAATAAGTTGAATCCTACGCTCAACTCCTGCCTAATATTTACCAAACCTAAATAGCTGAAAGGGCTGGCGTTTATGGTTCCAACGATTGGCCGGAACATAATCGTTTTTGGTCTGGAGGTTGCCAAATGAAATTTTGTTAATGAATTAATGTAAGCAATTAGGCACACTATACAATGCCTATGTACCTACTACCTATGTTCTACCAACTCTATAAATTTCAAAGGGCTAGCATTTATAGTCAGAAGATATGGCCAGGACAAAATTTGTTCCAGATGCAGGTGAGTTTTAAGTGCTTAATGATGTTTGTTAATAAATTAGTAAAGGAATATAATGAGCCAAATAAATGTAATCTTATTAACACATCCTATTGGGGATCTACCACGCCTAAAAATTTGAAAGGCCTACCATTTATAGTTTCCAAGCTATGGCCCGGACAAAATCGCTTATCATCTGGAGGTTGCCTAATGAATTTGTTTAATTAATTAATAAAATTAATTAATTAGTTAATTAAACTTTATAAATTTCAATGGGCTAGCATTTATAGTTCAGGAGATATGGCCCGGACAAAATTTGTTTTGGATGGACAGAAGGACACATGCACAGTGCCCATTACCATACCCCCCCAACATACACACATACACACACACACAGACACACACACACACACACACACACACACACACACACACACACACAACATGGGAGGGGTATAAAAAGTGTGTATTTGGAAAAAGATTGGGTGCAGATATATGGAAGGGGAACAGGGTCAATATTCAACATTGCATTTTGCAATGTTCAATATCACATTATGCAAAAGTAAGATCACAAATATGCAATTTTAAGATTGCAGTATGCCATTTTGATATTTCACAGTGCAACTGCAAGAGCGCAATTTGCAACTGAACAAATGCTTAATGCAATTTCAACATTTCATTATGCAATCACCATATCTTCGTGCAATTTTTTTTATTATTGTTTCTTGTATGCAAAATATTCCAAATGCAATTTTAACAATACTTTGTGCAATTAATGAAATTTTGCATGTAATGAATATATTTCTTTACGCAATAGACAACTAAATTACCCTACTGGCAATTGCAATGACAAGAAGAAAATATGCAATTATAATATTATATTATGCTAACATGACAATGTGCAAATTTGCAAAATTACATTACGAATACTCACTTTTACATCTATAAGATTCAATAAGACGTTCACTAATTACCACAATTACATGTGTGGCCTACTACCTTTTGATTTATGTATATATATATATAAGATCTTGTACAACAACTATCTGCAAAAACCGCAGAATGCACAGAGCTTAGGCGCGAAAATGCAGAACTTAAAGATGGCCTAAGTAAAGCCCACGAAAAGCTCGAATCTAAGGACAACAAAGCATCCTCTGACAACTTAGTGATTGGGAGCTCTATCATTAAGGATGTCACAAGCAGCGACAGTAAGACAGTAGTAAAGTCTATGAGTGGCGCCAAAGTCAATGATGTGCATAATGCATTGACAAAAGAAACAAGAAAATATGAAACTGTCATCTTACAAGTTGGTACAAACGACTGTACCAAGTCCAATGATGCTGATAAGATAATCAATGACTACAAGTTAATGGCAATTGGCGCTAAACAAGTTGCAAAGCATGTCAAAGTATCAAGCTTGTGCCCACGAGTTGACAAATGTGATGCCCAAGAAACGGCAGAAATAGTAAATGCAGGACTAGCAGCCATGTGCATTGACAATGGCTATATATTTACCAATAATGACCCAAAATTTCGTCTCGCTGACGGCACAATAAATGAAGGTGCTTTACAAAAAGATGGCTTACACCTTTCCCAGTTTGGCACGAAAAAGCTGATCGAAAGTTTCGGTATCCAGTGCCTTGGAGTAAGAACCTCAACAAGCCAATCCAGCCAAAACAAAAGCACAATACCGGGGAAAAGGTCAAATAACGGTCCGTGGTCACGAAACGGGACAGACAATGGCAGGACTACTGAAAGTGGCGCGTGGCAGCATGTTGGCAAGCACAATCGCAAGCATGCACAAAAGGAGACGAACAGCAGACGGAACAATACCACCGGTAGCTATGAAGGAGGACGAAACCATACAGATGTAAGGTCCCAAAACGAGACAGCGAAGTGTACTTTCTGTGGTGAAAGAAAACATAACTCTACCACGTGCAAGCATGGTCAGAAGATACGGTGCGACACGTGCTGGAAATTCGGACATAAAAAGAAGATATGTTGGTATAACAGTACATATTAGAGGTGTGGCAAAGAAGGTAGGGCCTCCAAGACCAGCACCAGGGAGCCTACCAAAAATTAGACAAAACGCCATCGCCGAGGTAAGCAGCGTAAGTTAAGGAAAGTGTATAAGAAAATTAGACTAGCATACTGTAATGTACAAAATTTAGGTTTAGCCAAACGATGTGAATTGTCTCATTTACTGGAAAAAGAACACTTTTCTATGTATGCAATGGTTGAAACGTTCCACCAATCTGATCATGACATAATATTTGAGAATATACATCCTCAATATAAGTGGTTAGGCAAAGCAAGGAAGAGCACTGTGAAAAAGACAGGAGGTGGTTTAGGTCTCCTAATTAGCAAAAGTATTGAGGTTCTAGATAACAATGTTTTCGACTCGAAAAATGATGAATTTGAGCGTTTATGGATAAAGGTCAAAGCTGGACAGAATATTTTTATGATCGGGGTAACTTACTTTCCTAACGATGGAATAGATAAAGATAATAGTTCCTTTCTTATGACTGAACTGATCGAAAATATCAGCCAATTGCAATCTAAGGGTCACCATTGTATTTTGTTGGGAGATTTTAACGGTAAAATAGGAGAGTATCGTGTTGAAGGTAAAGCAAGTTTTAATGGCGACCTGCTAGAAAAACTGATAGAGACAGCTGATATGAAAGTTTTAAACAAATCTCCCCTATGCACTGGAAAATATACGTGGCATAGAGGTAGCACCAAGACCACTATTGACTATGCACTTATAAACTCCTCTCTGGAAAATAACATAGACAGTGTCATCATTGATGAAGTTGGTGATTATGACTTAGGCAGTGATCACAATACAATATGTGTTTCGTTTAACTCTTCCGAGTGTAAAAACAATGCCCCCCTGGTAAAAAATATCATGAAGTGGAAAATCAATGAGGTAAAAGACTGGAGTGCTTTCAGACTAGCTTTATCTACTAAATTTGCAAACTTCGAGTGTGACCTTTCCCAACCTATTAACCAAACATGGCTAGGATGGAAGCAGATTGTTACAGAAGTTGGTGAACAATATGTCGGTAAAAAAGAAATAAAAGACGATAAAAAGCATGTGTGTGACAAAGAAACTAAGAAACTCATTCAAAATCGTAGAACGGCAAATAAGTTCTACAGGTATTGGGCAGGCAAAGAAACTTGTGACCCAGAAATTTTACAAGAACTTTGGCAAGAATATTTGCGCAGAAAGCGAGATGTTCACGAAAAAATCAAAACCATTAAAGTCCAAAATAAAATAAAAGTTATCTCTTTAAATTCTAGAATAGGAACGAAAAACACACGTTCATATTGGCGAATGCTGAAACGTTTGAATGGAAATAATGGACATCCCCTAAAAATCTGCGACCCTAATGACAAAAGCAAAATTATTAACGATCCGAAGAGAATCAGTGAAATATTAGGTACATATTGGAAAAATTTGGGAAATTCTGGGTCACCGACAGGTGATAAAGACCTAAACAATATTTTGATGGAACATCTTTCTTTTGACGGAGATAAAGTAGACATGTGGCCTCACAGATATAGTAATAGATGAAAATGCTACCTGGAATGCCATTAGCAAACTAAAGAACGGTAAAGCCTGTGGTATCGATAATATACCAAACGAATTTTTAAAGCATGGCGGTGAGGCAATTGTTAACTCACTTACGAAAATATTTAAGCTATGTAAAATACTAGAAAGCTTCCCAGACGATTGGTCAAAAGGTTATATTTAACCAATATATAAAGACGGTAAGCCAGAGCTACTCAGCAATTATAGAGGAATTACAATTACTTCTAATGTATATAAAGTGTTTGCATCCATGCTTGAAACACAAATGATGTCTTTCTATGAGGAACAGGAAACCTTTGGTGAACTGCAAGGTGCATATAGACAAGGTCGTAGGTTAGAAGATCACTACTTTAGTCTCAAAGGTCTATGTAGTTTAAGAAAGGACAGAAAAGAGAAAACATGGTTAGCATTTCTTGATATCAGCAAAGCTTTTGATACGGTAAACAGAAATCGGATGATGTGCGAACTGTGGAATAGTGGAATTCAAGGTAAAACATGGCGACTAGTACATAGATTGTACGAGAAGGTGGAAAACAAAGTTATATTTGGTCCTTTTGAAAGTAATTGGTACGAAAGTGTTAATGGTGTGAAACAAGGATGCATTCTATCACCCACGCTATTTTCTATTGTCATGAATGATCTGCTCTTCATGCTTAATGAGCAGAGGTTAGGAATAACCTATCATGAGGAACTTATTCCCGCCTTACTTTATGCAGATGACATTGTTCTGATGGCAAATGATGATAAACAACTACAGGAAATGCTTAATATTGCACATAGATTTGCTACAAAAAGGGGAATGAAATTTAATGACACAAAATCAAAAGTTATGGTAATAGGTAAAAAAATGGATATGACAATGAAATGGTTTTTGGGAACGTTGACACTTGAAGAATGCACTATGTATAAATATTTAGGTATTATATTTGCCCAGTCATTACAAGACTCTCCACACATAAAGCAACACTTGAAAGGTAAACTTAGTCGCTTAAATGGATATATATGTAGTATTCTCTCATCGCACGACAATATAAATAGAGTAACGTTTGGTGACAGTCTCTGGAAAAGCCTAATAATGCCTTCACTCACACATGGCAGTGCAGTATGGTTTAACAATACAAAGGAAAGCACAAGTATTGTAAGATCATTCCAGTACACGGTGGCACGAGCTATTCTACAAGTAAGAGGTACCCCTGCAATGGTGGCAACACTAGGGGAGTTTGGCTGGCTACCACTGATAACCATCTTGAATAAACAGAGAGTAAAATATTATCATCATGTAAAGTATAACATTCCAGCAAACAGACTGTGTAAACGAGTACTTTGTGACTTAGAAACAAATTTTCAGTCCGGTCATAAATCTTGCTGGCCATACATGTCACAGATATCCACAATCTTGTCCGGGGCTGGATTAGATAATGTAAATTGCAGAGATACTGGTGACTGGATCTATCCTTTTTGTAAGTTGTCCACGCAAAACTACGTATAGGACTTTTTTAAAGATATCGATGAAATGTCCTCCTTGTCATATTACAAATTGATTAAGTATTCCACGCTTGGGGAGAGATACATGTTCCAGGTAAATGACTTCAAGGGCACTAGACTAAAATTTATGGCTAGAACCGGATGTCTAGGATTGGAAGAAACATTACAGAGATGGAATTTGTCCAACGGAATTTGTAAACTATGTAATCAAGGTATAGAAGATTTATTTGATTTCACTTTCACATGTGAACACTCCAAGGAATTAAGAATTAAGATTTGGCGAAATTTGGAAAAATGCCTGTTGGAACATGGTTATACCCATGTATGGGAACATTTTACTCGCTCTTCCATAACTACGAAATTTACGCTACTGTTTGGAATATCATTCAATTATGACCATGCTGTTAATGATATATTTGACAGTGTTTGTAAAACTTTCCTAAAAGAAGCATGGCGTTGCCGTATGGTAGCTCTTGAAGGTGCTGGCTGTGACATTTCTGTGTAGATTCTTAAAAAATTAACTGTGATATATAAGCTAATGTGTATGTGTGTGTGTATGTATATATACACACATGTATATATATATATATATATATATATATATATATATATATATATATATATATATATATATATATATATATATGTATATATATATATCTTCAACTGTGCCTGTTCACAGTAAAGAAATAGAGTTGTACAGTTCCCTGTAAGGTGCAGATTCCATAGATTTTAAATGGAGCTCCTATATTGTATATAAGTTTTATCTATTTTGAAGTGTATTTTAATTTTATACATTGTAATTATGACGATGATAAACATTTATTTTCTACATTGTAAACCAAAAGTGCACGATGTACTTGTCCTTACGCTTTCTAGAGTTTTCTCCCAATGGGTGGTTGATCTCTAGTTTTAGCGCGGGGGACAAAACTATGATATTGATGATTGGTTACACCGGTTGAAAGCAAACTTTAAATGGGTAAGATACTTGGACGCATCATGGAATACACCCTGTTCCATCGATGCCCCCGGTGTAAAGGGGTAGTTTTCCTGATAAAATTATTTATTTATTTATTATTTACAAATCTTTGGCATTGGGTGCGGAATTCGCGATTTGGTATTTTGAAGAGGTAACATCCAAAATGTATGTGTGATTAGTGTTAAGGGAAGGTTAATTTGTCAAAAGAATGTAATGGACAATATATATGTACATATACATGGAGCTATGAGAAGCCTATTGATGGTTGCATGCGCATGTAAAAAGTAAATTCCAAAATGGTAAATGGATGCTGTTCCACGTACGGCTCAATGCTGAACGTAGATACAGCCCTACCACACACAAATCCTTACTCTGTAATATAGACGGCTTCTTGTAGTATACTTGGACGCATCATGGAATAAACCCCGTTCCATTGATGCCCCCGTTGTAAAGGGGTAGTTTTCCGAAGAAATTATTATTATTATTATTATTATTATTATTATTATTATTATTATTATTATTATTATTATTATTATTATTATTATTATTATTATTATTATTATTATTATTATTATTATTATTATTATCATTATTATTATTATATATAATATATATTCAAGTTTGATATTTCTAAACGTGATCTTAAATCTGCTACACTTCACAGTTCATTTCTATAATCCTGTGTGTTATGCAATATATGAAAGCTAAAATATGCTTTTCACATCATCACGTGTGTATAATACAGGCCTACTTTTCATTTCTCAAAACTATAATAATACAAGTATGCTGACTGGAAAATGCGGTTCACTTTTTTGCAGAACGCAGGTTGCAGGACATAGTTTGTAGTGCACATCTTGCAGTACGTAATTTTTCCCTTTGTTATTCAATATGATGCGACATTTTCATATTCTGCAATGATGTGCGCATTCGGAGATGTGGGCAACGAACCAACTAATGCTCCCTGTTCTCTGCACATGCACAGAAAATGTACAAGCGGAAAAATCAACTCCCCATCTGACAAGACTGTGGCTGAGGGGTGGCTGCTTTTACTTTTTTGGATTTGAAGTATGTTGATTGATAAAAAATGTCCCTCCCATAGTGACATATATTTTCTCTTTAAGATAAAATCAAAGTACCAGCAAGCACAGCTGGGGCTATATATGCTCGAATCAAATAAATTAGCATAAACAAACAAACACTTAGGTATACATCTAAGCTTACACCCAACCCTGGATTTCCCTCAACACCTGCGTTTAAGCCCAGTCGATGTTTAAACATATACAATTCAACATAAAAAACCCGAAATGTACGTCATTTCCAAGTAACTCTTATAAATCTGGTACTATACAAGTCAATGGGGCTTGCAATAGTAAGTAACCTTTTTGACTTCTCCAAAAACGCCGGCTGGATCTTCTTCAAACATTGTGGGGATTTACCTTGGGTGGGTCTCTACCAGGTGTTATCAAATGTTCACGCTTCAATGATTTTTGGATTTTGTGTGAACTTTTTGTTAATTTTTTTGTCAAATCTTGAAATATCTTCTGTGAAATCGCTCGGCCAATTGCTTCGAAATTGCATGGGGACATATCGGGCGACCACTAGACCATAATTTCTTCAACAAGAGGCTCTTTGATTGTTTTGGGGTTTTTTTTGTTGTTGTTGTTTTGTTTGTTTGTTTGTTTGTTTGTTTGTTTGTTTTTTTTTTTGTTTTTTTTTTGTTTTTTTTTATGTTTTCTTTTGTTTTTTTTGTCTTTTTTAATATATTTTTGTTCTTTTTTCCCTCATTTTCTACATCTCCAGACTCCTTCTGATATTCCTGTCAAATTTGGTGGAAATATTCCTTGTCAAAGGGTCAAACAATTTTTTTCATTACATGATGTTACAGTGAATCCTTGATTCTTAAGAAACTTTTTAATTTTGGTATTTATCTCCTTTGTGCATACATTCCTTTTGATTACTGTGTAAGTCAATGGGGATTGCAATGGTAATTTACATTTTTGACTTCTCCAAAACAAGTGGCCAGGCGCACTTCAAACTTGGTGGGGATATGCTTCCGAAAAACGGTAGCAACCTGTCAGTGTATCTTAGCCAACAGACCAATGCCATGTGTTCTCTTGGGCCTTATATTGTAACTCACTACAGTTTATATATATTTGTCTCTATGCAAAAGAATGCTTATATGTTAACATAAGTCCTAGCTCCAAAAGTTCTCCAGTTGGTTCAAACATATTTTATTGAAAAAAAAAACATTTGGAGAATAGGGCAGAGTCCTATATTAATCCCTCTTGTAGTTCTCCAGTTATCAACTAAACAGTAAATGCTCACCCAAACTGCTTTCAAGCAGAGATAATTGAGAAAAAATTGAAGATGTGCATGCAAGCTTTTGTACTTATTTTATGTGATTTGTAACACCCGTGCTCCTTCCTAGAAAACACAGCACATCAATTCCAATGTGTACATGTAATCAGCTTAAATTTAGCTTGGCTCTTCAGTCAGAATCAATAGAAAAGCCTAACATTTGAACAATATATTTAATGACATATTTAAAAGATACTATACTTATCAAAATACCTTTATGTAAATTGTCTTTAAGTCTAGTGCTCTGAATAAAGGCAACATGCAAACCATGAGTTATATTTCCTTTTCTTTCATAGATCCAAGGAATGTACCAATATTCACAGAATTCTTTGTCAAGCTGTACAAGCGACAGCCCAAAAGATTACTGTTTAACAAACAAATTCTTGACAATAAAAAAGGAAAAAATGACCAATACATTGATCTTTAATTTGTTGACAATTATAGACAGCCCCTTATCAGATATTCTAACTGACACTTCAGGCATAATACTACTCATAATACGGGACCTGCAGGCATTGGCCTTAGTCTGCTTTTCCCCTGATACTACTAAACTGAATTGATTGATGAATAAATACAACACAAAAAAACATGATCAAATTCCGTATGAATTGAAACCATTGCATTGTACGCAGTATACCTGTAACGAATAAGCCGTATGATTCTGATAAATAATCAGCATATCCCCATAAGGGGCAACTTGCTGATGGAGCGAGAGGCATTAAGTAGATATGGAAATAAAGCTTCAAGTCGGCACTTGAACACAGAAAGTGTACTGGCCTCTGCAACAGGAGCAGGAAGCTTGTTCCACTCTGGGATGGAGAGAAACCCTGTGCTCTGCCACAGAGGCGAAGTTTTGTGCTGTGCTCTAGGCCTATTAAAGATATTAAAAGTAATTATGCATGTATGATGCAGACACTATAATCTAAATTCTCCCTTTCAACTTCTGCTCCGCTTTCTCTTGCATACGCCTCCATTTCTAAACCAGTGCTGAATGGCGACGGAACACCCCGATTACAGGCACAGCTACCACCGGTGACAAATTTACTAAATGTTTGCAACGCCCTCTAACGTATTAAAAAGGTCTATTTATATCACCCCTACGATTTCTTTTTGAAAGTTTTATGTCCACGTTTTATTGATGCGGTACCATAAGGTTGTTCCAAATTTTATACAATAGTATCATATGCTGTTTTCGCCGCCGTACAGCCAGGGGGTTCCACCTTAAATCTTTTAGCAGGTTTGTTATGCTAATGAGCCCACAAACACCTTTGGCCCAGCGGGCGGCTTTACTCCCGAATTGCATGAAGGCCGCTAAAGTTGATGTCGAGTAGTCAAATGCTTCCATATCTGACACTGCACTTTCGTCTGTGTGCACTGATAAATATGTGAGTTTAACGTTAACACTGCAAGTGTAGATAATGCATGCTTTGTCTGGTGAAATACCTGCCCATTCCAACACGAAACAGACACAGTTCGTATCAGTGGAGTTACCCGCGCTTAGGCCTTCTGCACTTGATCGTGAAGAAGGAGCACGAGATATGTTGTTGCCCGTAACTCAGAATACGCACGACATGGCAGAATACGAAAAGGTCGAACTATGTTGAATAACAAAGAAACTTCAAGTTTTAATTTTACCCAATTACAGTTTGGACATGACAGATTGGATTTAGAATACGACGGATAAATAAATGCATATTGATGACGCAAATATCAAATAGCATAAAATGGGAATTGCATATACCATACATCAAAATATAAAAGAAATAATGTAACCAAAATATGCGTCTGCAAGAGGGCACTGCAAACTGCGTGCTGCAAACAGCGTTCTGCAAATGGTCCATCGCATTTACTTTGCTGGTCGAATCGTGTTGCAAAAGCAAGCTTTAGATAATAGAAATGAAATGTCAGGTATAGCAGATTACAAATATTTGAAACATCCAATTTGAATATGTAAACGTCTAATTATGGTAATTGCACAAAGTGTTATCGAAACTTGCAAACGTCAAAGTGAATGTTATTAATACAGATTTGCACATAGTCATAATTGCATAATTCAATGTCGAAACTATAATTTTCCTCGTATCATTGTATTTGCAATAGTGTGATTTCACTCATTGCACAGGGTATCAAGCATCACCTAAATTGCATGTAAAATTACAGTAACTGCATCAAGTAATGCCAATATTACATTTGGCCCTTTTGGCATACAAAAAACAAAAGAAAGAAAACATTAATTGCAAGAAGATATGGTAACTGCAGAATGAAAATTTAAAATTGTATTAAGCATTTTCTACTTTTCAAATAACACTATTGCAATGGCATAATTTGTCTTCAAAATTGCATGATGCAGTCACAAATTACATATTTTTCAATCTAAAACTTGCATAATGAAATCTTGAAATGCATAGTGCAATCTTGAATATTGCATGATGCAATCTTCAAATTGCATTATATAATTTTGAATATTTCATAATGCAAGATGAAATGCAAAATTAAATCTTGAATATTGCACAATGTAATGTTGAGTGCTGACCATGATCCCCTTCCATACACATATCTGTCAAAGTTGTGGTGATCCCTGTTACCGGAGATTGTTCTCTTTTAAAAGCTTACCTCTTGGTGGAAATAGGCAATGCCATGAGCATAGCCCTTCATTTTGCACAGCACTTTGGCTTCGTTGTCGTCCCAGAACTTGGGACAAATTCCTCCCGGAATGCCTAAATGTGTCACCGTCACTGGCCCTGCGTATAAGCCTCGATTATTGTATGTCAATTTTACCTTGAAAGTGTAGGCTGGAAAAAGGAGATCCATATTAATTAAAGTTGCATATCATTTTTTCATCAAAATAAAGTCAAACAAAAGGAACCCAATTTAATGAGACTTAAAATCCATGTATTCCAAGTGTTCAACAGAATATGTTTGAAACAATGAGAGACTTTGACATTTAGGTGTCAACAAGGACTACTGCGACTTCTTTTGAGACCCAAAACATGGTCCTTTATGACTGCTTGGCACAGCCTATAACGGGAGCGGGGATGGAATGTTGGACCTTCGGCCTTGTAGCGAAGTTCCAGTTTTTGGAATACAAAAAAAAAAATCTTTTTCAGGCTTATAAAATTTACGAGTTTAGTCTTAAAATCAAAGAACGGCTCTTCTTGAAGCCAACCATTGTTTTTTTTGGGGGGGGTGGTGTTTGTTTGTTTGTTTGTTTGTTTTTTGGTTTTCTTGGTTTTTTTTTTTTTTTTTTTTTTGGTTTTTTTTTTGGGGTTTTTTTTTTGTTTTTGTTGTTGTTTTTTTTTTTTTGGGGGGGGGGTGTTTTATTTTCGGACATCAGAGGAGGAGATCCCTTGGCCCGCCCCTCGACTCTCCGGCAACCACGTGCCCCTTCATAACTCTGGGTAAGCCCCATAAAAATACTTGTTTATCATCACTGCATGACCCTTTCTATTTGCTGCCTCCACATTTTATTTTATATTATATATCACGGTTTAGCTTGTTCTAACTCTACGCTATGACCATCCCATCATCTATTTCTATAATATTCGTTAGCGATGCTCTTCTAAAACGAATGAACTAAGAAAGGGTCTTAAGCAGGACTAACATCTGACCTATGTGTTCACAAACATCAGTTGTTTAGTTTTATAATATTAGCCTCTCAACAAATACAAAATAAGACACCACGAAGTGTTATCAATGCTCTGTCTGTCTATATCTACTTTAAATCGAAATGACTTTTATGTCATATATATATATATATATATATATATATATATATATATATATATATATATATATATATATATATATATATGTGTATAGATGCGTCAGCATCCAGTGATCTCCTTTTGGGGAAATAAAATTCGACAAAGAGACTGATATTCACAGTAATTTAGTTGCCCTGCGCAAATCCAGATAGGCTTTTAAAATAATGTAACAAATGTTGAAAAAATGTGTTCTGTAGTTATCCACATTCTCAGCACCAATAAGTAAATAAATGATTTAAACAAAAAATTAAAAAATTTGATGAATGTACAAATGCATTATACAGAGAAAATACATTATCTGTATACACGAGTACATTGTTAGTTAAATGAACATGCAGAAGATTTAACGTCGTTACCAAAGATTGCAACCAACTTTCATTCCATATGTGTGCTATATGGTCAGCTGGAAAACTGTTCTGTCAAGATTCTCATATGTGCAAAAACAATAGAGAAAGAGGAATTCGGCTCACATGTATCATCCATAGGTACAGTACTGCTGCATATAGCCGTTGCGTAGTATTCACCCTCGCAGCCGGGCCTGATGTCACAGTAACGGGTCGAGTTCTCGCTGCCGGTGCACGACATGGTGTAATTGAATATATAACTGTAGTTCCTGTAGTATGTGCTTACAGTGGGACCTACAAAGGTGTATCTACGAGAGATCCAGTTGTTTGAAAATGCTGAGCAGCACGCTGCCCGACCATCTTGGTGGCCCAAGTCTTGACAGACGGTTCTAGCTGTTATGTCCGTGAAACCTTGGTCACACACACCTTGCCATTGGCCATCGTGGAATATTTGCACAGCACCATTACTCATGTTTTGGCCTCCCACAAGGCGAACTTGAGAGAAAACAGACAGTGAAAGACAGAGAAAGGTGTATAAAACACAACTGTGGTTTAAAGAGTTTCTTCTGCCTCAACCATACAGCTGATGAATATGGATGTGGACAGTAAGCTGCAAAGAATTAATTTGCTGGCCGACAAGTAACTGACAACAGCATGGCAATACTTCATGCTTGGATCATATTATCAATTGTTAGGCACTACATTTAAAAGATTTTTCGCTTAAATTTTGTAACCTGATTATCCTTTTGCATTTCAACGAAAAAACAAAAAACAAAAAATAAAAACAAAAAAAAAAAAAAACAAAAAAAGAGTCGGTCGCTTGATGCCGAGGCCTTCTTCATATGCGTTTGAATCTTCCTGGATATGGGATTACTAGGATTGACTCTGTCGATATTCACCTATATCTAGCATGGTAATCGACCACGAGTCTTTACTTGAAGTTTGCATGGATATCACGACTGTACATACTAACACCCTTGCATGAATGACAAAAAGTAACAAGAAGGTTATAAGCATGGCCTGTGCTCAGCTGAATATGTCATTACAATCAATTTTAGTACTCTATATGGCCCATGGACCTTGAAGTGTAGACAAAATCTTTTATGTGTAGTCAAAATCTAGAGACAAGACCATCGTAATGAGTAATAGCGACATTATAAACAGACCGGTCTTGAGTGATCACTAAATTCACAAAAGTTGCCCTGTAATCTTGGGAAATAAATCAAGGGCACTGATGTGCAGTTTTAAATATAGGGCTTGCAAAAAATCATCATTTTGAGCAATTTTAAAATACCTGTTTAAACAGCTAGAGAACTTTACCACCTGATCATCAGATTGATCAAAGTGCCCATGTGGCCTTGAAAATTAACTCAAGGTCATCCATGTCTGCTGTCACCCTTGGCATACTACCGGTCCATCATGGTTATATCATTCACTTTTTGCAGATACACACCAAGGAACCCTTCTTTTGGCTGCTTTAACAACAGGAGATATCTTTTTTTATTAACCACCTTTCATCACAAACAGGTCTCATGGAAAATTGATCTACTTTCAAAACAATAAATCATGATAATGCTGTTATGCTTGAATTGCCACCGTACCAATTTGACTTTCAACATGTAACTAGTTCCAGCATCGGATGGTAGACTTAGAGTATTTCTTTGCTCTCCCATTGGGTATATCTAATTTTCATTTGCCCACTTTTACCATTGAAAGGCATCATTATCCGTTTCGTAGCAGTCCAACAACATTCAAATTACATACACCCAACATTCCTCTGCAGCAATACACGGATGGACTGTTATCCCTAGTTTTGAAAGGGGATATACTGTATAAATCCCAATGCCTAATTTTCATAAATGTTTATTTGGACCCTCTTCACAATATACATTCGTTGGTGTCCTGTCATTAAATCCATGGCTGTATTTGTTCCGACATGCTTATTTATATGGCTATATAATACAGTTATAGTTGTAAAGTTAATTTGATCAATCAATACACTACTGTGTCCTGGTTGCATCAGCATTATTTAGAGTGATGCCTCTTCCCGCCAAATTGAGGCAACCACATGATGTATGGAGTGCATACATTATCCACTTCTACTCTCTTGAAAGGAGGTTTTTGTCTGAACTAGAGAGAGACATGAATAAAATAGTTTGGCCCACGTTGTGCACACAATATGCGTAACAGCCTGATCATATGAATACAGATCACACTGCTACATGTGGTAAACAGATTTAAACTAAAGACGTGTGAAAGTCCTGTGCTTAAATTACTGAATGAACAGACTGAAATGATTCTGTAACCTTGGGAACTATGTCAAACTTAACGTCTGCACTTACAATGCTGCACTTGTCATTTGCGAGATAAAAAGTGATAGGATCCATCATTAACATTTATAAGCCAACATATTAGTTTGACTTTCAATGGTCACTCATAGTCACAAGTAACAACACCGAAAGAAAGATACTTTTCTACATTACCGAGATACCCGCCAATATGTCATATTTCCTTCCTTATGTATAAGAACAACACTTAAATGTATATGTATGACCAATAATTCGCATTTTCAAATATTTGTTAAAAATCTGGAAATATCGGCGGCACCGTGTAGCGAAAAAAAACTGTACAAATTATGCCCTGGTATATTCGCTCCAAGCTTAAAGAAAAGCCAACATGTGGATTTAGCGAGAGACGTTAAAATAGTGAACGCACAACAACAATTCAGGAAAATGTAAAAAAAAAATTACAGTGCCACCTTTTTTCTCCGGTTTCGGGACCCGAACAAGTGTCCCTATGCAATTTTGCAGGAAATGGCCAAGCAGGCTTTGCAGACATTCGAAAGATTTTTATGAAAGATAAACAAAACCAAATTCATGAAATATCTAAAATCATTGGAGCATAACCATTTGAATAAACTTGGTAGAAACTAAACCAACGTATATCACCATCAGGTTTGAAGTAGATCTGGTTGACGGTTTAGAACTAGACCAAAATGTGAATTGCCATTGCAATCTGCATTGACTTGCATTGTAATTTATGGAATGTATGCATCACCCGACAAGTACCCGACTCGAAAAGCTCGTAAACATTCAGGGGCCCAACAGATCTCTGCCCACTGAATGTCTTTATTAAACCCTCCAACAAAGCTACATTTACACTAAGTTTTAGAACTGTCTGAGTGAAGGTTTTCGACAAAAAGTCAAAAATGGCCAAAAACCCAAATTCGTTTTAAATTTTAAAAAGTCACAGCGCCACCTATTGAACAAATTCAGGTCAAGGGGTCCCCTAAAGTGTTTCCTTGCAATTTCAAAGAAATTAGCTCCGTGCTTTCGTTGATATGGTTTAAGATTTTGCCGAATCATGAACAAATATTCACAAAAAGCACAACCATATTAATTTGAACCAATACAAGCATAACAATTTGAACCAATTTGGTAAGTGTGAAATGGATGTGGAACACGACTGACCGCCCAATAAGCTCAGTTGACTGACAAGTCAGCAGAGCAAAAACGCATGTAAAATCAGGAAACCAACCTATCAACTTGCTGTGTATAACTTGCTTAGACAAAAGTCCTGCAGTTAATTTAAAGATACTGTAACATAATGATTGTGACAATCAAACAACAATGAAAAGACTATGCAATGTGATATTGTTATTGCTATTGTGTTCCTAATGAAACATAGGCAAACTTAAAAATTCAGAGAACGATGAAAATAACACTACAATGCCCAGTGGTTGATGCCGTATTAAGGAGCATTTCAAGATCATAAAGTTTGTAGTTTATAGCTAATCCAGTGTTTTGGCAGAACTTATATATATAAAAAAAAAAAAGAAAAGAAAAAGAAATACAAACGTCGCAATTCCCTCCTGTTAAACAAATAAAGGTTTACGTGCTCATCCTTCATTATGCAATTTCGAAATTTGGATGACCAAAGGCAAGTAAGCTGAAAACAAACCCTTTGTCAAACAGCAGAAAAATGTTAAAAAGTCGCTTGCGTTTATACATATATATGTGCAAAACGAACAGGCAACCAATTGTTCCATGCTCACCATAATCATAACAATATACTCCAGCGTCCCGGTTGTGGTTACGACAGGAATAGTAGGTATTTGCGGTCTTCCAGCCAGAGTGGGGACAGTCTTTCAGAGCGGTCTCATTACCAGTACACTGCAAACTACTTAACCAGATGTAACCCCTTCCTGGCCCATACTTTGAACGATACATAGCCTTGCCATCGGAATATCCGAGTTGTCGGCAAAACACCTTGGCATCCCGGTCGTCCCAGTTTGTATCACAGATGCTACCCCATTCGCCATTCACGGATACCTCTACGCGTCCATAGTTGTCCTTGCCACCGGCAAGTCGAAAATATGAGCCTGGAAGCGAAAAATGTTCGATAAGTAAACCTTCACGAAAGACAATTCTTGCTACTCACCGATCCCAACTTAACTATTTTCATTCAGTTTCATGGGTTGAAACGTTACCAAAATAAAAAAATCTGCGGTGGTAGTAGAAGTACCCCCCCCCCCCCCCCTTTCGATAAAGTCAGAGTCAGAACGTGACTATAGAGTCAAATGGATCTATAAATAGAAATTAATCTGATAAGGGGTCAACAGGTGTAAGTAGACACGATTATAGCGTCATAAGGACCTATAAATAGATCATGATAAAGTCAGAGTCAGAACGTGACTATAGAGTCAAATGGATCTATAAATAGAAATTAATCTGATAAGGGGTCAACAGGTGTAAGTAGACACAGGTGTTCATTAGATAACAGGGTTTAAAATTATGGCATCATATGATAAGGACAACAGGTAATACATAATAGGGGTTAAATATAGGGTCAATAGATAGGTGATCCAGTTTGAACCAGAAAAGTATATAACAGAATTAATCACAACATTCATAATTAGAACAGGGGAAAGTCCAATCTGATAAGGTCATCAGGTTTAAGTGGATGCAGGTGGTCATTTACATAGCAGGGATTAAATTATGATAAGGGCAATATAGGCCTACATAATAGGGATTTAATATAGGATCCAGATTGAACCAGAAAATTACATTACAGGATAAGTCAACACAGGTGCTCAGATAAAATATATAATGCAAAATTACGTAACAGGATGAGTCAACACATATGTTCAGATAAAATCTATGATGCAAAATTACATAACAGGATAAGTCAACACAGGTGTGCTGATAATGCAAAATTGCATAACAGGATTATATTCACCCCACTTTTCTATAAATAGAATAGGTGATTTTCTGATAAGGTCAACAATTAAGTCAAGTGTAACCAGTTTGAACCAGAAAATTACATAACGAAATTAGTCACCCTCTATAAATAGATTCGGGAAAAGTCCAATCTGATAAGCTCAGAGATTTCTAGAAAAAAAAATCCAATTTGAATTTTGAACCAGATCCCATGCCAGGATCAAAAAGTATAAGTAGCCTTGTGTATCTCACTTTTCACCAGTCACACCAAGACGGACCAAGACTACCTATCACAGAAGTGCATCCAAGTTCTCTGAGAAGCTGACCATTCAGTTACATGGTGAGTAGAGTTTTTTTTTTTTTTATCTGGGCCTAGTACATTGTTGTAGGTCTATCAGTATCACCGTGTTTGACTAGCCCAGAGTGCCTCCCCCCAGCGATTGTTGGTACAAATTTACATATGCATGATACTGATGCAACAGATAGCCTACTTCACTGCAGCGATGTGAAATAGAGTCAAAAACGTTTAAAACCAAACAAGTCAAAATGTATGTGTTACTTCCAAAACTTGGTTTCAAGTCGTAATGGTCAGGCTCCTTGAAATTACTGCGATTTTAATCGCCAAATGAGTAAAGTTCACCGATCGGGTACGTAAACATGCATTCGTGGTCGTGTAACTAGAGCAGAAGATAAACAAACGATATTATACCTGTTTGTTTTCGACTGGCATTTGGTTAAATAAACATGTATTTATCTGCCAATTTCAGCGAAGGTTGCTAACAATATTGGCAACCCACTACTTTATTTAGGTTATCCTCGGTAGATTCAAAATGAAGATCTTGACCTTCGAATATCATTGTTTACATCAGGATACCGCTGGTAGCGGTGAACCCGTAACGATTAACGGTAGTAGGCTAGACATTACCGTGAAAACGAAGGCTAGCTTTTAAACTATGCTACCTATGGTTAAGAAATTTATGTGCTACTTCAAAAAATGTATATAGTGTCACTGTCAGGTCGTAAGAGTAACCAGTCTTGAAATAAGTTATATTTTCAATAACAACACTTCTCCTGTGATATTGTGAGCGAGCAGCTGTACCGGAAATGCTCGCCGGTGTAAACAGAAGACATACCTGGCTATTTACGCGCAGGGCTTAGTTAATTATGGACGTATTGGCTCCAAATTTTCAACGAAGACTGAACATTAGTGACACTATTCACGTGTAAAATTTAGTTGCTATCTGAGTGTTTGACTCAGTGAAGGAACCGCCTCAATATCTGTGTTTACCATAACGTACGCCTGTAGGTGCAGTGACAAACAAGGGGGCCGTCTCAACATTTACCATTGGAGGCCGGTGGGGGTCGCCTCAGAAACCCTATTACAACCCACTTAGTACAGGCGAGATCAAATATTATATAATATATATTCAAATGACATAAAACAATTCAGAATGATACAACAGAAATAAAAAAAATAAATTTGTATCACACAATAATATATACAATATTAATAAATATAAAATGATAAATAATAAAATTAGATGGAATTAAAAATAACGTGGAAAAACCAATGAAATATTTTTGCTGACAAATAGGTAAACTTGTTTCATTCAAATCACACAATACTCAGATTTTTTAGGCATGAACACACACACCATGTGATAAATAACAGAGATAATGTATTTTTATTGACATATCATACAATACATCATTTATTCGTGATTTTTTTCCATCGAATCTCTGTACAGCTATGACAATTGTGTCATCCATCCATTATAGTATTCAAAACAAGACTGGAGTCAGTCTGCTGTCCATAGTTTATTTCCAATATTGGGATCCTGGTAAGCCATATCTTTCCTTCTTCCCGGTCTTGCTCGGTTTGGCTTTCAGGCTGGCATGATCGTCTCTTTTTTGGTCTTGGTGATATTTTGTCTTTCTTCTTTTCTTCTTCTTTCAAAACAGCTTTGGCCTGTTCGATCGTCTGTGCTACTGGCGTGACCAGATTAAAAATGGGTTTGTTAGGGTCCTTTCTTCTCTTGCTCCATTCGGGGTTCTCATCCACGATGTACCATCCTGATGGAGAGTAAGGTATTTTTCCGTGGGCCATGTCCTCAAAGAAGGTCTCCCACTTGGACCAATCCTTCTTGTTTTTGATAATGTTTGACGTCATGGTGAGTTCTTGTAGTTTGTGTGACCACTCGTACACCTCTGCTTATACTTTTTCTACATCATGTGACTACATTGGAGTAACCTCAATATCCACGGACGTCTATGATCGAGGGCAAATTGCAAAGTGTCTCGAAATGCAATCTTTTCCTGCTCCATGACTTGATGTATATAGAGCATGATGACTTGGCATGTACTCTGTTGTTCCCCATTATGAATGCGTGCCATCAGTATGGTTCTCAGTTTTTCGGCATTCATTGGCGATGTTTCTTTTGGCATAGTCTTTTGAGCTTGTTTTACCATTTGATTTCATCCTTTTGATTGAAGCCATGAACTTTCTTCAAATGAATCGACAAGCAGAGTAACTCTTGTCTCCCACACCCTGGAACAGGGCAATTCTTCTTAATTCGTCCCATAATGATCGGTCAGTTCAAAGCAATTTTATGCTACTTATATGTTTTGGTAAAACATATTATACAGTCAATACATTTTGGTCAACACAATTTCCAGGTCAACACATTTTGGTCAACACAAATTTCAGGTCAACACATTTTGGTCAACACAATTTCCAGGTCAACACATTTTGGTCAACACACAATATCCAGGTCAACACATTTTGGTCAACATGTTTAGTCTTCATCCTCCGATTCATAGGATTCCTTTTCTGATTCATCGTCTTGGATCAGTTTCTGAAACAAAAATTTTCTTTTCTTGAGAGCCATTTGCATAGCTTCTTGCCAATCCATGTCTTCTTCATCCATCAGATCATCAATCGTTCTCTTGATGGTATTATGTATTTTGTTTTTCTCCAGGTTATGCAACACCCTCCACCATCTAGCATATTGGGATCTCAGTGCTTTGTTGTATTTTGGAAGCAAATCTTCCATAGCTTACTCCTGTGCGTCATCTTGTGTTTTCCCATCATCCCTGTAGGAGTTCACTTTTGCATTGTATTCATCTTCCATGTCCTCAAACGCTTTTTGAACAATGGGTTCAAATACTGAGTTATCACCATCCTCATGTTGCTTGCCACCACTCTCCTTCCTGCCAAATATGTCTTCATTCTCTTCATCCTCTTGATCACTCCAGTTCACCCAGTTTATCTTGGATGGCTTTTCATCATCACTGTTATCCATATGGGGTCTTTTATTGCCGGGTTTCTCAAAACACCACTTAACCAAGTGATGTTGTAATTCATCGATATCGGCAAATACAATTCCACAATAATTGCAGGACACCATATTTGGAGTGAGTTGAAAAGTGTTTGGATCTTCTTTTCTTCGTAATCCAGGCGGACCAAATCTATGAGTCTTCGTAGTCTCCGAGGGTTGGTATGTAGGTGTGTCGGGCTTCCACTTATAACTTTCAGTCCTCTCTTCCATCTGTATTGGTGGCTCAACCCTATTTACAATCTGTGGCATATCTTTTGTTCTGTCCACAGGTAAGATGTTTGCCTTAATCTGTCATGTTCAGGTGTATCTGGCTTCAAGTCCACAACTAAATACCCATAGGGTTCGGCTGTGGCTCTCTTATATTCCTCCAGCATGTAACAGGGTTTGTGAGGAAACATACGCTGACTCATTGTTTTCACCTGTTGTTGATCTCCAGGCATATTGAACAATACCAAATAGTGGGCATTTCTCCGTATGGTCACTGTTTTGGGTTCGTAAAAGTTTTGCATGAGTACAATCACACTCAAGTTGCGATGATGACTGCCTTTAGTAAACAGGTCGGTGATTCTTTCATCGTTACCCACGTCACTCATCAAGTCATCCAATACAATCAAGTTTCTCATATTGACATTCAAAAAACTGTCATCTTCCAAGTGTGGTGGTATACCTTTTATAAACTCTATGCCTGGTATGTTTCTCTGCAATTCCTCAATCATGGGTTGATTTTGGCCAAAACACCAAATTATACGTTGAGTCAGGGGATTAATGGTTTGGTCAGCTTGTTCTAAGATCTTCTTTGTCAAATGGGTCTTTCCAAAGCCTGAAGGTGCAGCTATCACCATGGTGAACGGGTGTTTGAATTGAAAGTTCCTTTCCTTTGGCTGTCAAAAGAGTGGCCCATGTCCCTCAAACAGTTGCCCGGCTGGTAGCTCAAAATAGGGGGCCTGGTCCCTCAAACAGGGGCCCGTGTCTCCCAATAGTGGCCCAGATGGCCTCCAACCTATGCCGGCATGGCTGCCTGAAATGACCGCATGGCTGCCATCTGTGATCTTATGGTTGTTGTATGTTGTGGCATCCATCTGTGACTGTATTTGAGAACACTGGCTGTTTAACGTGGGAGTTCTAACCATACTCTGAACTTCGTCATTGTTGTGGGACCTGCTGACCTCGGCTTGCTTCAACCAGGGCTGTCTTTCTTCACTATTCATACCATGTGTATCACGTAGATGTGAATAAAGGTGTAACAGCCCATCTTTACCACACAGGGGGCATTGTTTCCTTTTTCTCCCCATTCTAATTTGGTGTTTTGAGTATCTACTTGATGTCTACTTATAGTTTTTTTACTAAAGTCATAATCATGTTCTCACATACATAAGCAGAACAGCATAACAGAACAGCATAACAGCGTAACAGCATACAGAACAGCATAACATAATACAGAGCAGCATAACAGCATACAGAACAGCACACAGAACAGCAAAACAGCATACAGAACAGCATAACAGCATACAGAACAGCACAACAGCATACAGAAAAGCACAACAGCATACAGCACAGCATAACACCATACAGAACAGCATAACAGCACACAGAACAGCACAACAGCATACATAACAGCACAACAGCACCCACATCTTAGTATAATTAGACCCTTATCAGAAAATCCCCTATTCTATTTATAGAAAAAGTGGGGTGACTAATTCCATTATGTAAATTTCTAGTTCAAACTGGTTTTCAACACTTGTTGACCTTGGTGACTTTCCCTAATCTATTCATAGATAAAGCGACTAATCCCGTTATGCAATTTTCTGGTTCAAAAACTAGATTTGTTGACCTTATATCTATATTTATAGATAAAGTGGGGTGACTAATTCCGTTATGTAATTTTCTGGTTCAAACTGGTTACACTTGACTTAATTGTTGACCTTATCAGAAAATCACCTAATCTTTTTATAAAAAAGTGGGTTGCCTATAATCCTGTTATGCAATTTTGCATTATCAGCACACCTGCGTTGACTTATCCTGTTATGTAATTTTGCATCATAGATTTTATCTGAACATATGTGTTGACTTATCCTGTTACGTAATTTTGCATTATATATTTTATCTGAACACCTGTGTTGACTTATCCTGTTATGTAATTTTCTGATTCAATCTGGATCCTATATTTAATCCCTATCATGTATATTGCCCTTATCATAATTTAATCCCTACTATGTAAATGACCACCTGCATCCACTTAAACCTGATGACCTTATCAGATTGGACTTTCCCCTGTTCTAATTATGAATGTTGTGATTAATTCTGTTATATAATTTTCTGGTTCAAACAGGATCACCTATCTATTGACCCTATATTTAACCCTTATTATGTATTACCTGTTGTCCTTATCATATGATGCCATAATTTTTAACCCTGTTATCTAATGAACACCTGTGTCTACTTACACCTGTTGACCCCTTATCAGATTAATTTCTATTTATAGATCCATTTGACTCTATAGTCACGTTCTGACTCTGACTTTATCATGATCTATTTATAGGTCCTTATGACGCTATAATCGTGTCTACTTACACCTGTTGACCCCTTATCAGATTAATTTCTATTCATAGATCCATTATCAGATTAATTTCTATTCATAGATCCATTTGACTCTATAGTCACGTTCTGACTCTGACTTTATCGTGGGGGGGGTACTACTGGTAGTTTTAAAGATCATTAAATTATGATTAAATCAGTTTGATAAACAGGAACCGAATATCCAACGTTTACTGAAAATTGGCAGAGATATTTAGGAGCTATCAGAGTAACTTGTATTGTTAGTTAAACAATAACATGGTGACTTTTTCTTGAAGTGTATCTTCTACTGCCTTTCTATATGAAACAGAAACAGACATAGCTTTTATTACATTTGTAAACCATCAACTGTAATTAACTGCCAATTACAATGAACCACTATTGAACTGTAATTAAACATCCACCATAATAGTGAGTCTCTCTGCTTATCTGTCGCAATTAGGTGTGAGACAGGTGGCCAAGGAAAAAACTAAAATGACCAGGCGGAGGAAACTATGGTAATTCTCGATAGCTTGTGCTGGCATGTTTACCGGGGTCAGAGACGAGGCATCGGTTTCACCCCATGCTCTCTCAAAGCTGTAATTGGCCCCTAGTCCCAGTTATATCCCCGACACACATCGGTTGTACTTGGTTGATAAGGATCACGTCACAGTGCAAAGTTTGAAGGAATAACTGGCCAATCAGGCAAGTATATGGACAACTAATGGGGGATAGAGGAGATAGCATTCAAGGCTTGTGTTGAATCCTTTGCAGACACCACAACAAGCGCATGGATGCATTCATTGTTCAAACAACAATTGACATTTCTGACCCCAAATATAGTTTTCAATATAGTGAGAGACAATTATATAATAAAGAAATCGAGGTTCAGACCAAACAAATCAAGAATTGCATGAAAACCCAGTGCGCATGCGTGGACCAGTTGATCTCTCTCCACGGTGATTCTAGTTTAATGCCCCCCTCCGCCCCCCCCCAAAAAAAAACGACGGGGCATATAGGATTGCTCATGACAGTCGGTCGGTCGGTCGGCTGTGGTTTCGCATCATAACTCAAGACGTTTTCTTGAGATAAGACTTTAATAGTGCCAACGTGTATGCTCCTATTTAAAGGCTTGGTGAAGTATGACGGTAGTTGACCTTGACGCTATTTCCCAGGGTGCGGAGGTACTATAATATTGTAAGATTTATCTCCACACGATAATCAGAAAGGTTTTTGTGATAAGTCCTGTATATGCTAAATAAAATATAGTCTTTATCCAGGGCTGGGTCAAGTCTGAAGATGGGTGATCTTGGTGTAATTTCAAAAGTCACAAAGCCACTTTAGTGAACTTGGTTTCCGCTTATTAACTCAGAAGTCAAGTTATGACCTCAATATTGCACTTAGTGATGCTCCTTAATTAGGGCTTGGTCTCTTTGGAAGATAGATAATCTTGACGAAATTCCCAAAGTCAGCACCTGGAGTCCTATAAGTGAACTTGGTTTCTGCATGATTATTGAAGAAACTTTTGACCTAGGGCTTTCATGCACAGGAATATAGCCTTTTACAAGATCTAGGTCAAGTATTGAAATGAGGGACCTTGATTCAATTCCCAAGGTCACATGGCACATGACTGAATTTGGTAACTGCTAAATTTTTTTTGAGCCAGAGCGTTTATTTTGTAGGTGTTTATAGTTTTTAATGGGGCTAGATACGCTTTGGGGAAGGGTGAGCTTGACCTAATTTCCAAAGTCACAAGACCACTTTAAGTGAACTTGCTTTTTGCATCCTAACTCAAAATTTAAACTTGGATATCAATATTGCACATGACAATAGTCATCTACAAGGGCTTCATAAAGTTAGAACATAGATAACCTTTATCTCGATCTCAATGTACGCACACAGGTTGGTAGACTGTGGTTTCTGCACCAGAACTCAAGAATTTATTCAGATAAGACTTTGATACTGCCCAAATATATACTCCGTAATGAGGGCTAGGTGAAGTTCATATATTTTATTATCATATCTTATATATATATATATATATATATATGAACGTTTGATCAAACATATACAGTTTTGGACAAAACTAATATTTATAACCACTCTTTAATAATTGTTGGGAAACCATGTTCATTACCAAGCTCACCAAAATTTAAACATTTGATCTGCTGGCCTGAAAGGAGGGGTCACTCACTTATCAGGATCAATTGTTCTACCAATTTAGACAGTTCATGCAAACTGGTACCACCATTATACAGCTACTGTATAAAAACTATTCCAATTTTCAAACTCGCCACAACCTTCACCTTTAGGTTGCTTAACTTGTCAACAGAACTCTTGGGCAGGGACTTTCATATTGCTCAAACTCCTCTTTATCACTTTCATGCACTTTCCAATGCCATGAGTGCTCTATTTAGGACTGTCAACAGGGTAATGAGAGCAAACATAATGACGGTAGAGGGGGGGGGTCTATGTTTTATAAACATGTCTTTGTTTTTTCCTGTTTCGCTTGATTTGCTTTATGATCATCAAATTTACATTGATATATTGAAGTAAAGAAGATTCAAGTTACCTAATAGTACAGAAAAACATGATCCATATTCATTAATTCCAAACCCAACAATGACAGCAAAGAGATTCCTGAATTGCCAAAGCATCAACATTTTTCTTCCAATACCAAAGTGAAGAAACAAATTTCACTCCTGACTTGAGACAGGCAGTCACCCATAAAAGGCAACTGGTGGTTTTAAACCGGTCCTCTCAACCTTAGAAATATTCATCATTAACTGCAGACACTAGTTCTTTTTCAAATTGTATAGGCCTAACCACCCAAAACACAAATTTCATTACTTCTGCCAAAAATAAAAAGATACCTGTTAGGCCTATCACCTTTTAGTTCTCCCGACTTGTCAGTAAGACAAGTTTACAGCAAAAGAGTAAAGTAGGCCTACATCGTTTCTCCCGACTTGTCAGTAAGACAAGTTTACAGCAATTTCTGGATTTCCCGGGCTAAAAAGACTGATTTTGTACTGATCTGTGTTTATGCTAGAAACTAAGAACCAGAAAGGCTGTCATTTTGAGGTGTTGTCTTTCCAACAGGACTTCTAAATCCTCTTCAGTAGCAGCCAATATTCATAAAAATGAGTTGATATATATGCTCAGATGCCTCTATAACCCTGACAACAAAGAAACCTACTTTCTCTTGGGGACAAGATCCAGGTCTCTAGCCAGCACCTGCCAGAAGTTACTAGTCTTATCTGATGAATTGGCTTGTGCTCACAGCAGACAGCACATCAAAGTCTGCAATTCTACCTTAGTTTTGGCTTGAAACCCCGGGTGATGAGGCACTACTATGAATAAAGAACTGAAAACACCATGTCTTGTGGCTTGTCAACGTGGGTGATCACACAAAGGACGGTCAAGCAAGTGCGCAGGCAAACACTTTTAGTACACCAAAACAACCTGTGACCCTAGCTAATGGTAGCGGCATGAAAAAACCATGGGAGTTTGCTGCTGGTGATACACCCCCTGTAAAGTCAACGTTACAGCAATATTGGAGCTGATGAATGATCCCCGTATTTGGTGCATTGAGCGAGACTGTCCAAGTACTTAAACATGCGGTAGAAGAACTCTAAACGCATAGGTGCTTTGGTAAACGAAGTTAAAGCATGTAATAAGAAATATACAGAAGACACTGTCCTATTGCAATCTTAAGTCAATGAGTTTCAAGAAAGAGTAAAAATCTGACGATGTACAGGAAGGAGCAGATCAACATTGGAGATAAATTGTTTAAGGATTTGGATGAAAGATTCTGCAAGAGATTATGAGGATACTTTTCGAACGGTGATTGATCATACCAAAAAGGTCGGCCTTGAATTTAAATTAGAACATATAAGTTGGTCCCATGGGGTTGGGAAAAACGTCATATGTAAAAAAGAGTCATCGTCGTTAGAGTTTCTACCTATCATTTCAGCAGAAATTCTATAAAGCAAGGAAAAAACAAATGATGCATACGCGTCAGAGGATCTCACGAAAAAACAAGCACACATTAAGTTTGTACTACGCAGATTGAGGAGACCAGGCGCCATAAATTCCATTGATGGAATATTTTATATTCGGTAGAAAATCCATGGATCCTCTATCAAGATGATCAGAACACTCGATCTCAACACACAATGCTCACATTGTACAGATCCCGGGGTTATTTGCAACCAAGGGTTATTAAGTCACGTAAGTCTCCCTTCACAATACTTGCTTCGGAGCTTGAGCAGTGCAACATGGCAACCTAGTTCAGGGGAACGACAAATCTAAAATAGCAAAGGAATATATAGCTCAAATAATCAATCTCTGCGGGAGAGTCATCAAATGCTTTGGGCACTTTGAGTAGACAATAATTTTCACATCTGGCAGAGTTTTGTCAGAATTCACCGACCAAAAAGTGTATTTTAAAGAACGTAACTCGGCAGCCTCAGGGGAAGTTGGCCCAGGGTGAGAACAGCTGTTCGCCTGACCTAGTTTGGCAAACGTGTTGCCTAGGACTTATCACACTTCTGCTCATGCCCAGAGCAGTACATTGTGGAAGTATACTTAAATTTAAGTGACCACCTCGCCCGTGTTCGTGCACTCTTTGTTCAGTTCATTAGCTTTCTTGCGACAATTACAGCATGAACTATTTTCTACTGCCATTCTTACCTGGCTGAATAACTTTTTTTCGTTTTTGGAAAGTTAAAGTAAAGTAATACTAACCAAAAGATATATTATCTACATTTTATTACTATTTTGCATATCGATACCTGATTTATTGTAATGTGGTATGGGCATCAACTTATTCAACCATTTTTAACATTTGAAATTCATACAAACGAAACTGTTACGTACGATAACTTTTTCTAAGCCATTTTATCATTGGTCATCGTTGTTTGCTCACCTAGAGTTTTTACAATTTGCAGATATACGACAGTATCTGACAGGTATCTTTATGTTCCAATATTGTGCTAGTAGACTTCCTGCTATATTCAATATATTTTGAGGCTGACATCATCTGTTAATAGTCATGAAACGAGACAGTCAAACTTGTAATCTATGCCACAAATTCAACTAGACATTGGAAAATTCTTTCTGAAGTTCCCGGGTGTGAAAATTTGGAACTTAATTCCAAAGGAAATAAAATTGACACAAAATAGTTGTTAGTTTAAAATGTCTTTACGGAATTTCTTGTTTAAAGGTATCGAAAATTCTAAATATTATTGGTAGACCTGTTGTTTTTTCTCACAAAGTGTATGTTGACCTGGATTAATATCTATGAAAATTGCTACAATGATTTGTTATGACCATACGTTTTAATCCCCAGTCACAGCAGATGGTTTTTTTATGTACAGATAATTAGGAGTAATGGTCAAGGATTTTATATGGATGTATTTCTTTGTAGATGTATTTTCATGTTATGACCTCAAAGAACCTCATCTTATCTAAAAATGTAAAACTAAGGTAACTCAAGGAAAAGAATATGAATGTAACAATGCTAACCTTAAATGCAACACAGAATGGTATAGAAAATAGGAGTTCAACTATACTTTTATAACAATAAAATAAGACATTCGCTACCCTGAAGATTAATTTCAAAAATCAATACCTTGAACACTAGCATGCGACACAGCATGGTTCAGGAATATGAGTTTGTGTGATTTTATAACAAGCAGCCAAACTGTCTGCTCAAAATAACAAACAAAGACAAACAACAAAAACCAAAATTGGTTCCTTTTATAGCGGTGCCACCTGGTGCACAAAGTTCGAGGCTGAAACCTGACTGAAGTGCACCTTTCACACTTGGAAAATAATCCAGTCATTGGTTCATGACCATGGACTGCAAATGTGATTGTGAACAAAGTTGGACCAACCATGACAAAGATCAGACGAGTTGAGATAAAAAAATACTTTCTCAAGACACATCCATAAAGTATAACCGAGTAGACAAGAAGAGAAGGAAAGGGGACTTGATTTCATTGTGCTCAAATACACACATAATAGACAGGGTCCTATTCAGAGTCATTGTGCTTTTCCTTTCGTTTGAACGGCGGGCCCAATGTTCGTCACGGGGTCCTGCACATAATATTTGTTTTTAAGAGACATAATGTTCAAAAGAATTGTACTCATTTGTGTGTGTGTGTGTGTGTGTGTGTGTGTGTGTGTGTGTGCGTGCGTGCGTGCGTGCGTGTGTGTGTGTGTGTGTGTGTGTGTCATCTTACAGCTACACAAAATTTCCAAGACAGCAAATTGAATCTGACTAGGTAAAATTAATTATTAAAGCTTTCCGCCAAGTCTACATCTATGTTATTTTGCAGTGATATATTATTCAGAAGGCAATATATTATATATAACCATTTGTATGCACACAGAGTGGTAGGTAATTTTGGTCTACTTTTTCTCAATCACCACATGCGGCATGCTACAGCGGAGATGAGTTTCTCACTGACGTCGTTCTTTTGCAACAACTCAAGTTATGTGGATAAAATGTTTATAAACTTTCATTAATGTGCAATATGTGCAGAGGTTGCACAAGTACCTGGTTTCAGTCCACGCATATTTTAGGTATTAAAACTAAACAGTACTAAATTAGGATGTCTGCAAACATAAGATGACGCAATATACAGAGTGCCACAAGTCCACTCTCCGCCTCTTCTTGGCTCCTTGGTGTAGCTAAATAATAATAATAATAATAATAATAATAATAATAATAATAATAATAATAATAATAATAATAATAATGATAATAATAATAATAATAATAATAATAATAATAATAATAATAATAATAATAACAACAATAATAATAATAATAATGTATTGCTCACCTTTATCAGAGTAGCACAATACTCCTGCAGAATGACGAACTTTGCAGCTAACTACATGGCCCCATTCTGTTTTGTTACAGTCACCAATGCGAGATTCCTGCCCTGTGCATTGCACGTCGGATGTCCAGTATGGCCCCCCAGTTGAAAGGTAACTGTACGAAGCTTCGTAGTGATTATAGGCTTCCCCCTTGGTAAAACCCAACTGCTTGCAAACCACCAAGGCGTCTTTATCGTCCCACTTATCTGCACATATTCGACCATCAACGCCAGCAAAAGAGATCTGCACCCTACCAGTGTAGCTTTCACTGCCTTTCAAACGCACTGTGTAAGCTGATAATAAACACATTAATTTGTGTTAGGGACCAATATTTCCACACAATGACAGGAAAAGAATTTACATAAATATTATTGGGCACTTTACGTTCTAGCTAAAATAAAATGTTAAAAATGCACACAATGTCTTCATGTTGACATATTATTATGATAAAGTGATCATTGTAAAAGTACAAATTTTCCCGAATATTTCAAAAACCCACCTTGACCGTTCTTTCGAATACGACCCGATTTTTCCGAAGTGGATCCAGTTGTGCACTCAAGTGTGAAAGTGGTACCTTATTTTATACGTACTTCATTTCGTATGCAACAAGAAAAACGAATTCCGAAGAAGCTTCTCTAAATCTCTTGGTATTTTTTCTTTTTTTTTTTTTTCTTTTCTTTTCTGAACGCCAATCTGGAAGAAAATGCGCGCATAACGAGTGCAATATTACTGATCCACTGCGAGCTGGGCCTTCACCATGCAGTTCATGACAGGTCAATGTGGCCATGTGACCGGTAGCAGGTGCGACTGCGGGAGCGATACATCCTCTTTGTCTGTGAGATTCAATAGCTGGTGAATAAGTCTCAAGTTCAAGGCAAGAAAATGTTGAAGTGGACGAAGCAAAATCAAAACGTGGCGTTGACGCCTGAAAGGAAAGTTGCAATGGCTGTGGTCGAACCGGCCGTGAGTGTCAGATGCCTCAAAAGATGCCTGGGTCCTGGTCTCTCACATGCTCTTGTAGTTTATGGGGTTTCTTTTTTTACTTATTTATTGTTATAAGGTAAATGCTTCTTTTTATTTTTATTGAAATAAAAGTTGGAAAAGGTACATTTTTTGCCTGTTGTTATCATATTTTTGTTCAGAACAAGTGATCTAGGGATATAGTAATTACCAATCATGTAAGACCTGGTTGTTTGATACAATCAATGTTACTGTACCATGCAAATTGCGACATGGCACCAAATTTGTAACAAAAATTTCCCGGTGCTTATTTGGCCGACTCGTACTACTCGCAAAAATTTCGAGAAAGTAAAGACCTCGGGAAAATTTGTACTTTTACACAATCCAACTTTATACTCTGATGTAGACATGCAATTCTTAAGTCATTGAAAAGGCATGAGTGCATATAACGTGACAAAATTTAGTCAACATTGCTTTGAATTTAGACGCATTATCAGAGCTCCTTGCACGTGCAAGTGCCAAAAATATATTTTGATGGCAAAACTCACTTGTAACTACCAATGAAGACAATAGATAAATATATATATATATATATATATATATATATATATATAATATGCATGTGTATGTAGGCCCATGTGAATGGAACTAATTTGGTTAAAAATATTGTTTTTATGATAATTCTAATGGGCTTAGAAGCAACGTCATTCACAAATGGATCCCAATAGAGTGCTTAAGAAAAATACAAGAAAGAGCAGAAGGAGGGACGGAGCTACAGAGAAAGAGACAGAGAGAGTGTGTGTGTGAGAGAGAAACTTTCCTTAAATGAAAAGGCATTGACTTTTTACACCACTAACCATAAATGGAGGTATGATCAGAGATTGACAGCTTTGCCTCGCTGTCAATCTCTGGTCACAGCTTTAGTAATAGCCTTGTCTTGTTTTTATTAAGGTATGGAGGCCCCAAGTTACCGGCAAACATCCGAGAGATTCAACTGACAAATACTTAGTTCATTGTACAATGGCATACCCCTATTAAGACCACCTAAGAGACTGAAAAAATGTTATCCTAATAGGGGTATTATCATAATTGAGGTACAATTAAGGAAAAACAAAAGAAGGTCTGTAATTTGGTTGTCCTAATGTAGAAATGGTCTCTTTATGGAGGTGGTCTTGCAAAGAATTGCATAAAATTTCTTTCTGTTACAGGAAATTAGGGGTGCCTGTCTGGCTGGTTCTGCGATAGGCCATGAGGTATGCAGATGGCAATTCCATCATAATGTGTCTCACCAATACAAGAAGGTTTTGTTCCACAGCCTACCAATGTCTGTATTGTTATCGTAGTATACAAAGGCCGACAGATCAAAGAATACTAGACCGCTCATCAGAGAGAGAGAGAAAGAAAGAAAGAAAGAAAGAATGAAAGAAAGAAAGAAAGAAAGAAAGAAAGAAAGAAAGAAAGAAAGAAAGAAAGTGTTCAATTATGCTGGATAAGAGACCGACCTAAGCTACATCCCCGCCAAAAATGAAGCAAATCTGACCAACAGTTCTGAACAATACCACACATACATGCACGTACATTAGTACCATTATTTTAACCATGATAATGTGTCCTCCTATTAATCGTTACATAATTCAATAAATTCGTTAGAAACTAGCAAATATCTGTTTGAAGAGAATACGGCCTTTGCTTTAGGAGAAGTCAAAATAACAAAAGTACAAAACAGCACCGTATACAAAATAACTAAATAGATAGATAGATAGATAGATAGATAGATAGATAGATAGACAGATAGACAGACACGTAAATAGATAGATAGATAGATAGATAGATAGATAGATAGATAGATAGATAGATAGATAGATAGATAGATAGATAGATAGATAGATAGATAGATAGATAGATAGATAGATAGATAGATAGATAGATAGATAGATGAATAGATAAATTGATTAATTCATTTATTTATTTATTATGGGGTGTCATACCTGCCACTGAACAATTTCAAGCAAGTAGCCACGTACTTGAGTTGAAAATTTTTGTAAAAAAAAATAAATACCATTAAAGGAACTACTCATAAATATAAAAGAATAAAATGACCTTGACATATTAACAAATTTGGAGAACTACTCAAGGTAAGCTCCCACAATTTTGAAGCTAATATGAGAGGCAACAGGTGGACGGCGGAAGGACGGACTGACAAGCTGATGTAAATAAAAATCTGCAAAAAACTTCTTTAGCTGCCTCAGCCCCCCCCCCCCCCCCCGACCATATTAAGGCTGTGCGTCAATTATGTCACAGGGAATCACTGACTAAATTACCAAAGTCTGGCAAACTACAAGTGACACAATTTGACCTTACATTTTGCATAAATTGCACCTTTAGTGGAGTTCCCTTGAGGAATAAGACTGCCATTACAAAGTTTAGTAATAATCGTTTGTCAGCAGACAGATTGGTGCTGTAAGTTTATAATTACATGTTGGCTTTGCTCCTTTGTAGCACACGGCCGACGCATAATTACGATACTCGCAATTTCTTGACGGTTTTGTGTGTGTGCAGTTTAGAAGAGACGACTCGGTTCCTTGGCACTGGACGTTATCCATAGCTGCTGTTCTGTAGCTATAACCGAAGGCACCACAGCATACTGGGAATCCTCCGGTGAACCCGAGCTCTCTGCACACAACCCCTAATGCAGGTAAACAGTGACGAAAACCAAAATTACCATTATCATGTCAGGTGCGTACCAAGACATAGTGTTCGACCTTGTTTGATGGGTGACCTTTTCTAAAATTCACAAAAGTGTGCAAAACGACACCTTTTCCGCTGCCTTTACAAACTTGGTTACGTGTCGACCCATCTGAAAATAAATGGCCATGCTCCATGCCTGATATTTACTCTAAACTGTCAAAGCATGCGAAGTAGTTTCCTTGCACACTTTGCGGCGATTTCATTTCAAGGATATGCTATTGAATATGATAAATGTGCTTATTAATTTTGCGTTGTGTTTACTTTCGCATTTCCTGAACATTCCCAAATTTATTTCCAACAAATACTCTCAGATACTCTCACGTTTGTATGTAAAAAGAGTGCCTTATACATGTTATAGACAATTGAAACGACAAAGTTGAACACTGCTTTGTATTTCGGCCTGATCTATTACTTTTCGCGAAACAAACGTGTATGAACAGTAGGGTGGCCTTAACATGGAAAACTGAACAATAAATACAAATTATATCTAGACTTCTTTCGAAATGTTGGCTTTACCGTTGCCGTATATTGACAGGGAAGATGTATTTCATGACTTACCGGCATCATTAAAGTCCCAGTTGCGATCGCAAACAACTTTCCAACCGTTATCTCTATAGATTTCCACTCTACCGTAATTTCCTGTTCTGTGGAACCTCACTGGGTAAAAAGCATGAATAGTATTCAATATATTGCCCTGGTTTTCATTTTATTGGCCACTGTCTAACCTTTGTGTTGACATGTGTTCATACATTGTATATATTGTTTATAAAGACACATCACGGGTACATAGTGCACTGCATATTACACTAATAAATGTAAGCACATGCACAAAGAGTCCACACCTTGCATGCATTATCTGCTGTATATGTAGTGGTATTGACGGGATATTACATAAACCAAATAATAGCACGACCTCATTTTTTTCCTACTGGACTGTGACAAATGCGCGAAGTGCCACATTATTATTATTATTATTATTATTATTATTATTATTATTATTATTATTATTATTATTATTATTATTATTATTATTATTATTATCACCCATTAATTTTTTTCCGTTCAATGAAATCAACCCTCATTTATTGCAAAGTTTAACTATATTGTTGCATTAGTGTATTTCGTCGAGAATCAGTAGCTGTTAGTCGTTACCCTATTCTGCAATCCGAAATATTTACACTCCATAAGCTAACCTGTCACTGTCCTTTAACATAGCCTTGTTGTTGTTACATAACGTTGCATGAAAAATATTATTTTCCTATGAATGAGCCTGAGCGTATCCATAACAATTGTCAGAGTCGATAAATTAGAATAAATTACATCATTCTGAAACATAATAGCAGGCATGTATATCCTTCTGGTATTAGGAAACGAAGTAAAAGCTTCTTTGGAAGTTAGCAATGAAAGTGTGTGAGAAGAGGCAACATGACAGTAACACATGACAGTATTTCTCAGCTGCATACATACATACATATATATATATATATATATATATATATATATATATATATATATATATATATATATATATATATATATATATAGCTGGGATGACTGAATTTTGATTCGGTTGAGCAATTGGTACGAAAATATGATCAGGTGGTTTGAAGACAAGATGCCAATTAACATTTGGCCATCTTTGACATTGAAATGATCTTGAAGAATAAAAGCTAACCATCTTCTTACTTTTGTCTCAATTAACACCGTTATGTTCCCGGTTTTAAAGACAATGATGACAGGACTATAAACGTTATACTGAAGATATTTTAGAACAAAAGAAGTTGGTGCTGAAAGATTCCTTCACTTTTACCTAAAAACTACTTTTCAAATTTCGATAAGAAGTTGAGAAAATGATTAACAGAAATGTACACCAACGAATGTAGCTTCTGTAGTTGACAACTCAGTAAAATTACGCGCAATAAAGGAAATTTGATAAAATGAAGCTGATTTAAAAACATAGCATTGTTTAGGATTTTCAGAAATTTAGTTTATTGGGAATAGATACTCTTAATCGGACGATATTTGGATGATATTTTTTCAGAGGCATCTGCCAATATAGCCCGAACTGCTGGTTTCACCTCCGTTACTTCCAATAGTAACGGAGGTGAAGCTCCCTGGTTATTAATTTAGTTGCCAAAAAAACGAGGGCTTCAGTATCCCCCCCCCCCTTATCAATTTTGGTAAAAGTGTGTATTTCCTTCTTCAAATAGTGTGCGGAAAGCTTCTGAGAACTGGATTCTTTTGGTTTTTACAGTAACTAATAAAACTGTCAACAGGTTTTTTTTAAATGACCACATAAGGCCTCTTCGGACAAATGTGCTTCAATGAATCATTTCAAGGTCAGCAAGCAGTCAACAGATGCGTGAAATTTTCAACCTTCCCAACACTATATAAGCATGCAAATTCTCGTTCAACGAAAAGCTGCGCATCTAGTAGAACATATATGAGGTGCCTGCAGATGATCATTTGGCCAGAGTGTGGGAGGCAAATCCAGTTGCTATATAAACAGTCATTGTAGACTTATAGTTCGATCGGTGGGAATCATTTTGTATCGCTACTCCAGACTAATTTAATTAAATAATTTATCCGGATTTCTATTGAAAACCAAAGTGACATATCTTCATTCCGCATTTTCGTTGCCCAAACACAAATAGGGAAACATACCTCCCTTGTAGCAATAGACTCCAGCATCTGAATAATGGTATCTACACGAGTAGGTTACTTTTCTCCACCCAGCATTTCGACACATCAGCAAGGTAGGCTCTGTTCCTCTGCAGTACAGCGAATTTACGTAGGATGGCATGGATGAACTAGGCCGATATCTCGAGCTGATATAGCGGCTAGAACCATCGACATATCCTAAACCCAATTGCCTGCAGAAGATTTTAGCATCAGAGGAACCCCAGTTGTTGTTGCACACTGTCCCCCACTCCCCATCATACGATATTTCAACTCGTCCAGAATGTTTGTCACCAGTAACTGTGTTAAGTCTGTAGTCAACTCCTTCAAATATATAAGCGAATGAATTGAAATAACAAAAGGAACAAATAAAATTATTGAATAATGATCAAACACAAATGAATGAATACTATAATTACCCCTAAAAAGTCATTACTATTAATCTTGTTTAATTTAAAACACTCCTTTCCATGATTTTATCAATTTTACACCCTTTTGTCAATATTTGGGTACATTCACAACAGCCAGAGGAAGGTTATTGTTTGTGTTTCTAGTCCATCACTGTGCTGGGTATGCAACAATGATGTTGTAATATTGGTTTGAAAATGGCTGACAATTAGGATTGGACCTTTTTTTATATATATAACATGCAGATCAATACAGCTGGTGGTTGTGTACTAATTAGGCGCTCTAAACTGTCTGGCTATTCAGAGCAACAAATTCGACGACAAACGGGACATAATGTCCTGCCACACAGCTGAATTAAACAACATAAATTTAAACCTGGATGTCATTCAAAAGTAGTCACCACAAGTTGTATAACTGAAATTGTACATGAAGACCTCAAATCCGGGAAAATTTTTGACGCCAAAGCAATTGGAAATCTGGCTGATCGAAGAGAGGGGAGTTAGGGTGAAATGATAAAAATCTCAGTGTCAGCAAATTAGCACGTGTGGTCATAAGGAGCAGCCGTTGACTTTGGGCAATAGAGAAGGCTATTAAGGACAAAGACAAGCATATGATGATTTCAGCATGAAATTTGTCTCAATTCTTGTTATATTGTAGTTTAAGGGTATATTTTAAAATATGGAAGAGTAATACCTCTTTTTTGTGGCTTTCATATTGAGATAGTGCCGATTTTTCAGAGCGACCGGATGGGAGTTTATTATTATCCAGTTTTACACACTATGTATCGTATTAGCTTTGATACAAAATAAAATAACTTGATCAATATAACCCAGTATGCTACTTGCAGTGTAGGGAACTGCCTTTCTGTATTTCCCATTTTTCTTACATTCAATCGGAACTACTCCATAAAGTTACGTTTCCTTTTTATTAAGCTACTTTGTGGAATCAATATTGCCCCCATACAAGTCTACACTAATCCATGTGTTGAATGTGCACGGTTCATTTAATTGAAGGTCACGCCAGCCGAGGTGTAAAATGTTACATGGTTCATTTATCATAACAACAAGGAAGAACTGTTTGATAGTACAAAAGGTTTACACGGAATCAGCTTATCAAAGTAACAAGACAGAATTTCAGGATGCAACCTAACTACAAATCTTATAAACACCATACGGAAACGAACAATCGCTTCACAAGCAAAATATAAACCAGAATGAGTTAGACTTAAAGCTCTTTTACATCATATCATAGGAAGGGACCAGCTGACAGTGCAGCTTGATGGGTCAAATGTTTTGTGAATATTGCAGTGAGAGTGCATTTCAAACTCGGCACCAAATTTGTCAAACAGGCAGATGACTTAATGAAAAACAGAAGTACAGTATTTGTAAACAAATCTGATATGCATGAAATTGAGCTTCGCATAGGATAAGAGGTACTTGGTATAAGAAAAATATATCGATCATCTCACAAAAAGCATAGCTCAAATTCTTCAGCATTTTCCTGAAGTCCTACCACAACTTCAATTCACAAAGACCACTGATTATTAAGTTGTATTGCAAAGTGCGACTTACTACGTAAATGACACTGCGCAAAAAAAAAAAAAAAATGTCATCACCAGTTACCCACATCCAGATGCCAGGCATAACATGGAAACATCCAATGTTACATGACAGCAGGAATTTAATGATACAGTTGTTACCATGACCACATAACTGGCCAAAAAAAGGTAATGTTGATAACATCACTGGCGGCAGGAAGTGGCTAATGCTGCTAGTTGTTTTGCCAGTGTGATCAAGCTGACAGACGACTTCATTGTTGAATAATGAGGCAAAATGGCGGCTTTGTGGAGCCCACATTTCTGTCGACTATTGAACATTCAAATTTCTTGTCCCCAAACACTTGGCATATGCACGTTTCCACTAGCCCCGTACTGAACAATATAAGTGCTGGATTCAACCTAGTTTGTTATTGGAAACTTCAAGCTGTGTCATACTCCGCAATATTTTGGAACTCGCAAACGTTTAATTATGAGAACCAACTCTGGTATATATCAGTACGTTTTCAGGGGCTTCATTTCACCAGAAATTACAGGACCTGGTCTTGTGCCCGTACAATATGAACACTGTTGTTGATGTTGATCTTAATACCAGTGCAATTTGCACTGTATATGTTTATGGTTTGCAAACAAGGGTGCACTGGTAAATAGACTCATTACCATTGTGACACTAGGTGTTTGTCATGAACAGTAACGGAGCAACTGTGGGACATCTTTTCATGCAATACTGGTTATCTGTATAGTGTCACACAGGTGCACATGCGTACCCCCGGTAGTCTTGTAATTGATTATTGGTGACATCACAAGCTACACCTAGTGAAAGTAGTGAAAGAAGCTTTACAGTAGCCTCACTGGTATAGATAAGTTTTGCATATAGTGGACGATAATGCTTGCGTTGGAGTTCAGATGCTTTTTTGTCTGTCTGTAATTTTTTGTAACGATCTTACATCTTTGAACTACCTGTTTTATTGAGCTATCTAGCAAGTTTGTCGATAAGATATTCTTAAGCCCCAAAGAAGCAGAGACGTTGGAATTGGATCAGGAAAAAAATTACAGCTTATGTCTTGTCACGGTCAAAGACATAGCAACCAACATAACTTGAACACATTGACAACAAGTATAAAATAATCGATAAATACAAATACAATGGAACAGAATGCATCTGCATTTCTACTCTTCACTAGATTTGCGGTTATTGATAGAGTGATTTCATGCCATATATTCAGAGTATTCCAACAGGACCCTCCCCTGGAAAAGTTTAAGGTGCGGTAGTTTCGAGGAGGATCGTGTTGGTATGAGCCTGTCTGACTCAATACTTCTGGAAGCATCAAACCAACCCTTAGTTCTGCAACACTCCATAAACTGTCAAGTCAGTATCGCGGCCTTATATCACTACCTACAGCCTCAAGTCCTGTTCATAATCCAAATGTGCATGATTCAAGAAGCAAACCAAACCAGATTGATTGTCTGTTAAGAGTGACCACTGAAACTCCAAGTCTATTTAGAATAAGAAAGCAAATCTTGCTAACATCGACGACTGAAAAAAACAAGACTACAGCATGTTCAGGAGAGACGGACAAGCAAATAGCCACGACGGTACTTGCATCTTTGTGTCTTTCAACTATGCTCCTACCCCCCCCCCCAAAAAAAAAACAAACAAAAAAACAAAAAAACACACATTCCCCTTCATCAACACTGGGTATGTATGACTGTGTGTAAGGATATGAGTGGGAAGTTTATTATTATTATTATATTTTTTTTGTAGCAGTGCTTTTTTACCTCTCAAATGTGGGGTCAAGAAACAGACCTTTTTGTTTGAAGGCTGCACGCATTAGTGGCGGGTGTGACCACCACATTTCTTGAAGCAAGCCTGCACGCCCATTGGCATGCTGCATGGTGACCTTGGCTGTTTTGGACTGGGGAATTTGGTTACACTGGTCGGTGAGGTCATACCCTTAGCAATCCTGTCTATGTTACATACCAGTCCATGCGACACTTAAATTTCGATACAAACTAATTAAGAGCAGTCCATGTTAAACAGTGGGAAGCCTGATTTTTTTTGGGGGGGGTTGTTTTCTTCTTTTTTTGCCAGGAGCACACATCAGCACACACCTAGTAGGACACCACAGTGCACCTGACCGTCAATTTCAGTGGGCTCGACTACAGTAAGCTGAAACACCACATATCATGCGCATACACACCAGCAGACCACAAAGACAGCACGTACTTGTGTGCACTTGTCATCATCCTATTTAGCAAGCAATAACTCCGGGGGTTTGACTATGAGAAGATTTTAGACTGTTGTATATTGATAACACCAGAAGCTTGCCAAAACCAAATGCTCCCACCTTACGACTGCCCCCAAAAATAAGTAATATTGCAAATGACTATGACTTCAGACAAAATAATTCGAAATATACAAGCAACGTTTTGAAACTGTTTGTCACCAGGAACCTAACTTTATAAAATAGATTTGACGTAATCCCAGGAATAAGCGATTACGATAAGAAAAATAGCATAAAACCGGGCAAGAAAGTTGCTCTCCCCATGACGGTGAGGCTAAAATACTCAATTGTGCAAAGCTGGTTCATTAAGTGTTTTTTTCCGTAACCATTTGCAATTATTTTTGTATGCTAATTGGGTGGGGTGTGGATTACATGTACTCTGTAATGTGGACTTCAAACTTTAGTCCATCGTGACTGATACGCCTAGGCAAAAAATTAGCGCAGTAGCTGTGTATACTTATGACATCATGGCTTATTATTATTACACTGACAGGATTAAATATCACCTCGATCAGTATTTGGCATTATTTTAGAATACACACTGATCTAGTCTCAGAAATCTGCCACTTCGATTTTCCTTGAAATATTGCACAAAAGCTATTTATAAAATACCAGATCAATCGTTTTTACTTTGATTGAATGATGAACAATTAAACGTGTCAGTTTCGAATAACCAAACAATTGTGCGCCACGCAGAATCTTTTAGATCGCGGCACATAAGAAGTAGAATCCTTTACCAGGTTCATAGGCCAATAAAGGCTGGATACCCGCTACCTATGTTAGCCAAACTGCTCGATGACAGGTCTCGTTTGATTCTATGTGCTAGCCCAGAATCATCTATATTTTTCATAATTTGTTGCTGGCTGAATACATTTTTAGTTTTAACTTATTGACTTCGGGAAGGTCATCTTAGAGGAACTTGTGACACCCAGTTTCACTTTATTTCCTGTCACTTTTCATAGCTTCTTGTTTACCATTCAAGTTTTAGCCACGCTTATAATTTCGGCATCTATTGGATCCAATTTTTTTGTTTGTGAAGCAAGGTTTTTTTTTCAGAATTTACACTGATGTACTCCAAGTTAAAAACCAGGCACGCCTTTGTTAACATTGGGTACGTGTGTAAGGATGTGTGTGAAGAGTTTGTTTATTTCATTGTACCAGTGACCTTTTCCCTTTTGTAGGAGGACGTGGTGGTCTCGAAAGACTTTATTTGGATATTTGTGACGAATGAGGTGAATCTAGCACCGTTTTCCACCACTCTAACTGGAACGACAGTCTTCAATGTCGTGCAGTGGTAAATAAAAACAATCTGTTCGGTTATAAGATTGTGCTACAAACTTTAAAGATGCTATGACCAGCTTATGTTGACACCTATTATGGATTGAAGACCTAAGTTGTATCAATGATTTAATACGCATTTATACCACGCCTCCTTTGTTTTCTCAAGGGATATATATGTCACCTGCTTACACATATATCCCTGCTTTAATTTCAGTGGCTGAATTTCAACACAGGACTGATTTACTTTGGTGAATGCATTTTAAAATGCATTTATATTGATGAAAACAAAGAAGGCATGGTATAACAAGTTAATGGGTATTGCAGAGCAATACATAGTCCCCCGCTCGTCGCCCACGAGGTTGAATGGACTACTATATAGGGGTGTGACCTAGATGAAAAAAAAAAAATTAAAAGGCCCTTTAAGCCCAAGAGGATCAAGTATTGCATAGCTATGTGTAGTTCCTTACCAGACAGCAAGTAAATGTAGTAAAGATGCATGAAGTTTGGGATAACAATGTTGTTTGGAGTTGAAAGGAACCTTAAAGCAATACAAATATGAACAGACATATGCAAATACAATATACATATTATCAAATACAGGAGTATTTACAGTACATGTATTAATACATGTACATAATTTATGTAATTTTTTTCCAAGTAATTAGCAAATGGTAAAAATGACTTTTTTTTCCAAAAAGTGGGAGACTGGGCCCTGGCAACATCAGGTTTCATCACAATAACCATAAATAGAGGTAACTATAATCATGGATACGATAGCGGTTCCTTGGTAAAAAATGACATCATCATTTGAAACTGTTCAAAATTCATCAAAAGCAAGACGAAAAGGGTTGAAATGAATGGACTAGTGTCAAGTTCACATCCCTCATTTCCAAGTAACCTCTACTTTGGTTTGGTGCGACAGAAGCTGTTCAGTTTTGCAACCAAGATGATACAGGTGACATGAAAATTAATCAATGCATTCTAATATATTATCACAACTACTTTTTTTCTAACCTAGTGACATACTTTTGCCATGTGACGACAGCAATGCCCCAGGAACTATGCAAGCAACATTTTGGTAGCTGTAGGTGTTATGGTATTTGAAATATGGCCTGGACAAGGATTTACACGGAGTTTATACTGTGACCTACATATCTGACCTAGTGACCTATTTTTGCTCATAACACATTTTCAAGTCACAATGAATTAACAGGTAAAATTTCATTACAAGAAGTCAAAAGTAACACAAAATTATAGTCAGGACGTGAAAATACTGAACATTTACAAATCACTGTGACCCACATATTTGACCTGGTGACCTAGTTTTGCTTTATGGCACATTCTTAGATTAAGCTTCACATTTGTGTAAAATTTCATTAATCTAAGTAAAAGGACAAAAAAGTTATGGCCCGGACAAGATTTTGAATGGATTTCACAGTGACCTAGATATTTGACCTAGTGACCTACTTTTGCCATGTGACACAACAACTCCCCAGGTAGTATTAAAATAATAAATTTGGTAGCTGTAGGTATTATAGTAAGGGAAATATGGCATGGACAAGGTTTTACATGGAGTTTACACTGTGACCTAGATATTTGACCTAGTGACCTAGTTTTGCGTCGTGACACACTTTTAGGTCACAATACATTATCAGTAAAATTTTATAACAAGAAGTTAAAATTTTTTAAGAATTACAGTAAGGACATGAAAATACTGTACATTTATGTACTACTGTGACCCAAATATTTGACCTAGTAAACTTATTTTACTTTACGACACATTTCCATGTTAAGTTTCACATTTGTGTAAAATTTTATAAATCTAAGTAAAAGGACAAAAATGTTATGGCCCCGACAAGTTTTTACATGGATTTCACATTGTGACCTAGATTTTGAACCTAGTGACCTACTTTTGCCATGCTACACTCCAGCACCCCAAGAAGTATGCACATAACAAAGTTAGTAAATGTAGGTATTATGGTATAAGAAATTTGGTGCTGACAAGGTTTTACACAGAATTTATACTGTGACCTATATATTTGACCTAGTGACCTAATTTCCCCTCATGACACACTTTTGGGTCAAGGTACATTATCAAGTAAAATTTCATAAAAAGAGGTCCAAAAGTTAAAAAAATAATTACAGTCAGGACCTGAAAATTCTGTATATTTACATATCGTGGTGACCCAAATATTTGACCTAGTGACCTAGTTTTGCTTAATGACACTTCCTTAGACTAAGCTTCACATTTGTGTAACATTTCATGACTCTAAGTAAAAGGACAAAAAAGTTATGGCCCGGACAAGATTTTTCATACATATGTATTCTGTGACCCAGATATTTGACCTAGTGACCTACTTTTGGCACACGATACACCTCTATCCTAGGAAGTACAAACACATTAAATTTGGTAGCTGTGGGTGTTATGGTGTTGGAAATATGGCCCAGAGAAGCTTCAGAAGGACGGACGGATGGACGGAAGGACGGACGGAAGGACGGACGGACGAGGTGCAAACCTATAGTCCCCCACCAAGTGGGTGGGGGACTAAAAAGGATACATCCCTTGTTCTCGTGATTTATCTGCAATCCTGCATTTTAAATCCCGACGCTTCGCTCCGGGATTTAAAAAAAGCAGGATTCCAGATAAATCCCTTGAACTTGGGATGTATCCTTTTCGTACATCTTAAACTGTGAAGCCACGCTAACACAATTTGGTCTTAAAGTTAAAGGGAAAAAGGAAAAAAAGATGCCATACCAAGTCCAATCAGCGTTGGGTCAATGTAATCAAGTGTGCCCAACATAAACCAAGGTAAATGATGTTGACTAAACGTAAAACATGTAAAAGGCCAGCATTGATAATTCTTTGTACACTACGTACCTTCGCCGCGGTAACATAACACTCCCGCGTCGAAGTCATAATAAGAACAGCCATGCTTTCCGCCCAGATTCACATACGTGCACTGGTCGAGGCTTGTCTCCGTGCCATTACATTGGACTTGACCCATGACGTAAGGCCTTGTTGTACGCGAATTCAGCTGATATCCGACGCCGCCCTTGTACCCTTTACTGCGACACACCGCAGAAGCTGCCGCGTCTGTCCAATCTTTGGAACAGACACGCCCTATAATTCCACCTACGGTGACTTGTAGTCGTCCATGCAAACTGTCACCTCCAATTATTCGTACTGAGAATCCTGAATGATCGTGAAATAATAACATTAGGTATCATTCGTCATGATGAGTAAATACATAGTGGTAGTAGTAGTTTATTCACCACTGCCCAAAGCAAAGTACAAAGGCATAATATCATATAAACACATGACTGTATGATAACAATACTAGGTCCACAACAGCATATATATATATATATATATATATATATATATATATATATATATATATATATATATATATATATATATATATATATATATAATTTACATAACAGTATTAACATCATATCACAAAGGTAGCATTAAATTACTGGGATATCACTCAAATCAATCAAAATACTTCAATATTTCGAGTACCAAGTTGAAGTCGTCAAGCACCCTAGCATCAATAATACACTCGGGGAATCTTGAATTCGGCTTGTTGAACCTATCCCTAATGTTCTGTACCAACGGCCAGTGACCGATAACACGTGCTTCGACATGCGCGTCTCCGCATCTGCATGACCTCTGGTCCCTGGGCATGCGGGACCATCGCCCCGTTTCAATGCGGAGCCTGTGTACGGACAGGCGCATGCGGGTAAACGCAATACGCAAGTACTCAGGTATATGGGCACCCATTTCCTTTGTATAGACACAATGTACATCAAGACCTGGGTTTATTTCCTGATACACAACAAATTTTGATCTATCTGACGATCTTTCAATAAGGCCTTGTACGGCCTTTCAATAATAACTTCCTATCTTCGACAATGTCATTCAAACATAGCAATCCGTCAATATAAGAGCCTGCGCTCATAGTAGAAATCACCTTCATGGCAAACACTAGAGGGTTATCATACATACATGCATACACACACACACACACCCATACATACATACACACATACACGCATCATACATACATACATACATACATACATACATACATACATAATACCTAGGTGATGTTATAGAGATGCGCATTCCTTCCTGAATAGCAGATATTCTCTCTTATTTCATTATACATTTTATACTTTTCGGTACATTTTGGGTCTCCTCTAATGGTTTAATAAATGTTAATACGAACTATACTTAAAATTTTATGATAAGGATTTACAATTTTTCACATTGCAGATAATTTGCAATTGATCGCATATCCTGTGCTTGCTCATTGGAACACATGGGCAAAGCATCTCACTACTGCGCTTTTGTTTTTCTCGTCGGTTCTATTGTATTTTTGTGTAATTTGGCCCTAAGTATTACGACGACCTCTCTGCAGTTATTTCTTATAGTGGCTCTAAGCATGGTCCAAATGAAATCCACTTGCATGTTGCAAGAGGGCGGTGGGAACAGCCTTTCATCTACTGATCCAGATATTCAACTCAAGGTAAGTCCCAACCTGAGTCGCGCTGTGTTCAGCTACAGCGGCTGCTTAAACGGAGCTTGGGTTGGTGAAACTGAGCCCAACTTTACTTTAAAGCTAATGGTATATAGATGGGAATCACCCAGATACTTCACTTAATGACCAAGTTTTACTAAGATCCCGCTAATTGACAACCCCAGCAAATTTGGATCTGGTATAGCGTTTTGCAGAAAATCGCATGTACGGAGACACATGTATACTAGTAGTTCAATCTAGATCATGCTAATATTTTTTACTGTCGATCATTACATAATTTTGTGACTTTATTCAAACTCAGCAAATGAAAGTACTGCCACCCGGTGATCACCATTGTTAAAAACCGGCTTAAGTTACGTTCCTACCAGGTTTGATGATAATGCATGCTGTTAGGGAGGCAAAGTAAAAATTACAGAAACGCACTAAAATTCATACTAGAGGGCTACGTGAACAGTCTATGCTCCGCTGACGTAAGCTTGTGCCACAAAATCAAGGTGGCAAACTGAATAGACCTATGTTGAATTATAGCTGAGTGCATCGAACATTTCGAAGTATTCCTAAGACAGACAACTGACCCTCCTAAAAGCCCAGCCTGACGAGCAAGTCAGCTGAACTAAAACTTGCAGCGCCACCCGGTGAAGAAAATTAAAAACTAGGAGTCCTTAGGAGTGTTACTGTGTGATACCAAAGCAACTTGCTGAGCGGTTTCAGAGAAAAAAATTCACGTTTTGGCCAAAAAAAGACCCCAGAAAGAACAAAAAAAAGAAATTATGAAAAAATCCATAATTCACTCAAGCGTGACCATTCGAAGCAACTTGGTAGAAATCCACCCAAAGTACTTTGTTAACAAGTTTGAACTGAATCTGGATGATGGTTTCAGAGAGAAATTGAAAATGGGAATTAGCATTAAAATGCCCTTTGACTGACAAAGTAATGGATAGGAAAGGCGCATTTGGTGATAGGTACCCGAATTGAAAAAGATGTTAAAAATAAAAATCCACAGCAGTGCCACCTGGTGAACAACCTTGTTTGACCTTTCCACAAGGAACATATCCACCAGGTTTCAGCTTAATCTGAGTAAAGGTATGCAGGAATCGAAAATAGTGAAAACACACAAAATATAATTTAAAAATAGAAAAACATCGGAGCGCAACCTGGTGAGCAAATTAAGAACTAGGGTTGTTCCTATTTTATATCAAAGCAATTGGGTGAGCGATTTTGGAGAACGAGATTTTTTTTAGATTTGCCAAAAAATGAACAAAACAAATCAAGAAAAATCCCAAGTCTTTAGAGCATGACCATTTGAACAGACTTGGTAGAACCCCACCCAAAGTACACGTTTTAAGGGAGATCTGGCTGACAGTTGTGGAGATGAAGTCGGAAATGTGATTATGAATGGACCCCGCTTCCTTAAAGCTCAGTTTAAATAGCAGGTCAGCTGAGCTAAAAAAGAAAACTCGCTTTTCGGGGAATAAAGTGAAAAAATATATAAAAACACATTAAAATTCATTGAAAAAAATAGAAGACAGAGACACAATTATAAAAAACACATAATTCATAAAAAGTAGGAAACAAGAGAACTTTGACAGTCCTGTCCTGAGCTGACCTTGTATGCAAAAGCTGAAAGCTAATACCGAAAGTATAAGACAAGACGAGAAAACCCTTATAAATGAAAATCATTATGCCAAATTTCAAAGACTTACTTTTATTAGTTCTTCGATTCTCATTAACAATTATATTCACCTGGTAAGTAGTTTAGCTGTATGACTACAGTGGTCCCGATACAAATGTCCGAGTGATATTTCAGTCTAAGGTAAAACAAGTTAAAACCCAGACATGAATACTATTTGAAAATGTTACGGCGACAAATATAATTTACCAAGTAACCTTGTGCTATTACATGACTTCCTGTTAAATGTGAGTGCGTTATGTTTCATGAGACAACGACAAGAGCACAAAACAACTACAAGCAAGAAATGAGTAGCACACGAATCGAACCACATCACTCTGATACTTGACCTGCTGACCTAGATTTGCTACATTGCATGTCCCCGGTCTAGAAACCTAAGCGATATGTGTGGTACATGTACGTCGCAAACAACTTCCATGTATTTATGACCAGTTGGAAAGGCACTAAAACTTTGATTTACACGTAAGCAAAGTTGTGTTGGGCAATATAACTGTTTATTCCGGGATCACTGGATTTCAGAGACTCCGTTCACATAAAATCTTGTTGCCTAATTTTTTTGAAAACAAAAAATACCAATACATACCAGATGAATCAAGCCAAATTGGAAATGACCTGACACAGATCTTCTCCTAACCTATAAAGTGTGACCTGAGATAGATCCTCTCCTAACCTATACGTGTGACCTGACATAGGTCCTCTCCTAACCTATAAAGGGTGACATTTTGCTAATAGACGGCACATTTAAATAAATCATAGTAAAGATTACGTAATGGTGTGATATCATAACAGTTGAGTCAAGTTGTGTATATTGTAACTATGACTCATTGACAAAATCACACCTACTTCGCAAATACTGAATATATAATATCACATGGAAAGCTGGATCGATTTCATCACAGTTATTGCCATAGTAAAATTTACTTTTAAGACTCATGTAAACTAATTGCCTAAGTCGAGCCAAATAGGAACTTCAACACAATTCTGCAAGTGAATCAACAGATAGATGCCATACACTATGTACAAGTGTACTATGTGTGACTATGGCTTTCATTTGAAGATATACTTCACAGTCTTTTATACATGGAGCAAAATAAAACAATGATCAAAACTCAGTAAATAGCAGCAGTCGCTTGTAGTGAACCTATTTGACAACATTGGTCCGAGGTACATTATTACCAAATTTGATCATAAACCAAGCAGCAGGCTGTAAAAGTTAAACATCGCAAAACACCCGAAAGATGATTGATTAAAAAACAAACATCAAAGAACAATAATAAAAAGTACCAAAAACCAGTGGAAAGTAACCACTACTTGTTACACTTTCATGAATTCAGGTTAAGGGGTACCCAAAAGTGTCCTTATGGAATCTCGAAAGAGTTGACCACGTGGGTTCAGAGATTTTTCTAAGATTCCCATTTAAAAATGGCCATATCCCCACCACCTTTGCGAAGGATACAGCTAGCAGTTTATCATCAGAAGTCAAAACTAAGAATTGATGACAAAGACAAAATCCGGCCAAGCCAATGACCTTCCTATAAACTCAGTTGACTGTCAAGTCAATTAAGTTAAAAACTGCATAGGACATATTTCGGCTTCACATAGGTTTTTTTTTTTTTTTTTTGTGCTGTGCGATTAAGATGATAGATACTTACCTTTATCCACTGGTGCTTTCCTGAGACATATCACTGATGCATAAGTTGAGCTGCATGTACGTACCGCGTGCTTACACTCCATGATCGACTTCTTGCCGGTCGTGTTGCACTTTTCGGTAATTTCCACACCTCTCGACGAGTAAATATTTCCCAATGTATTGCAACAGAGATATCGTCCATAGTTGTAACCGATTTCCTTGCAAACCAACTTGGCCATATCATCATTAAAATTTCTGTCACAAACCACATACCAGGTACCGGTTTTGTATGCTTGCAACCGCCCGTAATCAAAATACTTCGTTCCAACGAGACGAACTAAATTAAAATTGAAAAAAAAAACATTCGCTGAAACGTTTTACTTTGTCTTAAAATAGCTCACTTTAACATTACAGGGCAGATCAAAGATCTTTGGAAAAGGCAATCTAAGTGAGAAATGTGGCAAGCACCGAAGGCGGCAAGTGGAAGAAGATGACACGGGTGACTATGACCATGCATAACTCAATCCACCCTAATGACGCTTTTCCCGCTAATATCTAAATGTCGTCTGCTAATTGCATTTTACTAATTTAGGAAATATTCTTCAAAATTTTGTATGAAATTTGCAAGGGAAATCTTTCCAAATTATATGCCCATGGTCAACAGCTTTCCTTTGCACCTGCAGAGCGTGCCAAGGAAAGCTGTTGACTTGGTCTTCTATCAGTGTGGAATGAGTTGACAGACGCAAAACCAGCATTTATGTGTATTTTAAGGATCAAATAATATATTTTTTTCACTACACAATACATGAGAGTTAGTTTACGAAATATGTAAGCCGAAGCTTGACAGTACCGGGTAATGTTAACTTGCATGTAATCTGTAGATTAGAGTATAACAGTATGAAACACTTTTATGTGCATAACACATATAATGTGCTTGAATGTACGTCAAAGTCTTCTTGTCCCGAGCAACTAGTATGCCGGCAAGCACCAAATGTCATTTGGAACATTTGAATACACAAGCCATGGTCCTTGTCAAGACAAGATACATTGAATCTCATTTTTTTTTACTTAGGGCTTTGCTGTTTGACAGGCCAGAGGAATTTTTGTCTAGACGATAATGTCTCGTCGGAAGCTTTATCTTTTCATCACCATGCAGCTGTGACCTCTTGGGCACAGCATATCGTCAAAATCATTTTCAACAGTGTGAGTTTTCTGGTGGTTTACTGGATGATGGCCATTTGTTATTAGTTGCATTCAGCTACAGTTTATAGACTGCGGGCTGCCAGGTTTTGAAGTTCTGCGAAGAAAGATATCAAAGCTACTTGGTACCTTTGTTAAAAGCAGAAATAAGGTTTATCAGTCTGGAATCACAGCTCACAGGGACTGCAGCTCTTTTTGGAAAATTAGTTATGAAACTGACCAAATTGTCGCCATGAGTGGAGTTAAACCGCACACATTATTTTCGTAATTTCAATAATTAAGTTTGGCCAAGACATATGGTAATCTCCACAATTTTTAAAATCTACATCAATTTTAACTATGGGTAAAACAATTCCAAATCTATATTTCATGTCATAATTTTTCAATTCAAATGTCCACAGTTTTAATATACTGTCTTGTCTTCAGTGAAATCCTTCACTACTTCTTTCTTATGCAGCACGTCTTTCTTTTGTTCAGAAACCTACCACAAGCTATGCTGCCCTGTTACATGACATCCGAGACAGTTCTCAAGAAGACCTCATTAACGGTCACAACTTGAAACACAGTCACTCAAGCCAACAGGCTTATGACGTAAACAGCGTTTTCACTCACGTCAAAGGAGTTTCACAGCAGATCAAACGGGTCGACGCGTCATAAATAACAACTGGCAGTACGCAATACATAGTTTTTTTTTATAAACTTATATTTTGAGGGAAGATGCCGATAACTTGCAGTTATCGTTGTTCGATACGCCATTGATTTCATGTTCATTCAGACACGAGCATGATAGCTCTTGCAAAGTCTTTCTCTGAATAATTTTTCTGATGTGCTCTGTGAAATTATTTTTTTAAAGTAATTTTTTTACAGTTTAATGTGACTGTTTCCAGATAGCAGTTTCATTAAAACAAAACAAAAAAAAGTAATCCCGAAAAGGGTCAAACCATTTTTCATAATCTCCATAAGACTGGTAAGAGTGGTGTGGTTACATGAAATGGGCTCCATGTCAGGTGGTCTATAAAATGTTCCAGAACTTGTATAAGTATAATGTTGACCTCTGAAAGCCACATTTTTGTTCATTTTACCACATACAATCAGGTCGCTTGTATCATAGACAGTATCCCTGATTTGTCGCCATGATTCCTTTTCGTATTCGCCTGGAGGCAGACTTACGTGGCACCGATTTGTTTTTGTTTACTCTGGTTCATAGGGAAAAGGTTGATTGTTTATTTAATGCATATTAAAATAAGGCTTTTGAAATATTGAAAGATAATGCTATCACACAATAACATAGAGTACAGTAGTTTCTTTGTAATTGTTCTTACATCTGGAAACATTAGCCTTTAATCACAAACATACAGCAGGTTCCCGTTGTGCGAGTGTATCACGGGAATTTATGGTTCAACTGGCCCATTGGCATGTGGTTCCTCGCATAAATGTTCCTAAAGTGGCCAGTATCTTTCAGTGAGCTATTTTTCATTGTACTTACCATTTTTGTAGCAATAGACGCCAGCATCATCTTTATGGGAAGTGCATTGCGGCGTATACCAGGAAGTGCTTGTTCTGGTTGCAGTAGGTTCAATCTTCGGATGGCCACATTCCAATAAAGATTTTTCATTCCCAGAACAACGCACGTCTCGCAGCCAAAATGGACCAGAACCTCGGCCAAAGTATGCATTTGGAAATGCTCTGCCGCTTTTGAAGCCAAACTGCCGGCAGACGACACTGGCATCCACTTCTGACCAGCCACTGTCGCAGATGGTACCCCACTGACCGTCCACCCCTATTTCTACCCTTCCGCTGGTGCTGCTGCCATTAACCAATCGTATCTGCATGCCTGGAATCATACATATCCCACGGATTATTTTAAAATAAGGAAACTGTCCTGTCAAAGGCAGATAATACAAAATTACGCTACTTTTATTTTTGTATCTTTTTTACGCTACTTTTTTATTTTTGTTTATTTTCGTATCAAATATTATCCCTATATTTTGGTATCAAATATAACCCCTTCATTCTGCCATTAAATGTTATTCTTTTGTTTTGGTATTATATATTACATTTCATCTGTGATTCCGCTTTGATGACATTTGGAAATTGTATGTACAATACAATATAAATTTTACAAATCATCGTTTCTTCACTCAATGCAGGAGCTACTGCTTGACAATAAACCTTATGCCATTATATTGCCGTGGACCCGTTCTCGATTTTATTGAAATGTTGGTGGTGCATTGACTTTGCAATGACCTACGTTATTGTGGGTCGCATAAAAATGTTTTAAAAACAAAAGCCTGTCAATTTTATGCTGCTTCTCTTCTAAAGATATAATGCAAGTTTTTTCAAACTTGTCTGTAGGCTTATCATTTGTCAACTAAAATTGTCTTTGAAGTATTGGAGATTCAATTTTAAAGTTCAGAGCAATTCTGAAAATGACATATCGTTTCTTAAGCTGTAAATGTTTCATATCTGTTTAAGGACAGGGCGGTATAGGTTCGTGTATGTAAATATTGCACACTCATGAATAGAAATACTGTGATGTATGTATTAATGTGCTTCGATTTTTGGTCACAGGGGCTTTATTATACGAAAAATGGGTTGTGCATTTGCCCAAATATACTTGGAAAGGAAACGCTCACACAAATGTACATTACATGTTCTGGAAATTTTACATCTATTTTTTATAGTAATTATAAAGCATTTAGACACCCGAGGGCGTACTGTTCTCAAGCACCATTATTATATTATAATAAAATTGTAGATTTAATTGCAATGCCCCAATGCATGTTCATTCTGACGTTTAAAGGTCACTTTGCCCTTACTAACGACGGCAGGAAGCATAATTCAGTACCTGTTGACTTGTAACACAATACACCGGCATCCGTATATCTTGCACAGCCAGTAGCGTTTCCCCATGCAGACATTTTGCATTGCATGAGGGAAGTCTCGGAGCCCTGGCACGTAATATTTGCTATCCAATAAGGGCCATTACCCCGAGTGGTACTGCGGTATGCCACGCCTCCCTGATATCCTTTGCTCTTGCATAACACCTTGTAATGAATAAAATCAACGATAATATCACAAAAAACCGCGATATAATTGTAACGTTAACAGTATTGGCTTACAATATTGAAAATACGTGTATATTAATGATTCAATTAGCGAAGGTCTTTCCATCTGATGCCCCTGTACGCTTCTTCGTGCGTTTTGAAGCTTTACAGACGATTTGTACAATAGTCTGTGTCCACTCAATGGCATTGTGTACTTTTTGCAAACCTTACCTGAGCACTCTTGTTATTCCATTGATTTGTACAGATTCTTCCCCAGTGCCCTGCATATTTTATTTCAACGCGACCTGAGTACTCCTGATTCCCGGTTATTCTAAATGTCACATCTGAAAAAATTGACAAATATATAATTGATTTGATTTTGTGTTTGTAGATGCTGTTCATGATATTTCAACGCGTTCATGTTTTTTCTACACAGGAAGACTACGATCAGAAGTATTTTATGTCAGGTTGCAATACCTGTTTGTTTATTCTAGAAGAAATGAAAAGAGAGGTACCACCACGAATTATGTACCAGATGAACATTTATGGAAACACTTCTACTTCAAGTGGCATTTGGGAGAACTATAAGAATATAGCTAGTTTCGTATGCAAATGCGTTGATATATACATAATTGATAAGCACACAAAGCGCCTGTTGTACAAATACAAATCATTTACAGATCACAGGATATATCCACAAGTCTGACAAATTAGTGTACCAGTGAGTCAGTGGTGACTGGCACATTTTAGCAGCAATAACATCATTTACACGCTCTCAACTCGGTTATGTTGCACGGTGACTTGCATGATAATCAATCAATGCGGCAGCCCAGCTAGTTCAGTTTGTTTTTTGAGGAAAACGGCAAACTCTAAAATCCCCATGCATGTTTTGGAAAATGGCTGTGTTGTATGGGAAAAGTTACTTTGGATTTTATTTAATAATGGTCAGTTTGACTCTGCATTTACACCGTGGGTCAATTTCAGAGGGCCCCAATTCGAAAACTATGTCCACTGACAACAAAGCTTCGTCTGAACTGTTTTTATGTTGGTTTTGGTTTATACAACATCTAAAATAATGGTGCCCTGGTAGACCTTTGGCTGACTTGCATAAAATGTGAGGTTTGTGAAGAATGTAAATAACTGAGAAAAATACACATATGCATGCTTGTTAGAAAAAACGGTTTGCGAATCTAAATCATCATCTTCAACAACCCTGAACAAATTTCCAGGGCTTCAGTGTAAACCCTGGGTTTTCCAACTTTTAAAATAACCGAGCTCAACCCTGGGTTTTGAAATCTTGCAAAACCCTGGGTATTGTGATGTTGCGAAACCTTGGGATTTGTTAGTTGTAATTTGAGCAACAAAACTCATGATTTTGTGATAACCTAGTTAGCACATATGATCTTAAGACTACTAGCTGTGTCGAAAAATGTAAAGTTTTTTTTATGAAAGCCCATGGGTTTTGTTCATTAAACCCCAACTTTTGTTAGAAAAAAACTGGGTTTTGTTAGAAAACCTGGGTTTTGCTACAAAACTTTTTCGATACAACACTCAGGGTTTTGTACATCAAACAAATTCAAGTCAGTGGCCAAGATGTGCACATGGAATGAAAGGATGTCTCCTGTTGGCCACTGTATGTATATTTTAAACGCCAGGGGGTGCACAGCGAAATCTAAGTTTTGCTACAAAACCCATTGTCACGTCACAAAACCTGGGATTTTGTCACGTCACAAAAACTCGGGTTTTGTCAAACGACGAAAACACCTAACTACGGTTTCAATAACCATTCCACAGCCTAATGTGTACATTGCACCAGGCAAATACATGAAATAGGCCTAAACAACATATGGAGTTAATAATGTGTTTGACTATTGTGTTTTATGGTTGATCAACCTGCAGTGGAGCACAGAAGTAAGCCTGCACAAGTGAATGTAAATGATCTGATGCCTACATCGTATATTGGGTTGAGGTTCGATTGAAAATCCGTCTTTGAGTGCAGAATCAAACAGTTTCATGACAATTGATAAAGTTTTACTAAATTCGTTCCTATTAATAATTTTGGTAGGATCAAGAGGCTGGCGTGGTGTTTGCTGCAAAACCGACTGAATCCATCACATTTTCTACAATAAATCTTAAAGTCTTCTTGGAATATTTCCCATTTGCATGATGTTGAAATATTTCGGTGGAAATAAATGCAGGAAGCATGTAGAATAGCCATAACAACCGTGTTCTTACAGTGACGTTACACTGGACTCGTCAGTTTGGTTCATGGAAAGAAAATATATTTTCTTTTCCAGTTTACCTTTCTGTCACTTGGCGTTTTGATCGGATTCATACTCGTGTAAATAATCATGATGCATTAGGATGACATCTTTTAAATGGAAGGCTAATTTCTGACATTTCAGGTTCCAACATTCCAAGTAATTTTGATTCTAATTTCAAGTTCGGAGTCAAATTAATGCAAGAAATATCGAACTTGCCAGGATACGACTCACAAGCAATCTATGAAAACTGAGAAAAAACAAACGCATTGAACCATTATTTCCAAAATCTGCCACTAATGATTCACGGCGCCAGCGGACGGCATACATGGCCAGATCCAGCTTGCACAGATAGATGAAGTCTCAAAGTATGCTATAAGTTTGTAAATATACAAAGGATTGGGCTTGGTTTTGTTAACAAATGAACATTGCAAGCACAAACACAGAGCGTTGCTACAAATCCCTGGATCTTACCTGGGTTATGTAAAAATGTTATGTAACAGCGCAAAACACATGGTTCTGCGATAAAATACTAGGTTTTGTGCAGAAAACCCAAGGTTTGGTCACGAAATCCAGGGCTTATTTTCCAATACCCAGAGTTTCATTTTGTATCACCAAACCCAGAGTATTTACACATGAAGCCCTGTGTTTTGTGAAGTATTTACAGTTAAATACATTGACGTTTCCATCCTCAACTTGCCGGCATTGTAAACGTGTCACACGATAGCTATAACCTTCAAAATTGGTTTCTAAGTTGAGATACAAATCTATGTGGAAGAAAGAGTAGCATCAGCAGAATAACTCAGGGACAGTCTTGTGCACAGCTGTTTATGCACACATGTTCTATTGCGGTCCTGTAAACGAAGATCACGTTGAGGCTATATACAGGTATGTGCACTTTCACTTTAGCCTGTATAGGGGACCATTATCATGTGCAATATCAAAGCGTTACCTTAAAACAATCCTCGAATTATTAAGTACATAGGACACTCTATGCCACCTTAATAAGGTAAAGGTCATCTGGGTAATTTCTCTACGCGAACCTAACAGATGACCAGCGTTTACGGCAATTTCAAACTGCCATTTTAGCACCTTAACACATGACCAAATTTGGAACTCTGGGCTTTTTGTATGATGTGTTACCGTGTCTTGAAACAGGCCACAACGATGGGATCTTTTTTTTTTCAATTTTCCTCCAAGATAATGTCGAAACTCCGAAAAACCTTCAAATGTGAATTATTGTGCACTTGTGGTAGAAACCCAGTACATACCAACCAACTATAAAAAATAGAAACCATTATTTAATTTCAAGGCAGACTGCGCTGACATTTAGCTATGGTACATTGTGTTCTTGTTTGTTAGGGATCCAGTGTCTGGCTTTGTCCGTGTTGATAATTCCCAAAACATGCCACAATTTTAAGAAAATAAATAATCCAACACAACCTGTTAATCAATTAACATTTACGAAAAGCAAGGGTGTGTTTTTATTATTATTATTATTATTATTATTATTATTATTATTATTATTATTATTATTATTATTATTATTATTATTATTATTATTATTATTATTATTATTATTATTATTATCATTATTATTATTATTATCATTATTATTATTATCTTTATTATTATTATTATTATTATTATTATTATCATTATTATTATTATTATTATCATCATCATCATCATCATCATCATCATCATTATTATTATTATTATTATTATTATTATTATTATTATTATTATTATTATTATTATTATTATTTCGAAGCATGTAAATGACTGCTTTCAGAGAAGAAGCCCTTTTTTCCCGAACAAGAGGGCTGTATGAATTGGCCGTCTTTAGCTGACCTCGACATTTAACCCCTAAGAAGTCCAACCTGGTCTACGGCCATCCACAAGTGTAGCATCGCATTTTCGAAGCAACTGGCCAAGCAATTTTAGAGACGTTTTTTAGAATCTCGCCAAAAAATAAACTAAAATTGGTTAAAAGTCTAAAAACCACCACATAGCGACCATTTTGACAATTTGATAGAGATCCACCAAAGATATTTTCTCACAACATTTGAAGTAAATCTTGAGAAAACTTTTTGAGACGTCGGAACTGTCAATTATCATTGCAACACAAATTACTCGCATACCAACCAATAGGGATGTATGTATTAAACGAGAGGTATCAAAAATGACAAATTTGTTTAAAAATCAGGGATCTGCAGCAATACCACCTAAGTAGCAGATATGACCATTCTACAGTGTACATTTTCAACATGTTCCAGCACTAGCTGAGACAAGTCAACACAGCGAAAACAGTCAGAAACTGATAAAAAAAATATTGAAAAATTGCGCCGTCACCGTCACAAATTCATGTCCAATGCTCCTCCTCCCCCCCCCCCCCCAAAAAAAAAGTCCCCGTGCAATTTACAAGCAACTGGTTGAGGGCTTTTGGAGAAGAATTTTTTTTTTAAGCTTTTGCCAAAAAAGAAAAAGAATAAAAAATTAACAGGGCGTAACAAAATGACAGAGACTTACTAACGATACATTGAGGTTTAAAAGGGCATTCTGGTTCACGATTTTCGAGAAGTCAAAAATGTGATTTATAATAACAATCCCCATCAACTTACAAAGTAATCGAGTAGGAATGTGTGTATTAACCGACCAGCACAAAATTGAAAAAAAATTAAAGATCAGGAGTCAGTGCTATCACCAAATAGCGAAGAGATTTGTATGACCGTTCCAACAAAAATCTACCAAAAATTAGAACCATAAAAAATCCACAAAATAACAGTGCCACCTGTTGCATTAATTGAGGTCCAAAGATCTCCAGAGGCGTCCCTATGCAATTTTTAAGCAGTTGGCTTAGCGATTTGGAGAGGATGAATTTTTAAGATTTTGCCGAAAAGAAAAAAAAAATCATGACAACTTCTAAAATCAATGAAGCATGACCATTTGAAAAACTTAGCAGAGAGCTACCCAAATTATATTCCCAACAAGTTTGAAGTGAATCTGGTCAGAGATTATGGAAAAGTCGAAATTGTCAATTGCGGACAACGGACCCACGAACAAGACACACCATGTAGCCTCGGTTGACTTCCAATCAGCTGAGTTAGAAAAATAAACAAACATTATTTAACGAAAAGTGCAAAAATCATTTGAGGGGGGCTAATTAAACAAACTTGGCCCACTCAAAGTACATCCCTAACAAGCTCAGCAAGGATTCGCCCAAACGGTTTTGAGAAGTTGAAAATGTGAACTGTGAACGGAGGATGTACAACAGACGAACGGCTGAGGATGGACAATGTACAGCAGACGAACGGCTGAGGATGGACAATGTACAGCAGACGAACGGCTCAGGATGGACAATGTACACGAACGGATGTGGATGGACAATGTACAGCAGACGAACGGATGAGGATGGACAATGTACACGAACGGATGTGGATGGACAATGCACATCAGACAAACGGATGTGGATGGACAACCTACAGATGAAATTACAGCCGAGCAAACAAATAACAGCGGACCTTTTCAGTCTCCTTGTGTTTTTACCGCTGTTGACATGTAGTTGCAAATGTTTTTTCTATTCATGGAAACAATTCCAGGAATTTCCCCTCACCTGTTGCTGGATCCTTGTTGTAGCACACAACAGATGCATATCTGCGACCTGGACAGTCAACCTGAGAAAACATTGAACCATCTGCAAGTGTCTTGTTTTTACATTCCTGCAGAGTGGATTCCGTCCCAGTGCATTGAATCTTCGTCACGTAAATTCTGGAGTAGTACAATCCAAAAGCACTGCAGCAAAGTGCCTTGCCACCTCTGAATCCCAACTGGCGACACATAACTCCAGCGTCCGTGTCATCCCAGCCATCATCGCACACTTGTCCCCAGCGTCCATTTTTAAATACTTCCACCCGTCCAGTAGAGTTAGCTCCTGAGCTAGACCCGATCCGTACTGTAAAACGCATATGTAATTGCATCAGCACTAGACAATTGCGGTAAAGGGTTGGTTGTACGTATGGTCTTGAAATATGAAAAATACATTACTTTATGCAATACAAAAATGTATAAAAGTGACACGATTTTGTGGACAGGCACTTTTGGTTAACGTACATTTCAACAAGGTTTATCAAACAGCACTGCCTTCTACAGTCCAGCAAAGTCTGACTATGAGACCCCTAGATTACACACAATCTGAATATCCAGGTAATTTGTAGGGGGAGACTTCAGATGTTTGTCAGCTTATACCCTTACAAAGCAAACGCGTTCTCCAATAACAGGATGACAGACATTTCCCATCAAAGGTATCAAACTTTTGGCTCTATTTGGTCTATTCTCTATGGGATTCCAGTCCATTTACTGACCAGCTGAAGGTTCTTTATATCATCAAAGATGTAAATGTGTTGCACCATGCCCTTAAAAATTCCAACCATCCCATGAAATTTCAGCAAAGGTGGTATGCACATATAAATCATTTACTGCTAATTGGTTCGTGTATTTACACTGCACGTTGAAACATAATGTAATCCAGGGCTACATGGTCTTTGATCGGCTATTATTGGTCGCTATATTGTTCCCAAACTTAAGCTTAAGTCTTCCCCTACTTGCACAAAAAACGAAAAATATTTTAGCATAAATTCATTTTTATAGTATTCCTGAATTTAGAGTATTAAATTTTAACTCCTGAGCCCGACCCAATCAGTACTGTAAAACGCACATGTAATTGCTGTCCCGCTAGAAAGGGTACATAATGGTTCACGTGTAAGTCAAATTGTTCTTATCGGAACCTGTTCTATACAAATTTAGTAATTATGGATTGTTTGACAGGTATTCTTCTTTCATAATGAAGCTCTGCAAGAAAAGTTCACGTATTTAGCTAATTCATCATTTGCCACGTTCATATTTATTCATTATTATGTGGGTTTATCTTTGCTGAAAATTTAGCTTAAACAGGGAGCCGCTACTCAGAGAGACATATACGCGTAATGGGCTCCGAAACAGGTTGAGTAGTTACCCGCTAAAGAACCTTAAATTTATTTGGGCTGATACAGCCTATGTCAAAAATTTTCAGAGGAACGTGTGCAATATGGACAATAGTAATTCCATATGTATATAGGTTAGACAGGGACAGGTTAGCTTATGGAGAGTAAAGAGTTCGGACTGCGGAATAGAGTAAAGACTACTACGAAGTGGTTCTGGGCAAAAAGACACAAATACCATACTATTCTTTCATTGTACTTACTACTTCCTTGGCACATTACACCAGCATCATTACAGAATCGAGACCGTGTAGTTTTCCAGCCATAATTTGCACACATCAAAAGACTCTTTTCCGATCCACTACATAATAAACCTGACAAATACTGTGGTCCGACACCAGTTCCATACGGGGAAGGCCTTCAGAAACAAAAGGAACACATGCATCAATTTTGAAATAAACAGATTTTCAAGCTATAAATACCACAGGTACAAGCACAAATGTAGATATTGTAATGCAACACTGCACATATTAAGTAACTGATAATGATGAGATGCATGAAATTCCGAACACTGATAGACTCCTAGCCATAGGCATATTCAAGTCACATCTTTCAATTATAGCAAGCTGTTTTGATATTTGGTCCTATTTGGTGATATCACTAAATCATTTAGCGAAATCACCAAATTGATATTTTTCATATAGCTAAATGGTGTCATTTACTGATATCCCTAAATAATTCTGAATGATTTAGAGATATCGTTGAAATGTGACGTATTCAGCGATATCGCTGAATAAGTTGATCTGTGCATGCTGGGTGAGTGTACTGTACATGTAAAGTGATTGGCACGAAAGGGGCGAACATTTGAACCTGTAAGCCTAACTGGTGAGTTTGACATAATTTAATAGTCAGCATTCAATGCTTTTGCATAATGATAATAAACCCACTGAAAATGCCGGAGAAGACGATCAATTCTCGACAGCTCACTTTATGAGGATAGAGCCATTGAACGTCACTCTGAATCGGCAGCCATAATGGACGAGGTAATGACTAGATGTTAGAACGGCTTGGCATATTCATTGAAACAAATTTTAAAAAATCCCATTTAATTTGGCAAGCAGAATCAAGCTTATTTCTTTATCACTTGCCAGGACAATTTCATGGCCTATTAATAATTACAAACACCAGCATATATTTAGGATTCCAAAATCCCAATCAGAATAGTTCCATCTACAGCCTGATACATGACTAATGCATATTTTTAAAGTCACTTGTGCCTGACGACATATGACTGGAAAACAGGACAAACTCGATTGCCATGCTCAGTACTGTAGATACAGTGATTTGAATTTTAAAATGAACATGCCCAAGGCATTTTGTCTGGGTTATCACATTGCTTGGTAAACATGCACAAATGTAACATTTTATTAAACATCATAATGGTCATGATAAATCTACAGAATACGACCTCAGGTAAGCACGTTCCCATGAAAATATCCTCAGTACGAAAAAGAAAAAATGATAAGGCGTTACAAATACCAACTTTGTATGTAACATTCTCAACAACACTTTAATTTCCCAATGTTTCTGTATCTACATTTGCCGTTTCTAAAACATGCAAGCATACCCGTACAAAATTAATTACTCAAAATTAAGGCACTCGCAGTCTTTCAAGAAGATTGGATCTGCTTCGGGGTTACAAGGGCATTTTTCAGAATGCCCCACCATTTTTCATTATCAATGGAAATATTGCAGCAAAGTTGTGACAACACACAGAAAGCCTCACGATTTGTTACAGCTTTACATTTATATTGCATAGAATTACACAGCATTATACTGCATCACATTGCAACCAACCGCAAACTCGTGCTGCACGCTAGAACCCATGGCAACCAGGCATAAATCTGTCGCAGTGTACCACTATAATCCCTGAAAACTTTTGCACATCCCCCCCCCTAAAAAAAGGCTTCAGTTATGTAATTTATAAAAATATCTGTGTCAAAGCAGAATGTAAAATAACAATTGGGATTGAACCATTCTATTGTTCCCATCTATCTGAGTCAGCAATTCGGAGGGCAGCACTTTGAAACCACGCGTTGAGTCTGCAGTTTCAGATTCCATTGCTTCACACACCTTTCTATTTGAGGTATACCCTAAAAGTTGGATCATGAAAACCTTCTCTTGACACGAGTATTTGATCGTAATTGACGATCTGACCTGCGATATTAGCAACAATAAAAGAACACAGCTGACACACATGCAGACCAAATAGGCACACCATAAGGCAATGACAGACCTATATGCCAAAAGGAGCCGCTATAATACAATGACAGAGTTATACACCAAAGGGAGCCACCATAAAATAGTCATCGACTTCTACACCAAAAAAAGCTGTCATAAAAGAATGACACACTTATACACCAAAGGGACACATCATTAGTATGTACTGTACTTTGGTGCTGATACAATCCAGGACCCTCATCACTGGAAAAAGTCTCTCCAAAGTACCTCTTATTGCTGTGACATCAGCGCTTCACTAATTCAAAATACTTAAGCATCAGGTTATTTATATGGGTTTGAATGCAAAGCTGTTAGACCTCACCGAAATATACCATAATTATGTGTCGGAAGCAGTCATTATTGATAGTTAAAATTCCAAATGCGACACGATATCCTGGCAAACATGCACGTATTGACGAGCGCCATACTGAACATGACGCAATGCATTGTGGGAGTAAGAGGCCCAATAAATAATATACAACATAAAAACATAAGCCATTATTGATGCTCTGAAACATTTGTAAAATATAAATTTTTGGTTTCATATATTTTACTCCTCACCCCCACCCCTAGATCGGTCCATATCTATTCTCATTTACAAACCATTAGGTGCGGATTCCATAATTTTCAAAATGGCAGCCAAGTCCGTTGGTTAGTCCCAGTTGGATATTTTGAAGATTTAGTATCGTAAATATATGTGTGGTTAGTGTTAAGGCAAGGTTAATCGGCCAAATGAATTGAATGTACAATGATTCATTCATTTCCAGTGTGAGCATTACTTACAAATGTAAATACAATGCCTTGAAGTTACCAGTTGTGGGCAGAGATGGGCCCCAAAATAGTAATATCGCGGGCACTGACGTCGCCCCCAGGCTATGAATTAAGTTGCAGCACTTGGCACAGGAGCCAAGAGCCCTACCGGGTCAAAAATGGAGTTTAGTGGAGAAAGTTTCCCTGACAGTGGATACAGGTCCGAAAGTACCGGCGGGTTTTCCTATAATTGCCAACAAGTGCCTCCAGCTGTGCCCAGGTAAAATATAAAACTAACCGCGCCAAAGGCGGTAATGTGTAAAAGTGGAAAGAACATCAATTTCAAACATGTTTCAACAATTTGTCCAAGTTTCCTAAGGCCCAACACAAATATTTGCACGGTTTCGGTAACCCGACTGATCTTACTGAAAAGGTCCGACCCTCATAAAAATTATAATACATAAAAGAAAGTTTCAAGTTGTCCCTCTTTGATAAAAATTGGTTGACCCTGAGTCCTGAAAAATTAAATTCGGGAAGGTGTCCCTCTTGTGCCGTTATTTTGCAGTAAAGTCAACTCAAACACAGCATTTTATATCAGCTTAGTCTGGATGGTTAACTTGGGCCAGGGAAACTGCATAGTTGCATATCCATGGTTGTTCGGTGAAACAACATAGCTGCATACACACACTTGTTCAGTGATTGTTATCGTAATATTTCGCTATCTTCGAGGTGTTCATTCCCCGAGTTACCTGGGCAAACAATTGGTAAAGTATTTTTTTTAAACGGCTTACTATCTATCTGCTTGTCTGTGTCCAAGCAGTTATCATCGTTAGTTACAAATCCACATGCGAAAGGATACCCCAGCAAATCATGCACATATTTTTGAGGGCCATTTCGAACATAGAAGCAAGAGACCTAATAAATAATATACACCACAAAAAGCATATATCACGTCATTATTAATGCTCTGATATATTTGCCACGTGCATACTTTTGGTTTCAAGTGTTTTGATCCCCTGAGAACATTGCACCGATAGTGGATACAGGTCCGAAAGTACCGACGGGTTTTAATTGGTAATTAACCTAAGAGACACCGAAGCTTATATTATGAAAGTTCCATATGCGACCAGGTTGCTCATTACAATATTAATCCGCCGTCTGTGTATTTACACCAAAGATGCCGTCTCCTTTACACGCATGGGGCTACAAACACATGCTGATGATAACGACATACGAAACTTTATCGATCAAAACACTGTACAAGCAGTAACTTATGACCAAATGACAAAACAGGGCACTCCTTGCTCAAAAAAGGGGAAAAATGATAATATAAATAATTACACATAACAATGACCCCAGCGTCACCAACCATCCGCAGTATTGTATTTCCTCCAAATCTTAGATGGCGCCACCAGCCAGACTCAGGCGTGGTAAAAGCCAAAGGTCAGACGAATTGCCACATGCATAATGTACTGATATTAAAATGTATTACAGCCAACAATTTGTTGCTGGGAAATCTTTATGCAAATATTTTATTGATGAAAGTAATGACATGATTTAGACTTTCTGTATCCCCATCGTTGTAAACCATAATTGTATTAAGCAGTGCATCAAGAGTTAGGACATTAAGGGACGTGAAGTTAACTGCATCAAAAACTCTCGTCTCTTATTTTAACATTTAGGAGAAGAAAATGATGTATTTTGAAACTCGTCCCTGTTTTAGTTTCTCTGAAAGAATCACTTAATACACACCAGCTTTAACGACTGATTGGTCGGCAGAGCCGCATCACTCCGTACTTCCATTTTTTTTTTGAGCAATAAAGCATACGAGCTTGGGAAAAGGCGGAAAATGGTTTACCTTTTTATCTGACCATCTGCATAACCCATTTGTCTGCAGAATACCCTGGCATCGTATGTGCTCCAATATGAGTCACACACGGTGCCCCAACGTCCATCGTATCTTATTTCCACCCGTCCATAATTTTTGCCGCCATTTGCAAGTCGGAACTGAAGCCCTGCCAAAAGAAATAGCATTTTGCCAATAACCATGATGATTTATTAGTCACAATGAAGTTGGCTTTTATCAGAAAGTATCTGAACTGGGACTTGTCGGTATTAGTAATCACTGAAATGAAGTTCGTTGGCAAATTAACCCTTTAATTTACATTTACTATGTCAAAGACGTCTTTAGTTTAATTTATTTCAGCTCATTCGTGGGAAACTGAGTTTATTTCGCATCTAGGACGTTAGGCATCATTAATATTATTTTAATTAATGCAACATCTTTCGGATGAAGATTCCGAATGTAGTATGTGCTCAACTATCACAATTTTCATTTTGTCACACAATCCAAATGGCATTTAATAGCCACACCTGAACACTGGTATTCTTTTCAAATCTTACCCGTATTTTGGTAACATAGAACTCCAGCCTCTCGACTGTATTTCGAACATCCAATCTTGTAGCCATCTTCCACTGTACAGTCTTTTAAATGGCTTTCCTGTCCTGTGCAGTTTACCGACGTAGCCCACGTGTGAACTCTGCTGCTATAACTCCGATACTGAAAGGCTACTCCTGATTTGTAACCTAGCTGTTTACACACAACTTTTGCTGCAGTATCTGTCCACCCTCGGTAACAGATCTTCCCCTGAATCCCAAATCGGCGCATGCGAACGCGCCCGGTATAGGGAATATTGCCATATAGTGACACTGCGTATGCTGGAGTAAATATTGAACTTAATTAAAATGCATCATGAAAAGTGCTTGAAGAACTTCATTGTTTTGCGTAATGTATGATACTGCCTTAACAGTTATGCTTTGCTGAATACCAAAATATTTCTTCGTGTCAAGACTTCAAAAATGCATCTGCATGTGTTTCAGGGTTCTGCTTTTACCAAGACTTAAAACATATAACGAACCCTTTCCAATGATTTTCATCCTATGAAGAATGATAGGCATAGAATCACCGGGACTGACTTCACAAAATATTTCAAAACATGTATAGCACGAAAAGTTCGGCCAAATTGGGTAAAAAGCCTAAATCTCTTACAAGATGTCCTTAAGTTGTTTTTTTTTTCCTTTGGGGGTTTGGGTTTTGTGTATGTGTCTGTGTGTGTGCCTTTTTGGGGGGTAGGGGGGTGGGGGTTGATTTTGTTTTTGGTTTTTTTTGTATGTTTATTTTCGTTTTTTGTTATGTTCTTGCTTTTGTTTTTAGGCTTTTTCTTCTTTTTTTTGTGCAATGCGTAAACAGCTGAGGTCTTTGAAACAGCCTGAACATACCAAAACAAAGCTGCAAACTTACAAAACGCCCTCACTTATTTTGACACATATGCATTATTTTTACAACTCGGTCCAAGAAAAAAGAACAAAATTAATAGAAAGCAAAAAACTTGCCAAGGATGATATACACCGTTTACTTCCAGCATAGATTAATTACTGATGCAGTTGTTTCTACCTTTTAGGCACTTTTGAAAACATATTCAGATCAAGCAAACAATTACGCTCTCCACACCTGGTTCAAATTTTAGATGGAGATTTCTTCGTGGTTTACCAGTTCCACGTATGAGACATACCACAAATAGAATTGCTGAAACCATTTTCTGCGAGTTTAGGTCGTGACTACCTACCCCTGACCCCTGACCCCGAGATCTATTCTCCTCTTATGACAAAAATATCATACAATACTTACTATCGGAAAGAGGGTTCTGAGAGCATATAATGGTGGCATAATTCCGGTTAGAATTTCTGCAGTATGTCGAATCGTATGAACAATTGAATAACGATCGCTCAGTCCCTGTGCAGTTGACGTTATTCATCCAGTGTCTTTTGGAGGAGTACCCATAAGATCCACTACCCATGGCTTTTCCATAATTGAACCCCATCTGTTTGCAGGCAACTAATGCAGCTGTATCGTCGAAACCATCTCCACAGACCAAGCCCCAATAATTATGCATGTATACCTCAAGCTGGCCATACGCAGTGCTGGATCCAGTGTTACCGTTTTTAAGACGAACTGGAAAGTTCATGTCATTTTTATGATCAGCGAACAAAACACAATATGCGATATCACATATTTTTAAACTACGGTCGCATTATTTTCTTTCTTTGTATTCAAGACATGCATTTATAATTTGAACATATTAGTATTTGTCCTGACTGGTTCCTGCAATATTTAAATTTCTGTGAAATATAGATTCAGCGAAATGGAACAAATATGCCACAAGAAATAATATATTAGCATCATATTGCTAAAAGGTACCTGCTTGGCTGCATTGAACGCCAGCATAGCCGTAGCGTGAACAGTATGAAGTTGTCCGCCATCCAGAGTTCCTACATTGGAAGATTGTCTTTTCATACCCTCGGCATGAAATACCGCTCATGAAAATCTTAGAACGTGGTGGCCGAGAGGTATAGCTGTGTAAGAAAAGCCAAAATAAACGTATTATAACATTTTTATCAGACCACACCGAATATCTTTATGATGAGTTTGAAGATGTGCTATGATTGAAATTTTAGTGACAATCATCATCAAGAGTATGCTGTTTATTATGAAACATGTGCATGCCTTCATTTATGGATAATGGGAAGAAATAATTTCCGTCAAAGACGATATAAACGAGATGAAGGAATCTGTAGTGAATTTGGAGAAGTTCTCGTTGTTTGCAATGTCAGTTATGGCGAAACCTGACCAGCTTATCCAGCAGTCACGCAGGACTTTGGCACCGCCTCCCATGGTACAACCACAGCCCCTTCAACCAACCCAAGTCCAACAAGAATTTCAAGTACCGGTACCACCGCCACCGTTTCTTCCTCAAAATGTGTTACCGAACTTGACAACTGTTACTCAGCAAAAAGCACAAGGCACAAACCTTACAACTTTAACTCAGCGACAAGCACAAGACACAAACCTTACAACTTATACTCCGCAACGAGCACAATACACAAGCCTTATCACTGTTAATCAACAACAGGCACAAGGACGCGTACCAGACACATCCAAAACAGAATCATCAGCGCAGTTCAGTTATGCTGCAACGTATGCCCTGGATTTGATGAAAGACATGTTCTCGGTGGAAGAAAGGAAAAGGGAGCCATGTATAAATGGTAGAGGGTAAAGACCCATGATATTGCCACAGAAATCACAATTTAACACGATTGTATCAAGAGTCCAAGAGAAATACAAAATCAACAGTCACAAAGTAGATGCACTTAAGGCATATCTAGCTAAAATTATGGATTATAAGCAACAGATCCTTCAGGTATCAACACAAGTCTACGACTACGACCCCAGCCCCAGATATCGCTCGAAGGAAATAATGTTGAAGACATAAGTATTGTGATGGTACAAGGCTTTGGAATGTGTAGTGTAGGTCACATATATTTTTAATGATGAACTTTCCGTTTGTGAACGGTAGTGTACACCTGTTATCGCACCGAAGGATTGGGGGCCGTATAGGTCAATTAAGGATGTTGTTAATTATTTCTTTTTAGTAGTAAATTTTCGTAGGATGTGACGAGGATTGGACAAATACTCGCCAACATGAATTATTAGTTCCCCTTCTCTCTTCCAAGCTGTTTTGATAAATATGAACAGGTAATGTTTTTATAGCCAAATAAAAAGATGAATTACAGAGTCGACTCCGATTTTCCCTATAAAGTTCATAGGTTTTTCTCTGCGAAGGATCTGTGAATCAAATTAAGGTAATTGGGTGACAGGAAAATCGCAATAATCCATGCCAAATTGAGAATGGGCTGCAGCCAGTTGAATAGTGATCTATTCAAGATGGGTTTGGTAGAATCTCCACTCTGTTCCTGTGGAGACTTGTCTGAGGATGCCTTTCATTTTTTCTTCCAGTGTAACAAATATGTCTTGCAAAGAAATGACCTACTGACAAAAATTACACCTTTAGCTTCATTCAACATAAAAACAATTCTGTTTGGAACATCAACAAAAATGAACTCAAAGAATATGGAAATTTTTAATGCTGTCCACTATTACATAAAAGCAACTGGAAGATTTAATGTTTGACTCGTGTTACCAATTTACGTAATGCTCACAGACTGGCTTACCCTCCCCTTCCTTCTTACCACAGTCCGTAATGTCCTGTTTGTTATCTATTCGTTATCTACATGTTATCCATTTACTTGTTGTGTGTCTGTTTATGTACAAGAGGCCTTCATATAGGCATCGCCTGTTGGCCAATTGTTTTTGCAATAAATATGTTTAAACCAAGGTAATTGGGATCAGTGTAAGCTACAGTAACTAATGGGCTGTTCATACCTGAGTGCTCGATACGAACTGAATCAATACAATTCGAATTGGAAGAACAAAATATGTCCCATAGGTCACGGGAAAGTGGCAAATGGGTCGGCAAGTGATATTTTGGAACATACCATATAAAGTATCACCTAAAAATGCTGCTCGATAACCAGTTTGTGTTGTTTTTAAAATTTCGCAATTTCAGTCAATTCGATTTGAATTTAGGTATGAGCAGCCCATAAGTTATTTGATTGTTTGGTGGGGACATAAAATTAATTAACACTTTGCAGTCTGAGTCCACATATATGCGGACACGCACAGATGATATACTATCAATAGATTTCATTTGTGAATTCCTCATCAAAAGACATTCCCAACGAATACCAAAATATCATATCTGCCATTAGCGACTAGTCAACAGCTTTTATCGGCGCCTTCTGGGCGCCGGCGCCCAGAGCGGGCCGAGGAAAGCTGTTGACTCAGACTAGAAAGTGTTGAACCCTCAGATAAACTGGCTTCAAGGGCAGATCCAGAATTTTTACGGGGGGAGGGGGGATGGGTCTGCGACTTGAGGGCGAAGCCCGAATGCGAGTGCCGACGGAACGAAGCCTTTTTTTTTGGAGGGGGGTCGGGGGGGCTCCCTCAGAAAATTATCAAAAATAGATACTCTCATATGCGTTTTCCTGGCATTTGCCACTGCATTTTCATACGGACTATTTGGATTTTCAGGGATGCAAACTTCACTAATCTGGGCTCAACAAATCAAATTCCGCTTTATATCTGATTCAAATTAACATGAAATGAAGAAAAGAAAAAAATGAGTCAGTGACATATAATTCCTGGAAATATGTATTTGTCACCTTTACCTGCTAATATTTATATTGTTACTGGTAATCAACAATATTAGGACATGGTAATACCTAATTAAGGAAGAAAATAAGTATAGGTAGAAGAAAACAAATAATATGCCTACATTAACAGGTTTAACACTTCATTTATTATAAAGTTACAGATCTTTCAGTAGCAAGTATACCCAGTCGCTATCATACTTTTTCTGAAAGTGAAGTTCTTGAAAAAAGGCTAACTTTTAAAATTTCGAATGGAAATGCAGAAGCAGCTCAATTTAAGTATTGTTTGGCTTACTAAGCCAAGCAATAGAATTAGCTCCAGTGGAGTGAGCCAGGCGATACTCCGTTGGTCCTTGGAGTAATTATATATATTTTAATTGAAAATTAGGAACTATTTCGGAGTAAATTTACAGGCAATATCATGATATTGCCTGTGGATTTACTCCGAAACAGTTTTTAAAAGATGAAGTATTCATGACATCTTAAATGAAGAATTAAGTCTTTAATTAATTTTGGTTGAATTAGACACTTGGGTAAACGTATTTGGATCGTGTTTTATGTAAATATATACAAACTATAATGCTGGATAAGTGCACATTGACATGTAGGTACATCATATATTGCTGGATCTGTTGAAAATACGTTTGGAGATTCTTCATCATTTAAATGGAAGTGTTTGAAATGCATAGTGTTTGAATGCGTTTGTGAAAGTGTTTGAACACGTTTGGAGAAGTGTTCGGTAGCTTTGTGAAAGTGTTCGAACGTTTTGTAAAAGTGTTTGATATTTTTCCCAAACGCTTTCCAAACACATTCCAAACACTTTCCAAACACATTCCAAACATTTTCAAACGTTTCCAAACACAAGCCAAACACCAGCAAAACGCGAAAAAAGCGTTTGGCTGTTAACTTTTAGCCGGGCGTAACTGTACCTCATGAAGTTATGCATTTAGTGAAAGATACATGTATATTAGTTACGTGTTTTAGTTCTGAGGAAACAAACAACTTGTTTTCCAAGGACAAAGACTTTTTACGGTATTAACTGTCAGAAATCTCACCTGTATGAAGTTCCATCGGCGTACCCCATCTGCTTGCAAGCTACGCTGGCGTCAGTGCTGGTAAAGTAAGAGTCACATATATTTCCCCATTCGCCGTCATACCCAACTTCCAGCAGACCCATATGTTTGGTGCCGCCCATGCTGATCCGAAGTTGTACTACATTTGAAAGAAGTTGCGTTCATATGTACAGTACACAATTATGGACGGGGAAGCTGATTGGGGAAATACAGTAGAATATCTAATTAAGACCACCTCCATATAGGAAAAATTTCTATATTAAGGCCACTTATTTATAGTCCTGTGTTCATCCTTAAATTCTATCCCAATTAAACCACCCCCCTATTAAGACCACATTTTTCAATTCCAATTCCTAAGATGGGCTTAAAAGTGAGAGCCACTGTTTGTTCTGCAAACCAGTAAGCTGCTTTAAGGGCAAATGCCTTTGGTTGCGCAGTTTGTGACATATATTCAGCAGCATAATAATCACACTAAATGGTTTTAGTAAGAAGTATTTAACGTCGTACTCAATGTAATTTTTTATTCATGACTGGCAAAAACATATTATGCACTGAATGCCATTTCACCGTGTGCTGGCAACACCGGTACGCTGCTTTAAGGGCACACACCTTTGGTTGCACAGATTTTATATACATTCAGCACCACATTAATCACATGAAAATGGTTTGTTTAGAAGTATTTTGAATCGTACTGAAAGCATTCTTTATTCCTGACCAGCAACAACATAATATCCGCAGAATGTTATTCGCCCCGTGTGATGCCTATCATAGGCCCCCAAGCAGAGTTAGACCTCGACATGTACTCTCGCAGGTAGATATTCTAGAGTTGGATTATCTATACAAACGCTAAGAAGCCTGTACAATAGCGAACAAGGCGAATGTGGAATGTGTTAGAATGTTGCAGTTTTTCACTGAAATTTACATCGATGTATTAAACGTATGTAAACAGTCTGCTTGAACAGTATCTTTTCCGCATTAAAATTCTCTCCCTGCATGGTGTCACCAATTGCGAATCAAGAGATGGCATGTTGATACATCGAAGCGAAACCTAAGCTTAGCGTTCTCTGCGGGCACACTAAAATTAACGTAAAACAGTCGCCCATGCCTACCAGCATTGCACCTGCAGGTTGAGGCCAGCT